>OX377201.1:29092461-29436461 GCA_947396885.1 Heligmosomoides polygyrus polygyrus | reverse complement strand
GTCTGAGTTATTGACCGTAGTTTCGGAGTGAAAATCAGGGAAGTCGTTACGGGACCGAGTTGCCTATCCCTCTGCTAATCAGTCGCTGCAGCTAGTGCTGTTTGCTTGCATGCTTCTCCGGCGCAAATAGGGTCGGCGGGGGGGGG
Source organism: Heligmosomoides polygyrus polygyrus (assembly GCA_947396885.1). Classification (NCBI taxonomy): domain Eukaryota; kingdom Metazoa; phylum Nematoda; class Chromadorea; order Rhabditida; family Heligmosomidae; genus Heligmosomoides; species Heligmosomoides polygyrus. The sequence goes on along the minus strand of OX377201.1, from coordinate 29,436,315 downwards.
GGGCTCTGATGGGCAGAAAATCCCATAGAACGTCGTAGGGTCGTTAATGTCCTTCATCCCTGGCTCCAATGTATAAAGCCTGTAGTAAGGGCGTTCCATGGTCAACAAAACCATGTTCGAATCGCGCGGCTGTGGGCGTTGCACCCCGGACAACTCGGACGGGTTTTTTTCCGGTTGTAAGTGTATCGGCGAGTGTTGAAACACTACACAGAGATGAATACTTGTAACATAACATGCCTACCTGAACCCCTACTGTGGCTATTGCAGTCTTCCTCCTGAAATAAAGAGGAAATTAAGACGAAAAAACGCCGGACGAAAAGACGAGAAAAAGGCGCGCCGACAGGTTCACCGTGGCGAGGAGCCCGCAGACATCCCTGCACGTATCGCCACGGTGAACCTGTCGACGCGCACACATGCGTTCAGGCCCGAGGCAGCCGTGCCCCCCCCCCCCCCTCATTGGGATTGAACCCGAGTAACTTTACTCTAGTCTGCACAGTGTCTTTCTTAAGTTTTAATATACAGGGTGGCCCATAAGTCCTGCAACAAAAACATAGGCGTATAAAAAGGCTAAGAATGCACCAAATTTGAACAACTTTTAAACCTTGTTTGCACGTGGTTTGTAGATTATGGTGGAGCGGTATTATTCATAAGGGACCACTCCTGGATTGATAAGAACCTTCAGATCGTATGGGTTGCTTTGCAGCTCGCGTCGCAGCACCTCGTACGGAGTTCTACTTCTTATTCGTTCCAACGAAGATATTGAACAATAGTTTTCCCATGCTTTATAGAGCAAGACATTTTCTTTAAGATGGTTAATAAACAAAGACTGAAGATCTAAAGATTTAGGAATTTCACAGCTAGTCTTTCGCAGGTGCAATATTTTGCAGATGGACTGAGAACCGCTACCACGTCCTTTTCTTTTGCTGTTACAGGAATCGCTTTACCAGAATATGCATTTTGCCCTTAAACAGCGCGACTGAGTCTCTAATATATGGTGTTAGGTTTTCGTTCCTATCAAACGAACATTTTTATTGATTTTCACTATTTTTACACAAAAACCTAGGGTGTGAGAGGGGACATTTTGGAAAATCATGTATGACAAAAACCTGCCATGCGTGGCCGTTTTTTTATATCATCAGGTTTCCGCAAAGGTAGCATTAAACGCACTATTATTTTGACCTTCTGGGATCGCTCAACTTTGAGAAATTTTTCATCAAATGAGGCAGAGGCTGAATACCCATTACAAACGACGCGCTCCAACTGCGCTTACAAATTTTTCCTTCCACTCTCCTCTCCTTATAGCTGAGTCTTCATCTCACTTGCGGACTTGTAGAGCTTTCTTTGTAGTTTTCTAGAAACAACATATTGCTTAGTAATAGATTACACACACGGCTGAATATTGAATTTGTTCCAGCTGGTTGCTGCATCCTGTATGATCAGAAAATTAATAGCGTTCTTCTACTGTAGTTCAGATCCGTTCATCCAATGTTCACTCTTGAGAAGCCTTTGCACTGCCCTACGCAATACCATCATACCGTATGTTCAACAACCAATCTTCCGAAATTTAGTCACATCGGAACGGAAGCGCCCCACCACGGGCCAGAGAAGAATTTTCGGTAGTTTTACGTGAGAGCGCATTGCTTTGTAATAAGAGCAGCTACAACCATGATACTTTCCAGAAGTATAGCACTAAGTATATGCTACATAACTGTTGGTATGCGTTTTTTTTGCAATTGGAAAAGACAACCAATAGGGTCTCCTAATTTTGTTGCAGGACTTATGGGCCACCCTGTACACGCAATGGTGCATAGTGGTTTTGGTCTGAAACTTTTGCTGCAAATTCTGTTGATTTCATAAAGGAGGAGGAAAGTGTACCCCTCACTTTAAGCTTGTACCCAGCTGTGTACCGCTTAACGTATACTAGTCCCTTTGTCCGCTGTTGTTAAGAAAAATACAGTAGAACTGGGTCACTCTAATGACAATAAGATTTTTAAAACTTGTTTTATACTAGAGTTCACAGCATATTTTAGCACATTCCTAATGCGAGGATGCGCCGCCTCCAGGAAGGCGGAGCATTCTACGATGTCGCCTAAATTCCGACCACCAATCCGCGCACGTGTGACCGCGACACGCGCAATTCAAACTCGGCGTTCGATTAGAGCGCGCTAATCCCAAGGCACTCCACTCGCTCACGCGTTGCGATGTCTTGTACGCCCGCGATCGCAGTCCTGGCAAGCGGGTCGTGGTGCAGGAGATAGTGCTTCGTGCGAGAGAGGTCGGGGGTCCGGTTCTCCGCACGTGGAGTGATTTTTGCATTTCAACTGAGTGGTTGAGATTTGAGAGGTTTTGACGTCTACATAATTAGCCGGCGTTTTCTGGCCTGGTTCCCAGCTGCGCGAATTGGTGGGCGGAATTTAGATGAGATCGCATTCCACCTTACGGGATGTTGTATGTTGGAAATGCCCACGCTAGGAATGGTGTGTCCCCCCCCCCCACATTAAAACTGCACTAAAGAAACAATTAAACTGGGCTGGTAGATTGCAAGCTTGACTTTTATTCGACAGACGTAGGAGCTTTAATCGCCGACGTAACTATGCTAAGCATCTCAGCAAACTGCTTTAGAAGACTCCAGATGAAACCTAGTGTAGTAGAAACAGTTCACTCGTTCTGCTCCACAGTTTCGGAAAAATTTGAAGGGAATCCAAAATACCACGGTAACACATTGAAGTAGCGTATGATGAAGTGGCGCAGTACAGGTTACAATCCAGGGGCGCCATCCTATCCCTGTGTGTTCTGTTTACTTTTTTAGCGGTGGCCTCCACCAGCATAGATCCAATGCTCATTATCAATTCTCAAATAAAAATGTTATCCCTGTTTCAACATCGTTGCCATGTCATGGACATGATACGCCCCACCGTATTCCACGCGGATAAAGATCGCTATTCAACTTGTAATGTTGCTGCAGGAGGGAAGGAGCTCTTCCTCGTTGTCACAACGACAACCGCGACGTTTATGAGGCCTAGATTTAAAAGACATGTCACCAACGTTGCGTAGCTGGCGTCTAGATTCCGAAATCGTTTCAACAATGTCCTGTAACGAGTGCTGTTGAGCATGCGAGCGGTAGCGGAGCAGCCTGAGGGGCAGAGGTGTTGAGCAGCACTAACCGATGACGTTACTATTAGGCTGATGCAAAAGAAATTCAGATTTTTTGTTTTATTGGTTTAAACGCAATTTTTTAAAAACAAACTAATAAGGCTAAGGTATTATACACTGCTGGATAGCTTATTATATGCGCTTTCGTAAATTTTCCGGCTTTGCATGATGTCGAGGAGATTCTTCTTGATTCAGCCATTAGGCAAACGTGGCCTGTTATAAAGTTTTTAGTTAGTTATTTCTAGTTAGGTAAGAACTGGAAACCGTCCACAGGCACCGGAGGGTTTCCACTTCTTACCTAACCCCACAGGGACCCCACATATTGCTGTTGCCATGACGTATTGCCTGCAACGTAATAGTCGACCTGCAGCTGCCCAGGAGAAACCCACGTATTGACACAATACATATGCACAGTACAATCGATACCTTGACAACAAGAGACTCACCCGACTCCTCCAAGGCACACAAGGTACTCATAAGATTTACTTCGCTCCGCAGTCAGCAAGGCATCGGACAACCATGGCGAATAGGATAGAACAGAGAATAGGCGTCCTCCAATTCCGTAGAGAGTGAAATCCTGAAGCCGCTGGGGTGAGCGTATTGCTCACCAGACCTCGCGGTTCTCTCCTGGCTCTACCCGTAGTGGGCGAAGTAAGAGCAGGGGCGAGACCCCACGGCAGCCATCCGGAACGGGAGAGAAGAGCGAGAGGTCGGCAGACCTCGTCGCTGGAGCGCAGGACGTCGAATGCGGCACGCGCCTGTCAAGATGAGGCGGCGCGCGCCGATCGATGGTGCTACGTCACCAACTTTCCCATGCTCCCAGGCTGATCGATGGCGCGTCATCGGCAAGCTACCGTGGGAACAGCGTACCGGGATCGGACACGAACCGAGGAGCGATCGCAGTCGCGACATCCCTGACCTCATACGTCGTTGATTTTTCGGGCAGTACGAGAGGAAGCGCGGCCCAGTGTCAACTCCTGAAAGTGAATTTGGACGAAAATCGCGTTAGGCATCTGAAAAAATTAATCATGAAATAAGCGACTTGAATTAAAATCCATGTACTCTTTAAAAAGTGCATATAATGACTTTTCCAGCAATGGATAGTAACCTATGAAGTCTTAATTTATTAAAAAGATAGTGTTGAAACCAATAAAACGAAAAAACTGCGTTTCTTTTGCTGCACCAACCTATTTAACGGTCTGGAAAGAGTGTCTATGACGAAGGTGTGCAAGTGGTGAACGGTTTATGCCGTAAAAGCACGCAGCAAAAAAATGGTAACGGACTTTTAGTTCTACAAAAATAGCTTTCTGAACACTTGTAATACACATATGATGTGTGTTTCCTACAAGAGAGGTAAGTATCAGGTCACCCTCCATCGAGAATGAGGAAAAACGTTGAATCTCGGGTTCAGAAGTTTCTCGACGAAATCCGATTAACATTTTGATGCAGCTCATGCTGCTCTCTTGACAATTCATGGAATCCATTTAGTTGCGGCTCTCGTGATACGGATGTGAGCGAAACGCACTAAGTACTATACCTGGCTTCTCAAGCTGCTCGTTTCCACCTGCCGATTTTCGGCACAAGCCAATATAAAACAGAGAAAAAGCAATCCCAAAGTGGATTTGGGTCATCGATTCCCCTGGATACCTCATACGCGTCTTTGTTTCAATAGCTGTACTGTGATAAAATAAAACCAGTGTTTGTAGTCATTCCAACCATCTGTCAGTTTCAATGCAACAAAAAGTGTAACGTGGACAAACCCCAAGAAACTGAAGAAACCGAATCAGAAAATAAGGTAGAGTTTTCTCACTTCTAACAAAGTATGGCGTGCTTTAGCGCTCTTGTGAAAAAGAAATTATGTTAGCACCACAGAAAATAAGACCTAGAGGTAACAAGGACCGGAGAACTGGCAGTTCTTTCGGATATGGAGACACTCATAAAGGAGTAGGGGAACGGTTGTGACAGCAGTAACTGTAATAATTTTCAAGAGCTGGATAGACGTGGGCAGCTTTTGATTCCAAAAAAGAAAGATTAAAATAAAAGGTGTTGAGGTTCTGAAGGTAGCGTTTTGTCATGAAAGAGACGCAGGCAAAGTTGTAATTTTGCAATGAGTCCGAATCAATTCACAGTAAGTTGAGAATGTCTGAAAATTTCATGCTGAAAAGGAGTCATGAAATGGACTTGACACACAAACTTATTGTTGTTGAAACTAACAAGATAAATGAGCAAATGGAAAGATGTGTAAAAAAGACTATGTACAAAGAAGCCGATGAGCAACAGATTAGCTGCGATTTTCAACCCATCTGTTAGGTGACTGAGTTTATTGAGCGCTTTTATAGATAGTTTTTTAGAGTTTAGTGAAGGTTTTTATAGTCATAGTTTACTGAGCGCCTTGCTGTGCTTTAAGCTTCGATAACCAGCAGAAGATTAGGGCTACTCAACGTAGAGAAAAAGGCAATTCCGTTTCCTCTTCTTCTTCGAGAGGTGGCCAGAGCAAGATCAGAAACCCAAGGGCAAATGTATGTAATGTGAGATTAGGCTTCTTTACTAATACCAAGTTTTTAAAGCACAAGAAAAAGTTCTACCTACCTCTTTGAGGTAGTATAAAAAACTCGTTGACAGGCATCTCCAGGATGCTTCTTACGATTAGTTTATCCGCTTCATGACTTAAAATTGTTTTCTTCACTGCTGTTTCACATGTTGTTTATTAACCTACTTGAATTGCTTATCTGCGTGGCTCTTCATGTACAAAATGAATAAATAAATAAATAAACGTGCTGTTTTAGGGGCATATAAACAACATAAGATGCCTTCCAAAAACATTGTTTCACTCACCATTCGAGAGAGCTGAAGCCGGATTCATGATTGAGTTTACCCTGGGTTATGTGGGTAGTGGGTGGAAATTTGAGCATTTCCTGTGATTCACAACAGTGAAGCGGTGGGTGAAGGGCAGGGAAGAATTTTATCATTCAGCGATTGATAGCTATTATCACCGTCGATTCCAAATTGATAAGCAATTATTCAGAGGTCGACGAGAGTGAGGGGTAAAATTTCATGCGCTACTCAGCATTTATGAAGACCGTTTTGGAGTAAAGGGTAGTGAAAAAGTCTACCCAACTCTAGGGATGGGGAGAACCTTTACCCAACAGAGCAGCGTTGCTGATTTTGCTCTTAATTTCTTTGTTTCCCATGATTTCGTCTTTAGACCCACATTCCAATACATTTGAATCAACTACGCCTGGAAACAATTGTTCAGGTAAGCACGAATGTTGAAATGAAGCTACACTTAGGCCTAAATGTTGGGTCTGTCCTAGTGGAGGGTCATACACTTACATATTTGACAAGGAGGGTAAAATAAAAAGGACACTATTTTACAGAGACTACACAGTGAAAAAATCTACGAGAGGTCTTGTCCTTTTGTTTTCAATTTTCTGGCTTGGGCAGGCCACCATGTTTGTGTTTGTTTCCCTTTTCTAGCCGTGCACTCCTTCCTATACGTCCATAGTAGTTGGGAGCTGCTACAACCACTAAAATATGTAAAATATGAAACAAAACTTATTCAAATAAAATAAATATTCAACAATATAAAATAAATATTCAACAATAAAATAAATGTTCAACATTTCAAATAAATATTCAATATCTTCGTTAGCCCTTCGACATGGATATGATCACTTCGAAATGTGGGTAGCATCCAGTGAGAGCGCTACCCACTCTTATGATTACCAAATCTACCCTACACCCATCACTCTCACTAAGCAAGCTTATCAGTGGATAAGATTTATCCAATGAGGTTCATTCGTGGCCAGTTCTTCATGCAGTCGTCATAGATCCTATTCCACACAAAATTCTTTTGTCTTTCGTTCTGAAGCAACAAAACAACAATAAAGAACCCACAACATACGACTTATGGCGTTAGTCAAACCGAAGTGTGTTGAAAACACCCTAATTTAGAGATCAAAATATATATTCTAGCTGGAGAATTAATACACTATAAGTATGTCGCATTATCTTTGTTTCATTGTGAACCAACAGTAATAGACGAGGTTCTTTTCTACTTTTCATAAGCGCGTAAAAATTTTCTGTAGTTGCTAATATTTTTTTGGCTAAGAAACGCTGCTTCGCTTGAAGAACACATGTCCCACCACACATAAGCGTGTAAGGATTAATTATTCTTTGAGGACTTCCACTAACTATCTAATCTACTGGATAAAAGGATGTCTAGAAATAAACTTCGAACTGAATCGAATTGCCCATCACTGGATGAATCGCTCAACGAATTTTTCCGCATTAAATGACTGCGCTGATAAGCTGTTCATGAGTACCAAACTTACCCTCCACCCGCTATCTCCACTGAGTGAACTTTTTCATCCTTAACCTTACCAATCATGAATCCGGCTTCTGAAGAGTCCAACATTCGCGGCATAGAGCTTGTGGCTTAGATCATGAAAACACTAAAACGAAATTAAATCAAAATCCAAGACCTATGATGAGAAGTATTTGTATAGAAAACTAACGGTGATGTGCGGACAGCAGTCACTTCAAACTAGAGAAAGGCAACCCTTAGGTAATCATCTAATCCCTTAATTGGATTAGATGATTATTCAGAGAACAGAATAGAGGCAAAGCTCAAATGATTCTTCTTGGCATTAGTTTAACCAAAGCTTTGAGGTATCAAACCATGGGCTAAGCTAATGGTAAAGAAGAATCTGCTGAGATGCCTCCAAAATCTAAAATTACTTGCCAAAAATTTGGCAAAAGATCAAGCTGCTATTGGAGGAGCCACCGCGAGTTGCTAGGTCACTTCCAATGGTCATTTTTGGAATTTATTAATTTGTTGATGATGAAGCTTGAATGGAATCCGGTAAACAAGGAGAGAGATTGCTGTAGAATATGCTAATGAGAACCTTAAGGCAGAGTGTGAAAATCAATAGAAAATTTTAAAAAATTGGTAAATAAAGAGTTTCCTATACACCCGAGCGGTAACTCCAAATAACCCGTCGTTAACTTCATTGATAGAAGTGCAGAAACTGGATTTGAAATTTATGTGAAATTCTGCTTTATCTGCAGCCACGTCGCTTCTACAAGCATATTTGATCCGACTTTTTGGAAAGCTTACAGAGGTGAAATCACTTCATGTGCAAGAGTTTGTGAAGATGTAGTCCTTGGTTCATGAACTGTAGCTTTTCTATCGTTGACAACTAGAGTGTTTTCACCAGAGGATTTCATTGGCAGAGATATGCCAAGTGCAGTAGTCTTAATTTTACTAAAAATGACTATTTCTGTACGAGGTGATGAATATTTGATGTCAGAAGTCAAAAAGGCAGAATCTCAGAGCATTTTAGTCTGACCTAATACTTTTCGATTTCGTCTAGGAAGTACCCAAAGCAAGCAATGAAATTATCACACCACCCGAACAACCGGAGAAACCAGCGCTGCGAAAACGAAGTCTAGTCAAAAAGTCGTCGGTTTCAGTGAGTGCACACTACGTCGTCTTTCATTTCTTTCACTTTCAGATATTTGTGCTTGTTTATGTAGACCACGTGCTAGACGAAGACTCCATGTAAGACTACAGAGAAGCACTAGCCTTACAGCAGCACATTAGCTATCAGAAATCTTTTTAGAGCTGCGATGTACACATGTGTCGATGGTTAATGTTCTCATTTTAAAAGAATGGATATCATGAAGACAGAGTGGACTGCGTAGCCAAAGCTCGTCATCCCTTTGGATACCTATTAGCCAGGGGCCAGGTCATCAATCGCTTACCAGCCGGTAACAGTATATCAGTTATCGTATCTGTACCTCTGCATCTTTCTATGGCATCTGGCATACCTCCGAGTCGTTCCAGCAACTGGTCGCGGCGGTAGTGTTGCGCGGGTAGCTACGAATTGCGTAGCTACCCTCGCAACACTAGCCGTGACAGGATATCGGCGGCATCGTTGATGAATCTGGCCCCAGATTAACTCATCTATACTGTGGGATTGCCAAATACACGAAATTTGGTATGTAACGGCATTCCTACGAGTTGAAGTGAGGAAGAGTGGAAGAGGCTGTCAGCGTTCGTCAAAGTTCCAGCTTTGGGAATCGACAGGCGCTCATAAGGGCAGGTTATGATAAGTGTACTCTCCTGTATTCTCGTGTGTCCAGATTCTGAAGAAAGCGATCAGAGGTCCAATGCATCCGTTTTCCTAACGCCTTTGCATGGTGTAAGAAGAATGCACAAGAGGGAATCCTTGTCGTTCTTGTTATCTTAGACGCTTCTTGAATGCAGATCTTGTTCTCCAATCCTTCTCTTACTCTTATGAGGAAATCAGCTCTCAATGTTTGTTTGTTCACCTACTTCAGTTTTTCAGCTTTTCGTCTATCAAATGCTTATTAAAGGCTAAATTGTCAGCACGCTACTTTAGGCACACGCCTGGTGCAGGAATAATCAAGGGAATAAATAAATACATAAATAAATAAATACATCGACGTTCTTTTTGCGGGTCACGCGGAATCCAGCTACGCCTTCATCCATCCCAGATCGGTGAATTTGTACCAAGCTTGTCTGCGAACAGAAAAGCACACCCATGTTCATCGGCTGTCCAACCAAGTCATTGTATGGGCCAAATACTCATTCAATTCTTCTCCACGATATCGAGTAAAAGTGGAATGCGTGGCGAACGTTAATGTTTAGTGATTAACGCAGTGTGCCTCCTTTATCCCTATTCTTGTGTAAAACACAAGAAATAGCTGCGTATGAGGACGATGGGCAAAGCTGGGTAGCAACGTTTAAGGTGAAGGTCATTCGATGAAGTAGGCAGTGGAGTTGAGGACAACGGGAACGTTGTGTGAAAAATTTCAAAAAGTAGGTGAAGAGACGCCATACACAGAGATTTCAAAAAATGAAGCCGAGAGCAAAGCACCGATTATGGGGTCGTTTGAAAAAACCACGGTTGTCTGGGTGGTGGAACCGAAGAAGGGGCTCGGGAATGGCTATGACGTGCAATAGAATATGGACAAGGTGTGAGCACTATTAGATACAACCTACTGCTTAGGAATTTCCAACATTTTTGTGAATAAGATGAAACACATATTAAGCTTACGCGAAACCCCCATTTTCTTATAGTAAGGGAGGTTAATGCTGGAGATGAGACGTACAACTTGGACTTAATCACTCGAAGAGTTCAGAGCTGTTTCGCTTTTGCTTCGAGCTGAAGAGAAGCGGTGAGGTAGGATGCTTGCATGAAGCGGAGACGATCTGTGTCAATAAAAACTGCGAAAGGCTTGACAAACTGGTCGAGGCCGTCTATAACAGCAGTACCAATGCGGCTTAACTGTAACTGGGCTCGAATTCACATGGAAATCTATGAGGTCTAAACTGACAAAGCCGTCAGCTTAGACTTAGAAGGCGGCACTCACCCGCTGACACAATTCCCCACTGTTTCAGAATGAATGCGATGCATTAGCCCCGCCCACAGCGAGGGAGGGACAGAAACACAACTTACAGTATTCAAATGAATGGGAGCGAAAACATGAGAGAGCTAGGTTTTGGTATTTCGCCTAGCATCTGTAAAGGAACATCACTTGTGTGTCGCATGCGTTGATATGAAGATATTAAGGAATGTTTTATTTCCTTTGCTAAGTAGCTGCTGAGTACGTTATAAGAAAGGATAGCGCTCCGCATAAAAGTGGCACGTTGAGCACTTTAATGACGCCGTCAATTTTCCTCGCCCTGATAAAGCTTTTGAGTAGCAGAGGCATTCCACTTCTTTGCAGAAGGCCAGTAAGAGGGCTGAGCTGAACGAGATCAACGAGCTGCTGAAATTGATTCCGATGGCGACACTAGCAATAAACCAAAAATACAACCACTATACACTAACACAACCAAAAGACGCGAAAAACCAAATCTTTACAGTCGTTTCGTTCCTTCCCTTAGATGATTGTATAAAAGACTAAGATTTCCCCGGAACTCTCCAGCAAGGAGGGAGATACTTATAAAATCAAAAGCACCGCTCTCCAAGAGTGGTAGAGTCGACCATATAAGAATATCATGTGGAAAAATTTAATAATGAATAAATGGAGTGTAGTAGCAATACGAGAGTGCAGCCACCGTCGTCAGGCAAAGATACGCACCTGAAATGGAATTAAAATACTCGAGTAGTGAATGTTGACTAGATCTTACGCAGGCTGTGAGAAGAGAACTGGATTCGGAAAAGCAGTCTAGGCCCTTAATCAAAGACTAGTTCCAGAACGAAATGACGAGAGGTCAAAGAGCGAACAAGGCAAAAATTAAAGAGCGAACTGACGACGAAGAGACGTATACCATAACGCACATAGTTGGAAGTGTTGTGGATATCATTGATGACGGTAAGATTATGTCTTCAAGCTTAAACTCTGCAGAGTGGTGAAAAAAGATACTTTCAGGCAAACAAAAGTCGGAGGCTCGGCTAGGAGAAACGGTATGTAAATGAGCTGCGATTTTGATAACTCCCATTGATGGAATTATTTTTTGCAGCAAAGCAGGAAATCATTAGACTCGACTTGTAAATCGGAGCCCAGAGAGTTTGCTAAGACTCAAATGATGAGCACGAAGGAAGATCGTTCGCTTAAAGTAGCGAATACACCCGGAATGGTAAGCATGCCCTCATTCGATCGTTTAACTTCCTAACTGCCCAGTAGAGGAGTTTCCTTCGAGCAATATTCAAGTAGTTGAGGAATTTTAGGAAGATGATAAAGTGGAAAAGTCTCTCAAAGAAACTCAGGCGAAAAAGTCTCTCAACGAAAATAAGGTGGAAAATTCCCTCAGAGTTGCTGCAAAATCTGAGAAGGAGGTATATATCTTTGAAGATCTAATTTGAGCCAAAAGTTTTCAATCGAAACGTATTTTGTACTCCTTAGATGACTACTTGCCTATCATAAGGTTCATAAATAAAAAAGCTTCACTTTTTAGCACCAGGATGATGCTTCGACCTCTTCAAAGCTTGCTGCAACCCAGGAGACGGTGCTCTTTCGCGGTATCCTAAAATTACGCATATTAGACTAAACTGTTGATCTTGTTCTAGCCAAAAGGCGAAAGAAAGCTACTAAGCTCATCAAAGCCTGCTGCAGCTCAAGAAACGGTGCTTTTCACAGTTGTCCTAAAACTAGGCAGATGGACTAAACAGTTGATATTATTCTAGCCAATGCACGAACGAAAGCTATCAAACTCATCAAAGCTTGCTGCAACCCAGGAGACGGTGCTTTTTCGCAGTTGCCCTAAAACTAGGCAGATGAACTAAACAGTTGATCTTGTTCTAGCCAAAACACGAACGAAGGCTATCAAGCTCATCAAAGCTTGCTGCAACCCAGGAGACGGTGCTTTTTCGCAGTTGTCCTTAAACTAGGCAGATGGACTAAACAGTTGATCTTGTTCTAGCCAAAACACGAACGAAGGCTATCAAGCTCATCAAAGCTTGCTGCAACCCAGAAGACGGTGCTTTTTTGCAGTTTCCAAAATTTACCCATATTAGACTAATCAGTTGGTCTTGTTTTAGCCAAAGTACGAAAGAAAGCTATTGAGCCCATCAAAGCCTGCCGCAACTCAAGAAACGGTGCTTTTTACAGTTGTCCTGAAACTATGCAGATAGACTAAACAGTTGATCTTGTTCTAGCCAAAACACGAGCGAAGGCTATCAAGCTCATCAAAGCTTGCTGCAACCCAGGAGACGGTGATTTTTCACAGTTTATTGAAATTACGCATTTTAGACTAATCAGTTGATCTTGTTCTAGCCAAGACACGAAGAAAAGTTATCGCCAAACAAAACAAAAGTAAGCGTTACAACATCAGTATACACTGCTACCTTTCCGTAGTCCTATTTATATAGGATGAGAGCAACAGAATTATAGCTGAATTCCAGGGTAGGACAAAGTTACGTGCACAAAATTTCATCCTTTGATTTCTATAAATTTTACAGTGTGTAGCGCTTGATTGTTTATTGATGTATTTATAGCACAAATTTTGTTATGCCCTTGAACTTGTTTTACCGTTCGCTTGGTACAGAGTGGGTAGCTCTAGGTAACGGTTAATGATTAAACAATCTTAACGAATCACGACATTTTCCATCAAAATCTGATTTAATGGTTTAGCTAAACTTTTGTATTTTTTTGGAATTTGCAATGGATCGACAATCCTTCGACGCTCTCGAAGAAGGCAAAAAATCTTTGATTAAAAAAATTAGCGTGACTTTCTCTGAAAATTTAAATTCACATGTCTCAAAAAGTGAGTGATATTCTACTGTTTTACGTCGACTAGTGCATCAAATCACGCGAACAGATTTTTGGTCGCAAAAAAGTACACTGCTCAATCTGTTTTTTAAAGCAAACTATAAAGAATGCTAATTTTTGCACTTCAAAATAAATTTAAAACCATTTCTATCACGTTTCCATTCTCAAGAAAACGTAGTTATTATGGAAATGGTGCAGCTAGATGACAAGAAAATATGGTATTTCAAACAACGTATTCACGTTTTTGAACAAGGGAGTCCAAAAATTCGAACGAAAATCATAACTCATCAATCAAATCGAAAATTTATCTTAACCCTTCTCAAGAAAACTTAGGTTATATGAAAACGATCTTTTTTGTTTCTAATGTGCTTAGTTTGATCTCAAGAGCTTTCACTTTCCTTTACAAGTTTCCAGATTGAAGTAAATATAATATACAGAACGCTTTCACTGGGTTTTCATCTAAAACTATAGTTTGCAGACAACAGCACTTTATGATGAAATTGAACGATTTACAAGGAATTTTACGAAAATTTCTTGTCAGAAATAGCGTACGATGGAGAATATAAATAAAATCCTATTATATATAAGCGCTTATATAAGCGAGAACGGTCGTTTGTCTGTGGGTGAGTGAGTACGTGGGTGTGTGTTTGTTTGCACAGAAGTGCTGAAGGAGTGTGTTGGGAGGAAGTATGGGGAAGGGGGGGGGGGGCGGGGTTGTAGTTGTCACCAGGCGTCAACTGTTATAGTTGTCGATAGGCGTCCATGTTCAGATGACATATCACAAATGTCGCGCAAAGGACGTTCAGGTTGAGAAGAGGTGTCAACGATGTCGCGCAAGGGGTGTTCGGATTCAGGCGACGTGTCACCGATGTCGTGTTAGGGGCTCCGTATTCACATGACGTGTCAACGATGTCGCGCAAAGCACGTCCGGCTTGAGAAGACATGTCACCGACATCGCTCATCAGGTGCCTGGATTCAGAAGAGGTGTCACCAATGTCGTGAAAGACCTTCCAGATTCGACGTGTCACCGATGTCGCGCAAAGCACGTTCGGGTTGAGAACACATGTCACCGACGTTGTTCAGCAGGCGTCCGGGTTCGAAAGAGATGTCACCGATATCGCGCGAGGATTCCGAATTCAGACGACGTGTTACCGGTGAAGGTGGGACCAGTAATGGGGGACCGGTGAAGGGTTGACCAATAAAGGAGGGACCTGTGAAGGTGGGAACAGCAATGGGGACCGGTGAGGAAGGAACCAGTAATGGGGACCGGTGAGGTGAGGAAGGAGTCCAGTGAAGGGGAACCGATAGAAGGTTGACCAGTGAAAGAGGGAACCAGATGAAGGGGGACCGGTGAGGAAGGTAGCAGTAGTGAGTAGTGAATGGGGGGGGGGAGGAAGGGTCAAGTGAAGGGGGACCGGAAAAGGGTTGATGAATAAAAGGGGAACCAGCGAGGGTTGGTCCAGTAATGGGGATCGGTGAAGGATAGGATGACCAGCGAAGAGGGGACCATAAAGGCAGGTCCAGTGAAGGTGGCAGCAGTAGTAGGGACCGACGAAGAAGGAGAGGGGGACCAGTGAAGGGTGAAGTGGAAAAGGGCTGACAATAAAGGGAACCAGTGATAAGGGACCAGTTAAGGAGGTATAGTGAAGGTGATGGACCTGTTTTGCCGTATTCCCTATACCATTCTGTATAGCAAAGCCAGTTTTTTACTGTAATGAATGAGAGAAGGCCTAAAGAGGAGAAGAAGACGTTCGGGGTGTTCTATTTTCCGGGTTTGGGGCGAAGTCCCGACCAGACGTTTGGCGGCCGGCTGGCCGTTGAACGTCTGGTAGTTCATAATCTAAAGCACTCGAATACTGTTGAGAATAGCTGTGCATTCAATCTTCTGATTATTGAAGCACATCAAAGCTTTCTCTGACTCTGACTGCACCAGAAAATAAGGACTAGCCGAGACAAAATACAAGGAATTTTTCAAAACAAAAATGTGCAGCGTCAGAGTTGAGATGGGAGGCGGTCAAAAAGCTACGAGTAAGCAATGTCATAACGTACATCCTTCGCAGTAGTCATCACTTTTTCATGCCTTACTGTTATCAAAAATGGGAGAATAATCGGTGGAGAAAGAACGCAAATATAGTAATCCGTTCCATAAGTGAAACACGCGGGCTTTGCGCTGTGACATTGTTTTTTGAAGAAATATTGTTCACAGCCGAAGGAACATCCATGATCAAAACGACCGTATTAATTGGGAGGCATATGCAGAAGCTCACAAATAGGATAAAATGCAAAAGCGCTCACTATTGTTCTGGCTGAATTACACGTTTGTCCTTGATCCAGAGTATTATCCGAAGGCAGTGCAGAAATGAATCCGGCCACAGCGCTGAAGAATTCCAAGGGGAGGATATTAAAGTGTTACGTTCTGTCCAAACCGTACTAGGTTGCATCGTATGAATCTAAGGAAAAGCGGACAAAAAGGTTTTCCAACTGTCATTGCCGTAGCTATCAGTAAGAGTTGGTGTGAGCGAAATAATCACATCAGTTCCATCAGCTCATTTTGAGGGAAATCGTACTTCAAAGGAAGCAGCCTAGATAATCTCTAGAGCTGTAGAGTGGGCATAGAAAAAAGAAAACTGGTAGAGTACGTGTGAGCCGCTGAAAACTACTTAGTGTCAGGGATAAATGCTCTTGTTCAAAAGGAAAATGAGATTTTAAAAGCGAGCATTATTATCCTACTGATTGGTAGCAGCGGTAAAATTCTTCACTAGAGCAGTTTTTCAATATGAGTTTCCAACATTTTTGTGAAAAATGGAAGTTGTGCGCGTATTCTTGGTAGGCCCTGTAGGCACCATGAGGCAGAACAACGGAATTCTCTTTTCAGCGAAATGCCATAACGAAGCCATTAAAGGATGATAATACACAAGAGGTAATTGTTGTATCAGCTTTCCTCTTACAATACATTTCAGAAATTTCGTTGACATTACTTAAAACTTTAGAATGACTACAGATCACCAAAGGTAACCTATGCGAAGGTACTAGTCTTACTCACTATAAAATGTTCTCTTAAAATGAAATCGTAACTAGGAGAATGAAGGAAAACTAAACAATCACCGTGCCTGTTTTTTTATAATGGTATATAAAAAAATATATATGTTCTCGTACATTTGGTTCACTAAATATTGAAGTCATAACATTCAAATTGCACTGAATGCTAGCCCTTTACCTTTATCTAGCACCTTTCTCTAATCCACGCCTTCTGAGGAACACAGTGTCGTGCTCCGGGCTCAAGAACGGCATCGGTGAACGATGAGCGAAGTCCAAGGCCCGTTTTGTGGCAGAGTGAGGTGGACTTACAGCATGCTTATGCTCCTACCTCCCTGGCATGTAGCTCTTTCTACGCTGGACCCTGCTGCCCCTGCCAAACCCTACGGGTCGTGCTGCGATCTCAGTTCCCTGAGGTCATTACATCCGTACACCTCTTCCACGAACGTCTCTTTGCTTTTTCCTTCTGTTCCGTTTAGCATTGCGAACAATAAAGATATTATGGCTTCAACCATTCTTCTCGCACCTCTCGCTGACAAGGATAAACTATATCTCTAAACACCCACTACCGAACGATATATAAACTCTACGAGTGAAGCAACATAACCTCCTACGTCGCTACGGAAACGCTTTCAACAACCCGTAAGACATGGATGAACCCCTGCCAAGGCGTGTGCTCACAAGACGGTGCATATCGGGGTCCATTCTCTTTTCCACTCGGCTTCGGGCTGCGCGTCCTCGATTCTGGCCTTCATGTTAGTGCTGCTAGATGATGAACATCTCCAGCGAATCCACGAGGTCGTTCAAGCGAACGGCGATAGTGTAGACGGCAAACGGTAGGGTCGTCTAGGCGGACGGCAAGCGAGCGATTGATGCCCGCGCTCGGCCGTGTTTATAGTCACCCACAGAATATCGATCTTGACCGTCGACTGTGCGCAGCGGGAACCACAAAGTGCGTAGACTTTTGAAGAGCTCACACAGCATTGCTGTTTTCACCAACAGGTCGGGTTTAGGACGTATCCTCCCTCGTCTACTGGGTAGATTCATTGGGCATGAAGAACGAAGTATCCAGACCTTAACACCAGGTATTTAGGTCGGTATCCAGCTCTGGGTAAGTTTCAGTATGCGGGTCGAAAGCGCATGACGGTCTAGCGAACCACAGTCACGCTAGATCCCTACGAGGCACCAATCGAGCGAGTTTTTGAGCAACATGTGCAGAATCAACTCCATCGGGAAGGTCTCTATTCTCGGTAGAGTAGTCAACATTCTCGAACTAGTAGTATAAATGACGTGATTTTAAGTGGAAACATGCTCTTTGTGAACCCATTGAATTTTAGGCATAACTATTCAGTTCTAATGAAAGATAGGAGGCATAAATCACAAAACTATAACACCAGCAAGAAACTCATTGAAATCAACGTCTGGCTACGTATTAGTCACTGTTGGTCCTCTCACATGTGGGTTGTTGCCCAGTGGCCGGAAGCTTCTTCTAACGATTTTACTCGTAAATGTTCGAGATCCTACATGTCAACATAACAAATGTGTAATACTGTACAATAGGTTTGATGAGCACTTTCTAAAGTTCCTGCTTCTAGGTCGTCATAAAAATGGCTCCGCTGGCTAAGGTTGGTTGCACAGAAGTGGTATGTGATTTTCAAGGAATAGCCAACCTGAGGTACTAGGATATTGGAAACTAGTTTGGATATAGTTGAGAAGCTGTAACTACTTCATTCATCATAGAATGCCAATATAACAGGTAGAAGCACGCCTTTATTGCTGGAAGTTTATTTTTTTTTTACAAAAGTCTACATCAAGTTGTTGTACCACGTAATTGAGGTTCTTGCTACCACAAAATTTGGATAGCGACATAGGATCGAATGAAATAAGACTTTCCACTCCAATTTTCAAGGATTTCTCCATTTAAAAAAAACGCAAAGACAACAGAGTCTTGCGGCTTACTCGCGGATATAAAAACACAAAATAAGCCCTGTGCTGAATCGTCGCATTGTGCACATTGCGAAGAATGTCTGAGACGTGGTTGGCTAAGAAGATTTACGACAACAAAACAAAGTTCTTGATATCAACTGCTTTTACATAAGTGTTGTTGAGCTCGTGTGCACAGCAACGAAAGACTTTATTTTTTCCAAACCATTCGTCTTACACAAACGGTATAAAATCAAAATCTAGAGCGGTAAACGGACGTCAATTTTAATGTAAGTGTTACTTACATTCTTGCTTGCAGATTAACAACAAACCTCATTCGAACAAAGTTGGCTCTAAAGAACTGGTACTTGTTATTTGATTACAAATTTCTGTATCATACGTATATGTATCAAGCTTATAAAACGTATCTCAATAGAAGTATGCACATTTCTGCTTTCAGGTGAACCCCAAAAATGTTCCACTAACTAAAGTCGGAAGTAAAGAAGCGGTGCGTAGTCTCTTACTAATTAAAGTCTCTACAGCTTACCAGCAACTAAACCTTAACTAATACACTGCATTTGAGTTTTTTCCATAATTGCTAATCTGGAAAGGCGTCCATATTTCGTTTCTCATCTTGATCGGGAATGAGCGGAAACTTTAAAATTTTTTCCAGAAAACCGAAAACCAAAATGGCATTCTACAGGAAACAAAAAGCGAAATTTTAAAAATAGTTTTTCAGCTATATAAGCCACTTCAACTTGACTGAAACAGGAAACTTAATGTTATAAAAGTCTAAATTTGATTAGCATCATTTTACAGGGCGCAAAGTTTTTATGTGAAAAACTTGCCAACGTTTTAGATTACATCATAAGGAAAATGACCTCTAGCTACCGTTCATTTTTGACAGTTCACGTTCGTTTTTCAATTTAAGTTCCGTTTTAACTTCTTAAAATCAGCAACGTTTAACACTGCTTAAAATTTAGAACAAAACTGAATGAAGTTATGAAGGTGTGACGGTTCGCGACGGAAAAATCTGTCCCAAAGCGTCGACTGTACACGATATAGGGGTGCAGAGCACTGAATATGAGTTTCTTTCCATGACGGCAAATCTAGAAAGAACTCTATGTCTTGACCGCATCTCGATCCATGTCTAAAAAGAGAATAAAAAATTGCGTGAATAGGATAACGTAACAAAATGAATAAGATGACATGAGAAGAAAAGAATGGCAACGAAAGTTTAATTGGAAGTCGGCTAAAAACAAATTCGCTGAACACATAATTCGTAATCTCCTAAGCCAAGAAAGTACTGAATGAGAAAGTAAGTCACATTTGTTCGTTATTACACCGAACGTCGTATCGCCACTATTAAGTATTCGACGAGCTCTTATTACGAAAAATATCAATTCTCGAATCGGCTCATAAACGACGGTCCCCGTTTTTAAGGCTTGCTTTGAAAGCTGACATTAAATTTAAGTTATTATAATTAATTAACCCCACAACACATACATTATGGACGAATTGCTGTTGCCTTGTAGAACGCATGATCAGTAACCATAAAGCACCGTACCTAGTACTCGAAGGAAACAGCTTTTTAGCATATCTAATCTGTTGATCTGTTGATAGATGTGTTAGATTGTTTCAGGATAGCTAAACGTGCTTAGCTATCCCGAAACATACATATCATGCATTCGCTCCATCTCACAATGTGGGTGGCAGTAGTTGTTCTGTCAATCACTTTTCTTCCTTTTGGATAACGCACAAGATGGGATCGCAAGCAAACGTTAGCAGCAAAGAATGCGTATGTGCCTCTATCCCTTTCTTCATTTTTTATTAGTTCGATTTGTTCTGAGACGTTTGGTTGAGTTCTGTTCTGTTTGAAACTAATGAGATAAATCAAAAGCTATCCTAGTCGGTGGGGGGTGATATCATATCGCTAACAATGACTTTAGGCAGGTAAGCAAAATTGACAACAGAGTAGCCATTACGTAATAACATTAGCAACCTACACGACACAATTTAATCTAGTCAAGAAGAATAGAGTAGTAGAACAGCAGTAATTAGGTAATATACAACCACCATTATGGAGATCTAGAATCGTTCCCAGTCCTCCCCACGTACGACACTACAAAGTACTTGCTTACAATGTTATTAATTTTGCGTAGAAATGGATGGGAAGTCCTTGTGTTTCTTAAAAACATTCCATATTTATCTGCTACTTTTGTCTGCTTTAGATCAACATCAAAGCGAGGAAGACTGGAAGCAAGGAAACGGTATGTACATCATGGCCCACTTTTGAATTTATGAGTTCAGCCGCATGACCTCGTAGTGGTGTGAGCTCGAACCTAGAAGATAGGATACGTCTTCTGAGACGAGGCGTCTCATCAGCACGCTGAAGCGGCTTTTCACGCGTTTCTCGGAATGCAAGATTCCATATAACAATAAGTGGAACACAGCAAGAAGTTTACACAAGAAAGGAGACGTGTACCGTATTGGCGGCTGTCATACAACTTGCCTGGTCTCCGTATTCTACAGGCCGTTCACTCGAGTCATCCTGAATAGGATTAGCAGAACACTGAACGGAGGACAGCCATGTGAACAAGCAGGATTTCGGAGAGGATTCAGCAATCAACCACATACACACCATTACGAAGCTCATCGAAGTGTCGCGAGAGTACAAGCTGCCGCTGTGCCTTACGTTCATCGACCTGAAGAAGGCGTTCGACTCAATCGAAACTGAAGCGGTCATCGACGCCTGGTCAGAACGCTCCTACTCAGGATACCAGAGCCCCTGCGAGAGCTGTGCAGCGGGTTCACTCCCATCATCTCACCATTCCACAAGGACGTCAGTTACCATATACCAAAGCACTTCGGCTCCATTCTCGCATAACAGCAACTATTGACCAAGCGGGGAGAATTCGATCGTTTATTCGGTAGCAGTGGGTTGCAACTGAATCTTAGAAAGACAACTACGAGCAGTTTCTGTTGCCCCTCGCTCAACAGAACGACCATCTTCGAATGCTAAAGTAACGTGTACTTATGTCGCGAAGTCAACATCGCCAACGGCCTAGTGCCGGAGCCGAGCAGGAGGAGACAAGCGGGCTGATGAGGTTTCATCAAAGTCGAAAAAGACATAAAAAATACGAAGAACGCGCGACTTTGTGCCCACCTATTCAAGTCCACTTCTTTTCCAGCATAAACGTACGCCTTAGAGGTGAGGGTCATACAAAAGCAGGATCAATACACAAGCATCGATTCACAGTGAAGAATCTTAAGGACGATTCTCGAAGTGACATAATCCACACAAGTGAGAAAAGGCCTCCGGAGTTCCTAGCTTCGTCGACGTTCGAAGATCAGAGACGCTGTCGTATGTGTCAAGTCGTCAAAAATTAGTTGGTTCGCCTATGAGGCGCTCGCAGACACTCGCTAGAACGGGAGCCGTCATCGACTGTGTTTCGCGGGATGTCAAGAGAACACCAGGACGCCCACCAACGCGTTAGTAGGACCTCGTTAAAGCTCTGAACGAACAATAGGACACTGTTTTTATTCCTCGAGCGGTGAGGATTCATTGCAGCTCTGGCGCGCGACAGGGACGAATGAACGTTTCTGGAGCCCACTCAGAGGAAGGGAGTAAATTAGTTCACCGTAACAGAGCCCACTCTGTTACGGTGAACTAATTTAAATACTACGGCAAGGACAGAAGTTGTAGAAAGACACTGCTCTCATAGAATGCGCCAAAATTATTTGGGCATGTCGCGTAGGTGAGCAGCATTGGTAGGTGGGAGCGCGCCGGCCAATAGTAACCAAACACAGCACTGGCCGAACACATGCCAGCCCATCAAGGTACCAACGGTACACGCCCTCTCTGAATAGCACGCCGATTCCATGCAATTTGATTGGTTTACGCGTTCTCACCTACCAATGCTGCTCACCTACGCGACATATACCAATTATTTTTATATGGATTGTCTTGAAGGGAGTTTGCTTGCGTTTTTTGCCTATAAAATGACGTGGCGAGCCAATAGAAAATCATATATGTTGCGCAGACTGTTGTTATTGATAAAGGTATTGACATGTAATGCAGGTTTAATCTGTTCGCCAACGATGTAAACCAAAAGAGGTTAGCAGTCAGTTACTCCCGCTTAAAGGAAGACACGTAAGGAGAGCCGTTAGTAGCTCTCCTCTGGAGTGAACAGCGCTTTCCACTTCTACGCTCTAAACGGTTCGAATGTTTTGCACTACATTTATTATGTAGCTTATAAGTAACTGACTTCTAGTGGCTAGTCGATAAGGATCATTAGTTTGTCCATTCAGAATAGCCTTTTGAACATTGACGAAATCCGACATTAGCTTCAACTACTTGGGAATGAGCGAAAACCGAATCTGGGATCGATGAGGATACTTAAGATCGACTCCCACTTCCTATTGCATCATATTCGACAAATTCATACACAGCAATCGTCAAAATAAAAGCCCATCCAGCGCTCATAAATGTTCTGATGCTCTTTTGACAGAAGTCGCTCCATTCACCCATTGTTTTGCTCATCATTTACCAGTTCCTCTCCAGAAAACGCAGCTAGCTCCAGAAACGTCTTAAAGGGTGCAACACTTCCTCCCTCTTACGGAAACCTGTTCAGTATGAGCGCATCTTCGAACTCTTGATGCCCAGCCGCTGAATAATCCCTCTCCTGTTAAGCTCAGTTGTAAAAGGAGTTTATTTCAGTGCGATCCCAAAGCTGCTCACCCGAGGTTACTAAGAAGAGTTAGTTCAGGAGAAAGAGTACGCTTTCATTGTTATACATATTTCATCTATATGTAAACATGCAGTGTTTCATGCCGCTCACATTAGCATACAGACGTGTATGAAATTTTTTAGATAGAGCTCAGGTCAGCAAAAGCAGGTGCTGCAACAGATATCGGGGTAGGTTGGAATTTTTTCAGTTTTTAAACCAGACTTTTCTATGAGATTTTTACTCTTCAAGACGAAATGCAAACCAGGAGTGCCCATCAAAGGAACCGGAAAAAGTAAAAAGGTATTTGGCGACAATTTATATAATCGTCGTTTAGTTGGATCTAGTGTTTTTTAGATCGTGGAAAGGCATATAGCATCTAAAGCCCCTTTCATACTCGTCCGAGGGGCGGCGGCGGCGGCGGCCGCCGCTTCAGCGGCAGGTGGAGGGGCGGTGTGCTTTCTCGCCGCCTAGGGGTGGCGGCGGCCGCCGCCAAGCTAATTCCGTTTGGGGCGCGCGTGCGCGCAGCGGTCTCGCAATGGGGCAACGCAGTACTTGATGCTTCCTATGTCTTATATATATCCTCCTGTTCTCTATTCTTCTCCCACTTCTTAGGGCGTAGCCTAGTTCACACAATACAATTTTGACGAGACCTACGGATTTTCCCATCGTTTTTTGTTTTTGTGCGCTCTACGTGCATGTGTATGGCCTTAGGGGTGTTTCTCCTTTCTCTATAGTATTCATTTTAATAATATCTATGTAGTGCAGTGTGCAGATGTAATATGATAAATTCGTTGGTATTTGCTTATTTGACGATGGGTCGAACAGTGCAAGCAAGGGGCTATATATAGAGTGGCAGGCCGTTAATGGTGTTCCTCGACACAACGCTGTAGCCGAACTGCCATGAAAAGTTGAAAACCGGTCACGCACTATCCGCCGGACTGAAACCCGCTTTTACTACATGATCAATCGCACAGAAAGGGAACGCCTATTTTATTAGACACTAGAAACTTCAAATAACGGAAGACTCCCTTTCTATACAGCTTTCTACTGTTCAATTTTCTAAGAATCCACATCATCCTTTGCACTAGGATTCCATCAATAAGTGCTAGCATTATGACAGTTGGAAGATCGTATTTCAAAACAAAACAGAAGAAGCATTCTTAAAAATATGCACTATTGACGTCACCTGAGGCATAGATCCCAGTAATCTCATCCTCACCACTAAGCATACCTCTCCCCTGCTAAAAAGCTTTCCGGCGAAATGAATATGAATCTGAACCGTGTACATGCAATGCTATCCCGCATACTTATCCAAGTCCGAGTACCAAATCCAAAACTACATAAACTTGCAAGCAAGTAGTGGGAGCTGAAGAAGCGTGTAAACAACGCTGCATCGTGTATGGCTTGCAAATGCACATTCTATGCACTGCGTGTAAGCTTCTCAACATCAAACATCAAGCAAGTCTTTGCAAGCGACATGAAAACATTTTCATTAGATTCTATACAGGAATTGCAACGCACAAGAACTAAACACAAAGCGTAGGTACGCAGAACAAGCGGATTAACAGAACGCGGAATTTACAGTCACATCTGTTCTGGAGAGTAGCGTGGCGAGAGGGCTGGAACACATAGGTTGTCGATGGGACAAGTTCAAGAATCATCCAAACATGATAACTAGGTGGTATTCCGAAGATTGATTAACCTAAACTCATTATAGTTTCAATTTGAGGGCATCAATAGTTCCAGCAAGCAACAACGATGCATTATTTATCACAGCAGAACCATCTGTGCATTAACTGTCGAGAAGTCAACAGGTCCGTCTGATCGCTGCCCTTTCTTGAAGGCATTAAACGTACTCTCGTCACCTCTTCGCGAATCCATGTCGAAATGTTCCAACACAGACGGTGTGGCATCTCATTCAGGACGAACCTGAACCGCTTCGATAACGGAACCAAAAAAGCAGAAAATTGTGTGGGACAAACTAACTTTTATCTCCTCTATTTCCGTTATACTCCGCAGTACTGAAACGCTGCGACTCTTCTGATCGATATGGTCCTAAACACAGCTACATGCTACAGCACCAACATACAAGCAGTGTAGCAGAAATGAAACTGCAAACCGTACCTGTCGTGATTCCTAGGAGCTAGAGCTGCAGAATGACGTCTGATGGCTCCCCTCCAGCTGACTGACTGACTGACTGACTGAAACTGACTTAATAATAGAAATACATTTCGCATTAACGCTATAATCTCCTCTAAATCGTGCTCATCATCTGCATCATGCATCAACATCAGAAACGTCTGGCAATTTGTAAAAACAGGTAATGACAAAAGGAGGTTGTGTCCTTTCTCAGCTCTAACGGTGTCGGAAGCTTATCAGGCGCCCCATATAGGAAGAACCTCCACCTTTCAGTTTACGAAAGTGCGTGTCCATGTGCCGAGTCCATAAACCCAAGGAATAGGAGGTCTTTAAAGTGTCCCGCCATGCGGTGGTTAGCAAGCGGCAAGCGGCATGGGACGCAGCGGGTAGTGGTGTTGCTTCGCGAAACGTGAGCCGACATTCGCCTGCATTTCCTTTGCTTTTTATGGTTTAAGAGCTTCCGACTTCTACACAATTTCACGCGTTTCTGCACACTTGTCCACCTGCACGCTGCCCAAAATAGTTTCTTGTCACTTGTTCATCGAATTGAAGATTTTTAACCTCAAATCAATTAGATTAAACCACGCAGGATAAAGGTAGGCGATAATCGATACTTTGTGGAATGCGCCACGCATCCTATTTCTTCGACGTTTTCATGACGCGGGAGCAATTTGAATGGGTATGTGGCCTGTAATGTCCGGATATCTGACCTAATAACCTGTCAGTGTCTAATCATTTCAGAGAAGTCTGGCACCTATTCGCTAAAAACTAACTAAAACCCTTAAAACAAAGTAAACTAAAGTTAAACTAAACACTAACAAACCAAACACACTAAAATCACCCACCTACCAGGCTTTCAGTGATGCATTTGTCGCAGCTCGGATAACCGCCGACATGACGGCCAGCTTGATCCTGTGCTTCTTCATAAAGGAAGTCCTTCTGATACTTCATTCGCATTTCAACAATGTTGCTGAAATCATGTTCCATGAGTTGCCATGCTTTGTTTTAGCCCAACGACATACAAGTAAATAGTTTATGCCAGATATCCTCAGTGTAGAGATCCCTCAATCGCTACCGTTGACATCTTGGGCAACACATAATTCAGCAGTTATTGTTGTTATCATATTTGACATATTTCGTCAACCGTAGTTTAGGTGAGAGCACTTACCGTGAACACTTGCTACCGTAGGAGGTGGTGGAGGTGGTGGCGACGGTGATGAAGGAGCTGGAATTGATGCATCATCAGCGGCATAACTAGTGGATGCTCGTGGTTCAACATCTGCATAAGTGAAGTGCTTATATTTACATAAGGTACACGGCATTCATATTTAAAGAAAGAATGGCAAAAGCAATTGTGAAAAAATTGTAATATGAGGAATTCGCATGCTGCTTGATGCAGTCCAAAAAATGTCATAAAAAGTTATTGCAAATACACCTTCCAGCTCATTGTTCTGAAGGACCTCGACTTTTTGAAAACGCATAAATGTCCTCTAACCTTTCCTAACCTTCCACATTTATACCTGTTTCCGTTTTCAAAACCTTCGTTTAAAGTTCATCTCAACTCCAACACTATAACACAGCCCTTAACTGGTTTAGAAGACCAAATCGCAAGAAACCAAAGCAAGAAAATCACCTCAGCACATTGGGTGCCATCATCATTGTAAGATTTGATGAGTCCATCTTGGTGTGAGCCACAACTTCTCATGACAGTTCCTGAGAATTCCGTCTATCAAGTCTGAAATGGCAGCATATTAGTAGAATACGAGGGGCTCATACACTTTTATGAAAATCTGCACACTTCAAGGAAACCATCAACCAGATTATAGAAAAAGATCTTAAAAACGGACCCGAGACTCTTGCACTGTACCAAGAGAAGTCTTCGGGTGAACTTGCGATTTAGAAAGACGCTTTTCACGATGCTGTGCGAAACAGCGACCTAAAGAATTCCACTTTTCACTTATTCCAAAAAATCAGACTTCAACAACAAAACAAGATTGAATCTATTACTAATCACTGACCTCAGGACTATCGAATATCTTCTCCGAATTTCTGTCGATAAATTCTGATTGTGATGTTGCTTGCTTCTCGGGTGTTGCTAAAAACTTGAGTAGCATTGCGAGTGGTTCCCTACACATATTCTAAGCTTCTTCAAAAAACAGCTTCTTTCTCATGAAAAAGCGATTGTAATAATTAAAAACCTAAAGTTTTTCATAAAAAATACTTACCTAACACTGTCTGGACGCTCATTATCGGTGAGTTGTTGCATCAGCTCAACTACTGATTCATCAACGTAGTCCTGTTTTGTAGACTGCGGGCGAGACTGATCAGCGGAGCATTCTGCAATGTTTGGAGAGTGAAATCGCCTGGCGACGGTTATAAAAGTCGCTGAACGGTCGATGAGAGGGCACACAGTGCATCTCGATGAACATTCTCAGCTGGAAGTGGGGAGGAGGGGATGATGACCTTCGATGACGCCGATTTCCCTCGGCTGGCGTGGAGCCGCGCATTGTCCGCAGCGCGCACACAGGACAGCACACTCCACGTCTCGATGTGCCGCCGCTCTCGCTGCCCCTCGTGGCCGCCGCCCGAAATGGCCCCAGCCATCTCGGGCAGCGGCCCCGGCGGCGGCGCCGCCAGGGGCGTGGCGGGGCGTGGCCGCAGCGACGTCGCCGCTGCCAGTATGAAAACCCCTCCACCGCCGTGGCCGCCGCTCGGGCACGTCATCGCCGCCGCCTTCCTATGCTAAACCATTGGGCCGCCGCCGCCGCCGCCGCCCCTGGGACGAGTATGAAAGGGGCTTAAGTCTGAGCCTGCGCTACGACCGGTGAGCGTGATGGTGCATAACTCACAAAATGAGAAAGAGTAATTCTATATGTACAAGTGCCCCAACACGCCTAACGGCGTGTCTCGCACTTGCGCGTTTCGCGCGACTTTGCAGCATCACTGAACTACGGAAAGTGGTTTTTGCAAAACATAAAGTTCGCTAGCATCTAGCACCTGGTGCGTACTTTATCGGCATCAAGCCGGCCAGTAACGTCATTGATTTGTGCTGCGCAGTACTTCTGTCCCTCGGGTTGCTCTTCCACAACCGTTCTCATGCTCAACAGCTAGCGTTTCCGGATATCGTTGACATGTCTTCCGAAGCCAGGTTCCCCCTCAGTCGTTTCTTCTTACTGGATCTAATTGCCGGACCGTCTTTACTGGTCTTCTCTCCCCTTCTTTACTCCACCCTCCTGGTCCCAACTTCTTTGTTTCCACTGTTGACCCCCTACTGGTCTCTTCTTGCTGGTTCTTCTTGCTGGTCTCTTCTTGCTGGTTTCCCTGTCCTGGTCCCTCCTCCAGGTTGTTCCTTTCCTTCCTGATCGCTCTTTTGGTTCACCCTAGAAGTCCCTCTTACTGCCCTTCACCACCACACCTTAGTGGTTCTAACATGCTCACGGCAGATGTCGGTGACACGATTCATTATCAGGACGCTTGTTGCGAGACGTAGGAGGGCGGCCTTCTGGATCCAGAAGCTCAGAAGACCCGTCTCCCGAATCCAGAAGCACAGAAGCGTGAGCAGTCGCCGCTGTGTCGAGCATGAAGAGGCAATGCATACGACAGATCCCTTGACCGCCGTATGAATTTCCTTACGGCTCCCTTCTTGTTGGTTCCTCGTCCAGGTCTCGCCTCCAGTGGCCGTATTCATGAACGTTCCCGGGAACGTTCAAGGCTTCCCGCGGGAAGCGACCGGGGCGGGAAGCGAAATTTCGTATTCATGAACCTGGCGGGAAGCAACGGGAGCCTCCCGCCATCGGCGCTGCAATTACACACACCTCTTCATTGACAGCTTCCCGGTGTTCCCGAATGGTTGAGTGCGGGTAGGCTCCCGGCCTACCCGCACTCAACCATTCGGGAACACCGGGAAGCTGTCAATGAAGAGGTGTGTGTAATTGCACGCAATAGGATTTCGATGGCTGTTTTGGCATCGAAAGCCATTTTAACGGGGAGTTATCTTCGCCGTTCGCAATTTATTAGTAATTGCTGCCTTCGCAATTTATTAGTATAAATTGCTTGTTAATTTAGGAAAGAGATAAACTGAAAGGCAAGTGCTTCAAAATGCATAAAACTAGAATCGAAACTCGAGAGTCCGCACGAAGAAAATGAAGAATCGACAATCTTCAATGTTTCGGACAGCAAAAAGTTTTGCTGCTGAGAAGTGCAGCTAAAATATGCTCTGCAATCTAACCTAGAAATGCAGATCCCAGAAAATGTCGTCACTGTCTTATAGCCTACTTTAAAAAGCAAAAAAAACTAACTTCCAATGGCTGGCTACGAGACGTTGAACCATATGGGGCTTTGATGAGACAGTAAAAATTCTCTAGATTTGCAACTTTTTGATAGAAACGTGTTTTTTTCAAGCCGTCTCAGAGCTTGATCGCGGTAAAGGATCACAAATTATTAGCGATCTATGTAACGAACGATGAAATTATGCTTCATGCAAGCTGTACGCGAATTCTTGGCTGATTATGGAGTAATACTTTCCAGTCGCAAATAAATTTTGGAGCGGATCAGAGCTGACTTTGTTGAAGAATTTCAGGGATTTATCACAAGGCAGCGATCGTCTACCCGAGATACACTATGTAATTTTCACTTTTCTGCATTTGAGTCTGGTGGTATTTGAATGCCGTTTCGGCCTGCGTAGTGCATTCTCGCACCACACGAAATCATGTTAGCCTTTTATTCGTTGTACACAAATCTGGCGTTAAATTACCTAGAGATCGTTGAAGAATACCTTCGTAGAGGCAAAGGAATTGAACCCTACCTTGTTCGAGCATATATTTGCAGTTCCACTCATGTAATCTCTAGAAAATTGATAAAGCAATACCGTCAAACACTTCACACAGAGATTCTGAACGGCTGCAGCAGGTGCCTATTGTCCAAAATTAGGCAAAAAATACACAAACTGGAGCGCGCTAGATGTGAGCGTCTGGTCACATTTACGAAAATTTACGATTTACGACTCAAAAATTGTCGTAAATCGTAAAAAAATCCTCAAATATCGCCTCAAATCTCAAAATCGTAAATAGTAAATCGCAATTACGCACACCCCTGGAAATTTAGGAAAGAGGTAACGCAAACTAAACTCCCGACTGAAAACGAAAATCTCGAAATGTTGTTGTTCTTAGTGTTGACTGTAATGCAGCCTATTCCCGCCCACTGCGCTTCTGAGCCACAATTCCGTGTCCTTGAACTCCGGTAAACCCAGAAATACTTCAATATTCAGTTGAAAACCCTGTAATTTGAGAAATTAGTTTTTGAAATCTTGCAATTCCCGCCTCCGCTGCGAATCTAACTCGCGCGTCGCGGTCGCTCCTGCTTCCCGGTCGTTCATGAATAGCGACCGGGTTGCGGGAAGCTGGGAGTGGGATGCGCGAGAGCGGGAAGGCATCTCCGGCCTTCCCGCTCCCGCCGTTTCATGAATACGGCTACAGGTCCCTTCTTCCAGGTAGATCCCTCCCCTCTAGAAATCCTCCTTCTACTCTACCCGAATTAAGTAGCCCTCCCACGCGACGATGCCCATTGCGTGACATCGGTGTCACATCTTCTGAATCCGTTTTCCCTTACTGGTAATGGATTCCCTTGCTGATCCTCCTTACTGCCCCTCCCCTTATTGGTAACTCGTCTCTCCTCATTGCCTAAACCCTTCTTGGTGCCACCTCCTGGCCTGTTTCATTGTCCCCCTAACGACCCTTCCCCATTCCGATAACTCCTCAAGGTTGCTCCCTCCTCGTTGCTGTAGGTTCTCCACCCTCGAATTCCCTCTCCCACTCTTACCACTTTAGTGGTCTTCTCATACTAATGGTACGAAGTCGGTGGCACGTCTTCTAAATGTGGACGCTCAGAAATGCGCGTAGGTGCTGTTGTGTTAAGCAGTCAAAGGCTGCGCCTCCCCTGCTGCAGCAACATCCCACGTTCAATAGCAAATTTTGTCCGCGCTGTAGATGATGAGGAGCATCTCACTCAGGTTAGATCACTCTACCGCCCCGGTGTGGATGATGCGGCGTATCTCACTTAGGTTAGATCATTCGATGCAAAAACTCTTTTATATATAGGTGGTGATTGTCGTCATTTGCGTCCGACATGTCGTTAACACGTTCGCTGCCGCGGGGCCAGCCAGTCGATCGATCTGGTCAAACGTGCCGATTGACCGTCAATGTCTTCGAATCGTCTAGAAGCTGGCAGAGACGCAAAGGGTGTGTGCGCTTGTCGTTACAGCTTTACAGACAATCCTGCAGCCACCGTGCAAGCTGAGCGGTCGGTCTGTCGGTCGTCGTCGTCGCCCCGCGCGGTGTGAGGGCAGAGTCGTCTGTCGGATGGATCCAGTCATGGTGGCCGTCGGGATTTTTCATCATAGTCGTCATTGTCGAGAGTCTTCATCGTCGATAGTCGTTGCCCGTCGCCAGAGGACCGAGTATCTGTAGCTCAACGTCGTCGTCGCTCACACACAAGTAACGCGGGGCCTCTGAATGGACTCGTCGGTCCTGACTTGGCGCAGGCCACGAAACCTGGGCCAGGTAAGTTCCGCGGAGCACGATTCTGAATCCCAGTCGTAAGTTGGGTACAGCGGCCCTTGACACGTAACTTAGGTCGCTCTCATATTTTTTTCGATGTTAAATTTGGTCGTTATTACTTAGTTAAGATAAACTTGCAACACACAAAGTCTAATGTCTAAATCTATGAGGTGGTCTTCTAAACTATCGATGTCAAATGGGAGGTCATGAAAGCGTCGTAAGTGGAGGGACCGCCGGGGGTCGCTACGACCAACGGGGGTTTCTCCCGGAGGAAATCCCAGGCAGTCGCAGACGCATTGTGGGAACGTTGGGTCGCATGTCATAAAACGCGGTGGTCTAAGACCCGCCAAGGGCCCTAGGGTAAAAATATCACATGGAGTCCACTGGATGCGAGCTGCGGGTCTGACTTGTTACAGCTCGGGCCGTGGGTCGGCCCTCGGCCTCCACCGATGCACGGGCGGAGGACCCCCCTGCAGCACGACACGTGTGTACCTATCTGGGGCCAGATTTATCAACGACTTAATTCAACAGGAAAAATAGAGCCGAGATCCCTGATAGCGCGGTGAAATGTTTCACCATATCGCTTGATAAGTCTCGGGGATTTCGGCTGTATTTTTTCTGTTAAACTGCTGTAAGCCGTTGATGAATCTGGCCCTGGCTACAAAAGCAAACTGCCTTGATTGTTGTCGTAATCGCATTGTCGAGGAAAAACATGTTCGCGTCATCGATAGGAAGTGTCCCCGGTTGTATGCCATCATTGGACACCTTGGGCTAACATCATCACTAGCCAAAGTTTTAGAAAGTATGACAGCATTTTACATGCTCGTCGTGCTCGGAAAGTCTGTATTGGCGTGTAGAGTTGAAGAAGCATGTAAAGAATGAAGCCTTCTAGTTGTGACCGCGTAGAGCTGTAGCAAATTCTTCAGTAAGTACGACAACTTTCATATCTTCATATCAATTTCATATCTTTGCTGATGTAGTTCCACCGGCAAAGTAGGTGCATTTTTTAATACTTGACCAGAATTCCCACTTCCTATCTTGAAGGCTCTCGACCAGTGTGAGTCATTCTATTCCGTATTCCGTTTTTCGCTTTTGAAGTCGAAGCGGACGATAAGCCGAAAAATATCGCCCCACGATAAGCCGAAAAAATATCGCCTCACAAACTATATCATTAGTAGCACGACACGGAGTATGAAAAGTTGGATGAAGAGGAATTGATAACCCAGTTGTGCGGCTCGCATGACCTGTGTCGCATGTAGAGCGGTACAGTTGCATGACTTTCTAAGGTGAGGGGGATATATGGAAACAACGTGAGAGACGAGAAGGACAACTGATGCTGTTTTTCTTTCACCACTTAGAGATCGAGGTTAAAAGAATTTCTCGCCCAAGCAGCCCAAGTAGATTATTTGAGGTGATCATCACGATGAAATGTCGGTTTTTAAATTTTGCTGACGATAGGTTACGGTAGGTAAGGGGTAAGTAAGGCTGACAGGGTTGGAGTGACCGTTTTCGTCCGGATTTTACCTAGAGCGGTTAGTTTGGATACTCATAACGAATTTAGTATCTTCTCAAATAGTACGGTAGAGAAGGCATAGATTACTCATCCATGCCTAGTGTTACCTAGCATAACCTAATTTTAAGAAGAGGTATCATAGGTATCATAATTAGTGATCACCACTCCAAACCTCTTGGGCGGAGCTTGAGTATTTTTTTTCAAATTTCGACGTTTTAGGTTTTTTGACAAAATGAAATAATTTTTGTGATAAACTAAAAATCTTGTGGAGGCAAATGTTTGCAGAGAGCTGTCCATAACGAAAAATCCACCAACCCTATCGGATCGCATGATTTGGTATGTGATGCTTCCTCTCCTTTCGAACCGGAACCAAAATACTTCTCTCGAAATAAACGCAAGTATCCACATTAAAATTTTAACACCTGCGCTAAGAATGCAATATAATATATATCTTGCAAAAGACGATTTCGGCCTAAAGGCATCCAATATAAGAGAGCACGCTCTTTGTGACAAGCAAGTAAGTCAAGTTCAAAAAAACATTTTTTTGAAAGTTTTAGAAAAATGCTTTGGAAGTGTCTGAGGGTTCAGCTTATTCAGCTCGCAGGATTCAACCACCACATAAATCTATGTACGGTAAATCAAAATTCACGATTTCACGTTTAGTTTGTGTCCAAAGGCACCAACAACTACTCGTAACGGACTCTTCCGTGCGAGTAGTTTTCCAGCTTAGCAGCTCGTTTTCTGTATGGCCCAGCTAACCTCATCATTGCGGTGGGAATTAGTAACGTTCCTATTCAAAGTGTCAAGTTTAATGGATCGGACATGGGAAACCGGATTGGCTCCCTTGTCATGTTTGGCGATGGTTGAGTGGGAAGTAACATCGATGCTGAAGTTTGAGTTAGGGTCGAAGGTGGCATTGTACATTGAGTAAAATACATTTGTCTCCCGACTTGGCTCGCAAGTGGATGCAGGGTTATCCGTGCCTACCGGCCTGCTTGTTTCCCCATATGGAGAACTTAGTCGGCCTTCTGCACTGTTAATCGAGGCAGAGGGGAAATCGGGCACGTCTACCGACATGTTCATTGACTTCTTCGAGCTCTCCTTCAGCCACCGGTGACCGATTCCTACTTGACAACTCAGAATGGTTTACCTAAGGTCTCCTTAAGTTTCTTTGGTGGCAATCCTAGATGCTAAACGGCAAGACCGTATCAGACGGTCTAGCCATTCAGCTTCTACGAGGAACGCCAAAGAAACCGTTTGTATTATAGAATGTATGATCAAAAATACAAACGATAGAAAGAAAATTTCAAAACACAAACTTCAACACAACACGACGATGATTCAACAACATATCAAAATGCTATCAAAGTATTGAGGCCACTAATGAGGAGTGGTCAGTATATGTGAGATGTGGAACGGCCGAAAGATGAGGAGAAGATACCCGCTGGCTGTCTACGCCCTCGACTCCCTTTGTGTTTCAGTCGCACTACGGGGGAAGAAAAGGACAAAGGGGAGAAGGATCAGCCACAGGGTGGAAATCGAACCCGATCAAGTAACTTACATAATCCATAGGAATAGCTCTCTCGCCTAGCAGTTAGGAGCAACCCGCATACAGCAAGCGCTGCCTAGCCGAGCCCTGGAGATGCTGGGCTATAAGGTACGGTAAGTAAATAAAGGTGCCCATCTATGAGGTACTACAACAGCGCCGCTAGGGAACTGTCGGTAGATTGCTAGCAAAGTGGATTCTCAACTAAAATGGCAGAGCCCAGTGATGCACCTCTGGAAATCTCATTAGCACTTACGCAACAAGAAGTTTCTCACCGACTTAAATCGTCAAGAGTGGCTCATGATGCAAGTATGAAACACCTGAGAAGAACTACTGGGGAGTCAACGCCGATACGGGGTTAGCCGAAAGCTTAGAATACTTTTTGGGACTTCTCTTTACTCCCCTGGACGAGTGGACCTCCACCCAGCAGCTAGCCCTGAAGCGGGAGCGGGGCTGTGTTTAGCGTACAGTAAAAATAGGTTTCGGCTAATACTAGCTAGCCAATGGAGACCGCCACCGGCAGGGCCAAGTGTGGACGGTGAAGAGGTGATTTGACGATGGGAGAATTTAATTAAATGAAGTGAAAGAGGGGGAAGGAAGGGGGAAGAGGGAATACTGGATGAGACACACGAAGAGGATCAAGAGTCGTAGACCACTCCTTGGACGATAATGTTAGCGTTTAGTTAAATCCTCAGGAACAAAGTCAATCCGACTGTCCACGTGCAACGCCCGTGTCATTTCACTAACCACTTAACCGGAGTAGAAGACGGAACATAAAGCATTCCCCCCCCCCCCCAAAAAAAAAGAATTCAATATTCGACTCGCTCCGCGGGGGCTCGATCCGTGCGCGAGTCGAATACGGTTCCCGCCGCATCCGTCCCCTTTGGATCGCTTCTCATCCCCGCTCTTACGACCCCGCCTACCGAAGAGAGGAAGGAGTCCGGAAGAGAGAACACTCCAATAGAGGAGGCTAGGACGGCAGACAGAATACAGTCGATATCGGACAGATACGGTCAAGGCGCGTCAACGACGACTGGCCAGGGGTATTTGACAAAAGGAGCTCAGAGGATCCTCCTCTGCCATGAGTTGACAGGCCCATGTGCAGGAGGGTGAACTCATGGTGAGCGGCGTCGACGAAAAATGTTGAAGGAGACGAGCAAATAGGCCCGAGACGAGTTGATGCAGTTCGGTGCGGTAGTAGAACGGGCGGGTTTGAGACAGCAGCGGCAAGCCGATAGCGTAAAGCATAAATAGTTGAGATCGCTGACGTAGTTGAGATGACAAAACAACGAGAACTACTAGATGAAGATACGAAATGAGGCAAAAACATCTTGCAGGTATAGATGAAACACTGATCCATTAGTGAAATGAACCGGCGAAAGTCCAGTTGAGTATATTCGATCGATGTACCATGTTGTACAGGTGCTGGTTATAGTGGTAAAAATACCTAGTTTCCTATGGTTTATTTGTTTGCTTCCAATATGGGTTGACTGAGATCCTATCGCAGATGGTGGAATGGCGAACTCCTAGCAAAGGACCTCGTCAAAAGGATTTGCAGAAGGCGAACATGTTGCCTGAGACAATCCATTGTGGTGTGGTATGGTAGCAGGTCGTCTTCATGAACCAGATTAGTGGTTCATTTGATTGCTTTTCCGCTGGTATCGTCTCACTGCGGATTAACCACCCCGCCCTGTAATCCCCTATATGGAACCACATTGGGATCACAAAGCTTGTTAATGATATCACCGATATTAAAGGGTTTAGCGGTACTTTTCACCGTTACCGGCCGGTAAGCGGTTGATGAATCGGCCGTAGGACGGCATAACGTTAGGACCAACACTTCACACAACACCAAGAGCGTGGAAACGTGGAATGGTTTGAGATTTGACCAGGTGATCTAGCAAGAGCGATTGACCACTTGACCATTCTCTGTGCTAGTCTAAAAAAGATTTTAGGTGCTCAGAACCCTCATGTAAGATTCTGGACTTTAGATCTGTACAAAACTGTGCTCATGGAAATCCATAAAGCGCCACACTGGATAGGTACAAAGAGTCGCAAGGATTTCAGTCCTTGGTCATGGCTTTTTGAAAAACTTTCAGAGAGCGACTGAAAATCATTAGCAAGCACTTACAACAAACGGCCACGAAACGAAAACGACGTTCGAAAAGGTGCCAAGTTGGCAGTAAAAGGAGCGGTGGATAAAGCCATTGCCAAATTGAACACTTTAAGATCGAAATAGAAGAACGCTAACCTGACGTGCCGGGCGAGGACATGGAACGCAGAGCAGTTCCCAAATAAGACAAAGTTAATAAATACAAGCGTCTACTACTCGACGAAGAATAGGAGCGACTACGTCGACAAGGAATGATATATATTTAAAAGGCGCAAACCAAAGACGAGATCCAGGAAACCCATGAAGTATTGAAGATATGGAGAGCACAATCTACTTCTTGTATGTGGAAGAAACCTGCTAGCCATCCGACATAGAAAATATGGTGAGAGAAAGAAAGTCTAATGTACTGGTCTTATGTAAGGAAACAGGAGATCTGATCTGATTCCTGTTCTAATTACAAGGATTCCGCGACAAGGTTCGAATCATTGCAGACGAAGAACGATGGAGAACATGCATGCCTGTACCGTCGCTTCGTATCACATCAGTGTGGAAATCTAAAACATCATGTGATCAGTGTGGAAATACTGGACACGACCCCGTGTTCGTTGTCCGTATGAAGTTCGTCAGCATCTTGCCCGAGCCGCTGAGGAGTGAAAAGTAGCAGAGGAGGGGGTGCAGGCACTTTTCCGGATATTATGGAGATCCAGTTGGTTGAGAATCGTTGAAGGGTGTGTAATTTAATTAGATTATCTATTATGAGGGCTGCCGTTGATCAATCAACCATCCCGAGCTGGCTTTCGCTCTATATATTAACGTTCTGAGTAATAAATAATAGTTCGGTCCTCCAATGTACTAACTCATATATATTGTCATTTGTGCAACATATGGTTTCGTATTTTCGTCCACATATATCGTTTTTACTAATATTTACTGTTAATAAGCGCAATTAAATATCCATCTTTGGGTAACCATCTAAACTGTTTTGTTACTATTTCGTTGCATTGTGAAGTCTGTCCAAAGCTAGGCTTCAATGAATCACCGTCACTTTCAAGCATAATATGTTCGATCAAGACTCTTAGGAAGAGACCGAATTAACACTATTTGTAATCGAGGTGTTCTTCGGTTCTTTGGTACGAGTTCTCCCGCTGCTCAATTATAGGCACTGCTTCCTGGACTTCAAAAATGTAGCCAAACCTAGGACAGTGCGCCTCGTCAAATCAATTCCTAGGCTAGGAGAGAATTTTACAACTAACCTATTGTAGGTTAACGGTCCGTCTCAAGTGAACAAGAAGGCAAGGAAGGTCCCCGTGCCAGTCACTCAGGTCAGTGTTCCTCGAGTACTGTTAAATTCAGGTTTGTTTCCAGTTACACGTGATGGCTACATTGTGCTACACTGTTTTGGCAACATTCTCATCCAAGCTTATTAAATAGTTACCATTTCAGCATAACTGACAATGAAGTTGTGTGTCAAATGATGATCTACGAAATCATAATCGACTCGAAATATAGCAGCTCAACTACGAAACGGTTTACGATAACAATCATATGACTTTATCGTCTTAAATAAATTCCTTGTAGTTTTCTGGGAAATTGTCGATCAATTCATATATGTAAACGAACAACAACCTGAAAGCGTGTTGTCACCGCTGAGTGTTGTACTGGAGGAATGACTAATTAAGCGAAAATACCAACTGTTTGGAAGTTTCATAGCTACAGAAGAGCTCAAAATATATGGTTATTTTCTGGAACTCAAAGCATAAGGATAAAAGAAAAGTAACAAACAATTTCCTTTTGGGATGTGCCACGTGTTGCACTTGAAAGTGTACTTTGCCTATACAAGCACTCGAGATGGCCAATGGACATTTAATCGACTTAACATCTTATCATTAGCGGACGTCTGGTACCATTTTACCAAGCATGCCAGTGCTTTCTCCTCCCAAGTAGGGCTGGTACAAACACGTCCCAAACGACGAATAAGCAAATGATTTGGTTGGCGTAGGTGGGATTCAAACCAAAAACTTTCGAGATACATGCGACGGCTGCGCTATCACTCTCTATTTCTTTAATCTATTAATTTAGAATACAAGAAATTCACAGCAACGATGCAAGCGAAATTCTTATAGATGAAGTGTTGTGCCATGCGAACAAGCCCATACTAACGAGGCTGGGTGCATTATTACTGTGTGAAGAAACCACTGAGTGCAGTAGTGTCTTGATGCAACCAAGCTATTTTTAGAAGTGTTTCGAAGATAGCATTTGATGCAGGTGCGCCTTCCTAGTGTTTCTAACTGTAAGCTTATACGCTGCGCCAACTGAGAGATAGACAGGGGTGTAACAAACTCACACTTGCAACTATTCATTCCGCTATGCAGGTTAGGATCTATCGAGTGCCACCAACAGATCTACAAGAAATTTTACAATATATATCTAGGCCATAGCTGGCCGGAAATTTAGAAAATTTTCCCGAAAAGAGATA
Source organism: Heligmosomoides polygyrus polygyrus (assembly GCA_947396885.1). Lineage (NCBI taxonomy): Eukaryota > Metazoa > Nematoda > Chromadorea > Rhabditida > Heligmosomidae > Heligmosomoides > Heligmosomoides polygyrus. The sequence goes on along the minus strand of OX377201.1, from coordinate 29,396,887 downwards.
ACAGGGAATAGTGTTTGTAAGAAGCAGAAATCAGAAAAGTGTATAACCAAAAACCCCAGAACAGAAAATTTCGATATTATCGCTTTACCTACCTACTATATCTAAAGATGCAGTGATACCAAAAGCCAATACTTTTATAATATCTGACGTCAAACTGGACTATAAGCGACGCAAGCTGGTTAGTTTTGAAACCAAACTAACGCCTCTCAAATAAAAGCGAAGGTATATGTGACATTAGCAGTCCTCTATTTTTGAAATTGCTTGAAATTTTATGAAATTTTGACTTTTGCTGTCAAATTATGAATAAAATCTCCGGGAGCGACTATCGCTGAATCTCGGCGCCGGTGTTTGTTGTTAAGCTTGATTTAGCCATTATACGATTCTCGCGTGGCTAAATCAACAACAAGCCATGAATCAAATGTCGGTTCAACGTGCAGAAAAGCAGCTATTTTTGAGTGTATAAAAAAGAGATCCCTCTTTTAGTTCGTAACGATTTTTTTAAAACCGATAGTGTAAATGCTGGTTACTTGAAACTACAAGAAAATATGTGCTTCTACAATCGCCAAAAAGGTGGCAACTTCCACCAAAGGAGAACAAACACTTTGTTCGTTTTTGGGGAAAGATAGGTAATAGATTTTCTAAGAATGATGGAGAGTCCTCCTGCGACAAAAATTTCGACCTTCTTAGTTGGTGTCTAGCTCAATGTGGTGGTATTTTGCTGTGGAAGATGATTGGTTTGATTTCAAATCACATGATCGATCGTCAAAAGTGTCCAACTTATTTTGGAAAGTATAAAATTTGACTGAAAATGGTATATTTAGGAACGAAAGTGCTCTACAAAAGAGCCGATTTAGAGGAACAAATGCGCTCTCTGTAGTGGTGCCTAGAGCTTCGAAAAAGACGTAGCTTTGTAAGATTAGAATTTAAGCGGAATTTAAAATAAAATTGACTATTGACGAGTCGCAGCGATTTATAAGATTACGGTAGAGAAGATCCATTGAAATGTTCTCGAAGCGCGCCAAACAGATCTCGATCGTTGCTAGTGGCCTTCGGGGCCCTACTTTGTTAGAGGATTTTCGAATTGCACGCGGCGTTGCTTGAGGACCGCTGCCCTCGCCAACTCCCCTGCTTTTTTAGGTTTAGTTTGTTAAGATTACCGATTCACTCACTCACGGTGTCTTTGTTTTTCGTATCATTGTGTTTGCTGTTTCTCTAATAAACTCTTTATTTATCGTTTTATCCTCCGATCGTGGTTGAAACCGCGCACAATTGGGCCGTTTTCGTTCTTGGGGACCAATCTAACACCGCGGCATAGTCGGAGGTGATACGAACTTTAAGATCTTATCTCGCTGCTCTCTCTTCGTTCGCCAGTAATTTTTTTCGTTGCTTCGTGACTCCTTGGCTGTGATCATCAATTTTTTTGGTCATCATCGATTTTTCGCGCACTCGCGTAGGGTAGGGGCCGGAGGCTTGACTGTGGGAGTTTGTGTGACGTTGGATTCCGACGTTAGTCGGAGTCGATATCAAATACCCTGTTTCTAAGAATAACTTCTTCCCAAATGTTTTTTTCGACAAGGGTTGTCTGTGCTATTGATCCGGAATAGGGGCGGAGTTCAACACCAAAATCGATTGGTGGTGGTGACACTGAATGGCCACGCCACGTCAACGGTAAAGGACGTAGTGGAGAAAAAATTATGTACGTGTGTGGTGCAGAGATGGTTGTCACGTACGGTGGTGGCGACACCAAACGGGACTCCAGCGTTGCGGGTGTCCCTCGGAGCCCTTGCTTTGTTAAAGGATTTTCGGACTACACGCGGCGGTGCTCAAAGCCCGTTGCTTTCATACTGATTCACATCACCATGTCGTTTTTTGTAACATTGTGTTTTTTGTTTTCCCAATAAACTCTTTTAACTATCGTCTAATCACCATCACATGATCGGAATGGGGAATCCACGTGGGGATCTGGGATGTTCGTTTAATTGGCGATTCGTGGCGTATTTCGCATTCTAGTTCACCTAGAATCTCGAGGCAATTTCGGCTGGCAACTTTCCTATAAATCGAAAACACTTGTGTCGCAATTACGGTCTCTTGCACCTCTTTTCTGTTACTGGCCGAGCGCGCTGTTTCCAACGGTGGCTTGCCGATGAGGCACTTCGATCGGTTGGAAGCATGAGGAAACGGCTAACGTCAGCAGTCGATCCGCGCAAGCTCTGCCCTTCCGACTCTGCCAGTCGACATCGATAATCTCTGCGCTCCGGCGACGAAGTCAGCCGCTCTTCCGTTCATACTCCCATCCTGCTGGATCGCCATCGTGGGGCCCGCTTCTGCAACACGTCTTCGCTGCTCACTACAGTTTAACAGCACCAGGAGAGAATCGTGGGGTCTAGCGAGCTCTGCGCTCACCACACGCCCTCAAGGAGTTCAATAACTACTAAGTTGGTATCCGGAGCAGTCATTCTCGAGCGGACTGCGGTGCTTGGCAGGCCACTGTTCCCCTTCATCATTTTTAAAATCTCTGACCAGTTCATGACTGCTTCATTATAATATAATTTACCTTTCTTCTTCAGCCTCTTCAGTTATGTCTTATTCTCACTGTTTAATATTGCACCGGGGTTAAAGCATTGGGTTGACGTTCCCATTTGCTTCTCATTTACTTTGAGTTCTCGTCCATCTGTTTTCAACATAGTGTGGCCAATCTACCTAACTTCGGACCATGTTGCAGCAGCGACGATTGATCAAGCCTCTAACGCCTACAAGGAAACTCTTTATGACTTCTCTTATTTGCTGAACTGAAGGTATTGCTCTTCCGATTCCTCACTGCGCAGCCCTAATAGTGTTGGTACTACTGAGAAGTACCTCAGCGCAGAAAGAACGCTTGAGTCGCATAGGTACCGAGCCAGCCGAGCACTGAGCCAGTCGTACTTCGTCCTCTTGACAAAATTTCAGACTCCTGATCGCTTCACAAGTCGCTCATTTCCTTCTTCCCAGCTGCCGCGCATGGCCATTGGTCGTGTTGACTTCGGGGTCTATATACAACCCTAGCCCTATGTTATACTTCGGCGACGCGTTGCCGACGCTGCGACTCGTCACCGACGTCGTCGAAAGATTCTGTGGCGGCGTCGGCGACGTCGTCGGCGGGAGAGTATCAGAGCGCATTTTTAGCATCGGAGCGCAGTGTACTAACAGAAGTACGGGGCAGTGTTTAGCATTTAGCGACTACTGATTTACCGATTTAACGAATTTACCAGCATTTTCGTTTTAAAAAATTAATTTTTTAACAGTTTAGCAGATGCCTTTTTTGTTAAATCGCTTTGAAATTAAATTTACGCGGAATTTTCGAAATTCACAGGAACATTTAATTCTTAATTAATGTAAATTGTATTTCGAAAAAGCTCTCCGTAGAGGATTGCAGTGTCATTTCAGAACACGAGGAAACACTACTTATTTGAATCAGTTTCTCTACCGCAGTTTCGTGTTTTTCTGTTTTAAGGCGGTCTTCCATATTTTGGCTGCTCGGTATCAGTTTTTCTCATTGTTCTCTTCATGTTTTCAGTTTTCTTCACAGTTTTATTTTGTGTTACTTGCTCTGCAAGAAAGCGAAGAAATCTAGAAAACGCGAATTGAACGGGTGAGAACGAAAACGGAAAAGGATTAGGCTCCCACTCCCTCCCTAAACACTCAGTGTTCCAGCAAGCTGAACGGATTTTCACACAGCCTTAACACATTTTCGTAATCACTTTAAGAATTACACTTTAAATAAATGATAAAGGATAAATGACGGCGTTAAACAATCCCTTTTGGGATGCGCCAGCGCATTCTACTTCTACGGGATGTCGTGAGGCGACATGAATGCGTATTTGGCCATACAATGACTTGCGATGGCCAGCCGATGAACAAGTCAGCGCTTTATCCTTCCCAGACAAGTCTTATACCAATTCACCGACCCCGGAGGGATGGAAGGCTTGGTGGGCCTGGGCGGGAAATCCGAACCAGAAACCTGGTATCGGGTGCACGCGACAGTCGCGCCTCCTCCGACTGCGCTACACGCGCCCGACACTTTAAATACAAGAAAAAACCTTAACTGCATCAAAATCTTTTGGTCTGTTAATGACATCAATATTTTGGATGAAATAAACTTCCTATCCAATAAAAACATCAAAATATTTACTGCTGACTTTTCCGATATGTTTACTAGTATTCCGCACAATGTTATAATCCCAATATCTCTAAAATAATAACATTTGTTTTAAAAACACTAATAAGCAATTTTTAATATGCACTAATAATAAGGTTTTTATTCAGTGGCTTCGATTTCGTTCTCAGTGCACTGCCTGTCTAGGGTTCATAAGCGAAACAGGCTTAATATTATTAATTTCTTTATTATTAGGCAATGGTTGTGAAACTAACCAAAATAACGTTGAGAGTAGAAATGGCACTATTGCTGTCCACAAGACGGGGTTTGTGCACTTCTCGATTTCGCAATTCGAGGTCCGGTGGGGATTATGGCAGTGCCAGGAACGAAGAACCAACCCATAATCAAAATACTCCATCGGAACGCATTTTTCGCCATTTTTGGAAGCCGTCGGCGACGAAAGTATAATATAACAACCCCTGCGGAGCTCTCGACGTCGCCGCTGGCGGAGTTGCGTTTCGCGGGCAGCTACGCAGTGTGTGCGTAGCAGCACGCACAACACAGCGTCGGCGACATCAGCGACGCGCCGCCGAAGTACTAGGTTGTCCGGAAATTAATGCAGGATTTAGACCTCAAACTTTAAAACGACATTTCTCAGCTCAAGCACAACTTTATTAATCAACGTAAGAACCATTCGAGTCTGCACATCTTTGCCAATGAAACTCTTGCTTACTTATCTCTGTTGCGTAGAAGACCGTAGTTCTGGAGCTGTTGAATTCGTCGAAGGCAGCTTCCATCTGGGCTCGGTTATTGAAACATTTCTCGCTCATAAACTTCTCCAGATCCTTGAAGAAGTGGTAGTCGGTTGGCGAAAGAACCACTGAATATGGTGGGTGTAGAGTTTCGAAGCCCAACTCGTCTAACTTCTGCAGCGTCGGATGCGGAACATGTGCGCGTTGTTGTGAAAGACCGTTCCCTTTCTGTTGACCACCGCCGTGTGTATAAGTCAGAACTTTTGGTGCATCTCGGCGATCTGTAGGACGTACTCCTTTGCCGTCATTTCGCGCCCGAATTCAAGAAGCTATGGTGAATTAACCCAGAAGCAGATCACCAAACAGTAGTCCGATCTTCTTTTGGTGCAAATTCGGTATCTGGAACTGCTGCGGGCTTATTTGCGGTCTAACCTAAGCTGATCGTCGCTGGTTATCGTTGACGATCCATTTCTCTTCAAAAGTTACGATACGGTCGAGAAATGGAACATTCTTTTTGCGCAGATGCAGCGCGGACGGAACCGATTTGATGGTCGTTCAACTCGTGTGGTGCCCATTTATCTAACTTCTTCGTCTTTCCAAATTTACCGCTTGTGTTTCCAAACATTAGATTTGCCTACCTAGAGCTCCTTCACAGGTTCTCGAACGGTCACACGTGTATTTACATCCAGTAAGGTGTTCAACTCGTTGTCATCAATGCCAGAGCGAAGTTCGCGAAATGCATCATCCTCGAGTCGAATTCACATCGACGAAGTTCTGGAAACCAGCGCCTCACCGTGCGTTCGTTAGCACTTCCTTGACCCCATACATAGCTGATGTTTCGAGTTGTCTCCGCCGCAGTACGACCGAGTTTGAACTCATAGAAGTAAATCTGCCGAAATTGCTGCGTTGACACTTCCATTTATAGCCTACAAAATCTGCCGTGAAAATCTGCCGCCTATATTGAAAACGAATAGCACAGTGATAAAGCGCATAAAACAGCTTTGTGAAAGTTTACAATTATGCACTATCCCAAGGTAACCTTCTGCCAAAAAAACCCCGTTCTAAAGTTGGAGGTCGAAAACCTGCATTCATTTCCGGACAACCTAATATAACATAGGCCACAGCATTCTGACAAGATGTTGTGAGATGTTTGTTCCGTTGAGCAAGAATGGAGCATCAGGAACTCCCTCGCAACCCATGGACGTAAAGTTCAGCTTTTTACATATGCTGTCGAAGTTTATACTCCTAGTTTATACTTCCGCCGCCAGGTCGATATCTATCCCGACCACCGTGCCGGGCCGCGCAACGGAGCAAGTATGAATTAGGGCGAAGACTGTCAGAAGCACTTCACATGTGTAATGAGGGAAGCAAGCTGAACATGAAAGCGGCAGCCGCGGCGACTATTGCGGCAAGCACGACATCTACATAGTGTCTGCTGCTACAGTTACGAAGTCTAACGCTCTTGTAACTGTATAAACTGCTTTGGATACCTCTGCTCAGCAATTTGAGGACCCTACGTTGCACTTAATTAGAGGAAATGGTTATTTTGGGTGGGATTTGGATGACCTAATCCAAGCAGTAGGCAACCGGTGCCATTGTGAAACGACTTTGGGTTCTTTCATGACACTTTCGTGTAATGCTGGATGCTGTCATGGAAGTGCAGATGGACCAACTGAAAGCCGTAAACTACCGCTCCAAGGCCTTTCCATTTCAAGTATCGTAGACAACTTTTTTGGGAATGGTGCTGAAGTAGTCTGTAAACAATGTGAACGCCTCGTTCATCATCTAGAATCCTTCAGAGGACTGAAGAAGTGTTTGGAAAACCGAAGTGAACTCTAACCCAAAAAAGTGCGGCACAGAACTTTAAGAATACCCAGTCATGATTGTAATGTTGTTATTGCAAACTTTCAGGAGCTGAATTAGAGCATGACAGAGAGCTGGCATTCCAAATTGTTATTTTGGTTACCTCCTACTTGTTCAGGTTACGCTTACCTTCCATTTTGATTGACTACGTTTTTTAGGAATAAGGCTTTTCTTGAAATGTTTTCCAATCGTATTAAAGCGTATTTAGGTGCGTTTCAGCGCATCCGAAAAATTAAATTGTGGGTTGAAATCCGTTAAAAATACTTTACTGGAAAGGAACACATCATTACAATCACATGTCTATTCAGTTGCATTTTTTTATAAATGCAAACACTTTCATCCTTGTGCTACGTTTTAGTAACAGTTGCGGATAAAAGAACACTTTGGAAGGGAAAGAAGGATCCAGAAGCAACAAAGGGAAGGACGGCGGATGGGTGTCGCTCCACTTTCGACGTTGCCTCCGTTGTCTCACTGTTGAAGACATCAGAGATCACTGGAGTGCAGTAGAACGCTTTCTGGTTTCGGTCAGTAGCCGTCGTTGAAGGGTAGCATTCGTGGACGCGAAGTCCACGTCGATCTACCGTCCTTGTGGTGAAGGCTTGGCAGCTTCTGCTTTCTTCTGATTGATGGAACCCTGAACAGTTATTGAATTCATTACCTGGAATAAGGATAAGAATTCTCACTAAGGAAAGTGAAGGTGAATTTTGTTCGGGGCAGACTCTCAGTCGTACTTGAAAAACGCGTCTTAAGGTAGCAGTTGAGTGCGGAAAGCGGTTTCAGTGGCTTTGAACACTGAAAAGGAGAAAGCTGCTAAGCAGGAAAGAGCGACTCTCTCTATGAGGTGTTGCATTTTGAACCATGAAAAATGAACAACATGAAAAACGCGCAAATAATGACGACGTAAACAAATAAATTTTCACAGATGTACAATGCCCGATAAAGAGGATCCACATCAGAAAGAAAGGTACCATTCTAAGGCCTCCCAACGAAGAGTGCTATAGATTTCATGATTGGTCTTATCGGGTTTTCCTCCTTATTTGACCGAACGGAGTGGGAGTCATGCGAGTACAATGCCCGATAAAGAGGATCCACATCAGAAAGAAAGCTATCATTCCAAGGCCTCCCATCCGTGGGCGTTATCGATTTCATGATTGGTCTTATCGGGTTTTCCTCTCTATTCAACCGAACGGAATGGGAGTCCCGCGAGTACCATGCCCGATAAAGAGGCTCGGAACTGCAAAGGAGAGGAGTTGATTGCTGTGAAAGAGGGCATGAACACGTTTATGGTAGCTCTCTGAAGTGCTCCCTTTGCCTTACTTCTTCACCATGCTATGAAGCACTTCAAATCATCGCACTTGTGTGAGGTAGGCCAGTGCTCTATCCTTCCAATGAGGGCCCATTGCAACAAAGGGTGTGCAAGAGGCGAGAAGCAATAGGTAAGGGGAGGCCGTATTCCCTCTAACTTTGGGCCCACTTCCATCATTCGGATATGCCTGATAACTGAGATGCAACGAGAGAAAACCTTGGGAAAGAAGACATGTTTCCCCCGCCTAACTGAGACTTCAGGAGGAAGAACGAAACCCCGCCGAAACCGCACCCATCTCAACGACTGCGCGACAAGTCCTCGAAGTATTATGAGTGGATTGGAAACGCGTTACTTCCCGAATCCTGCCGCAACTGCCCTAAAAGTTGAATAGTGCTAGCTACATGCAATGGGATGGAAGGATGCTTCCTTAAGATGTGGCGCAGTCGGTCGGGGCCGCCATCTGTGCAGATATGAATAATCGGTATCCTGCTTAGCTGATGTTTTGGTCATCAAAGTATTTTATTTCCACAGGGTTAGTGAACGGATCAGTGAATTAAAATATTACAAAACCACCACCTCTCCTTCGATGAACCATGTGAATACTTTCAGAGATGAACGCGATTTCAAAACGCACCGCTGATACTGCTGTGATGTAGTAGGCGAGGCGTATTCCAGAAAAAAAGGGTAAAAGAACCAAAAGCGATCTTTATTCACAATCTCTTTTATTTCAAAGCTTGGGATGCCACCAGTCCATATGAAAATTACAGCTGTGGAAGCAGCACTGAACAATTTCCCTGGGTATTCTAGTGAAATTTCGCTGTTTGAATAGTTGATTCCTCTTCAGGTAGACTAAAGTACAGATTATTGAAAGAAAACAACAAGTCAAAAGTATTCCGTCGCATTGTTGAGATCGTGCTATAAATTTGTCCAGTACGTTACGTTGATTGTTGGACTTGCAGCGTAGGCACCACTTCATGAAGTTTTGCGTTTGAAAATATACATTTTACAATACCGCCCGCGTCGCGCGGTCAAAAAGACGGTTTGCGACGGAAAAATCCGTCGCAAACCGTCGCATGCTCACAACTCCTTTAATTTTGAGTTGTTTCAGAAACAAGTAGTACCGTTCGATTCGTCTCCTCCAGATCTACAAAACCATGTATAAAGCTTTACCAGGCCACCGCGTTTTCGCTGTGGGTGGCCTAAAAAAATAACTGCAGCAGGCTTTTGCGATTGGAGCACTTTATTTTCCAGGACGTGCATGTGACGTTAGGTGTTTTCGGAGTATCTCAAGCATGGCGTGCGTTGTCAGTGCTCTGTCATGCCTGGAATGTTCCGAGAGTGCGCCGTGCACAATGCATATAGGATCAAACCTATCAATCGAATGGGCGGAAGCATGCCCACTGGGTTTCTATCTTCACTTAACGGAAAATGTAAAGCCTTCAAGACTATCTTGCACCGTTTGGAGAATTTTATATGAAATTCCCGGCCGTCCTACTTAGGATTTGCTCCAGTCAGTCCGACGAGCCTTTGGAGTGTGCCGTACACAATGCATGTAGCATCGAACCTATCAATCGAGTGAGCGGAAGCGGTTCAAATGCCATGCCAAACAGCAACGCTTACCCTCTTTAGGTGCTTAAGTGCACACACTGACAGCAGCTTATACAAATGAAGAAGTTTTAAGAAGCGAGAAGAGAGAGTGCGCCGTGCAAAATGCATATACGATAGGACCGTTTGAAACTAGACTAGATTAGAAATTTCCGCCCGTCCTACTCGTCCCGATGAGACTTTAGAGCACGTCGTGAACAATGCATATAGAATAGAACCTGTCAATGGAGTCAACCGCTCGCAAATGCACGCGCGGGCGAGTTCGTAGCGCAATAACTCTATCGAGATCAAGTCGTTTCGGCTGCAACTCGAAGACTTTGTAGGCAGTACAAGGTTCTTGATGTGTTCTAAAGCACAACCGTTTAGCTCAGGAGTGGACTAAATTACGGCGATGCGAAAATGCAGGTGAGGCTTGTGCGACCCAATTTTTTCCGATTTCGGTCGACCACTGCGCGAAGACATTGCGAGCCAACGGCGAGCAGAACACCTAAGGTACTTTAAGACGATATGCTCGCAACTTGCCAGCTGCCTAAACTGCCTTAGCCCCTTCTACCATATTTTAGGGCGGCGGACTTTGCGTTTAAAGTTTCCTGCTCTTTTACTCGCCCACATTTGGGTTTTCGACACTCCAAATAACACCATTTTGTTCACCACGAAAAGCTCTATCGAATGGTGTTACTCTCGACCAATTTCAAAGAAATCGTATTTTGACAATTTCCCATCGAGGACGTGGGCGCCACTGTCCAAGCCGGCGCGGACGATGACGTATCGAAAACCGATATTTTCGAAATTGGCCAAATTTCCTCGTACAAACTTCGTCCAAAATCATCTAGGCGGTTATTTGGGGAGCTGATTACGAATTACGATCTGACGTCCGTTTTTGAAAATTCCGCCGATTTCAGTAGGTTACTTCCCGCTTGAGGTTGGTCGGGTCAGGACTACCGATCACCCTCAGTTATCGGTATGGGCGGTCTCCTGCCGTAATCGTCCGAATGAACTTCGGCATCGTGTTCGGCACCGCGAATAAGTCCCCGCCCCTATACGAAGCTTGAGGGAAATCGGTAATCCTGACCCGACCACCTCCAATTTTTCTGAAGATTATTCAAAACCTACTGAAATCGGCGGAATTTTCAAAAACGGACGTCGGGTTCGTAATCAGCGCCCCAAATAACCCCTAGATGATTTTGGACGAGAAAATTTGGCCAATTTCGAAAATATCGATTTTCGATGACGTCACCGTCCGCGCACTCTCGGTCTGGAGCGCCCCCGCCCTCGATGGGAAATTGTCAAAAAAATCGATGGTTCCAAAATAGGTTGAAATTGGTACCTCTTGGTAGCGCTTTCCATGCTGAACAGAACGCTAAAACTGCTAGTGTCGAACACTCAAACCTGGGCAAATGATGGCGCAGGAAACTTCAACACTCAAACTCCGCCGCCCTAAAATGGCTGCAAGGCAGTTTAATCAGCTAAGGAGTTGTGAGCATGTCATCGTAAAGAATCTTAAGCGTTCTGCTCGCCTGTGCATTTGTAGGCCATTAGCTCTCTGCGTCTTCCCGCAAGGGTCGACTGAAACTGGAAAAAATCGTGTCACACAAGGCTAACCTGCATTTTCGCACTGCTGTAACTTTGTCCAGACATAAGCTACATCGCTGTGTTTTAGCGCTCTATTAGAACATTTTGCTGCCTACAAAACTCACAAGCAGCATCCGGAAAGGTTCACATATGACAGAGTTATTGCGCTCAGAACCCGCCCGCGCGTGCAATTTAGCACAACAACGGTCGATGTTCTCCTCGCTTTTACTCTCTCAGAATACAGTTTTCTCTACTCTTAACAACGTCGTTGAGAAAGTTCAATTCAGCATGAAACGCTCTATCGAACGGTGCCAAGCATGGTCATTTTGAAAACATCGGTTTTCAATGACGTCATCGTCCATCTGCCGCGGCCTCGAGCGGCCTGGCCGTCGATGCGAAACTGTCAAAAAATCGATGTTTCTAGAATCGGTCGAAATTGGCACCGTTCAATAGCGCTTTTCATGCTGAATAGAACGGTGCCATTGCTCCTGTCGAACACTCACATCTGGACGAGCAAGTGCGCAAGAAACTCTAACCCCTTTCTTCCGCCGCTTTAAACTGGCAGCTGAGGCTAAGACAGTTTAAGAAGCTGAGGAGTTCTGAGCACGTCATAGTGAAGCATACTAAGCTTTCTGTTTGTCTGCGCATTTCAATGCCGTTTGCTCGCCGGATCTTCCCGCAGTGGTCCACCGAAATCGGAAAAAAATGCTTCACACAAGCCTCACCTGCATTTTCGCACCACTGTAACGCTGCCACTTCCTAAGCTACGCCGTTATACTTTAGTTTGCTACTACAACATTTTACTGCCTACAAGACCCATGAGTTGCAGCCGAAACGATTTGAACTCGGAAGAGTTATTGCGCTCCGAACACGCCCGCGCGTGCAATTTGCAAGCGGTCCCCCTCCCTTGATTGAAAGATTCGATTCTATATGCATTGTTCACGGCGCACTCTAAAGGCTAGCTGGACAGCCTTAGAGCAATTCCTTAGTAGGGCAGCTTAAAATTTATGATAGAATTTTCCAAACGCTCACTCTACCAGTTGTCGAACCCACTCGATTGATAGGTTCATCTCTACATATACGCATTGCACACGGTGCACTCATAGATCTCGCCGGGACAGATTGAAGCAATTCCCGAGTAGGGCGTCTGAAAATCTCTGATAAATTTCTCTAAACGTTTTGAAATATTCTTGAAGGCTTTACATTTTCCAGTAAGGGAAGATAGAAGCGGAGTGAACATGCTTTCTCATACTCGATTGATAGGTTCGATACTACATGCATTGTGCACAGCGCACTCTTGGAACATTCCAGGCACGACAGAGCACTGACAACGCACGCCATGCTTGAGATACTCCGAAAACACTGTACGTCACATGCACGTCCTGGAAACTAAGGTGCTGCAATCGCAAAAGCCTGCTGCAGTTATTTTTTAGGCCACCCACAGCGAAAACGCGGTGGCCTGGTAAAGCTTTATACATGGTTTTGTAGACCTCGAGGAGACGAATCGAATGGTACTAACTGTTTCTGAAACTACGCAAAATTAAAAGAGCTACGAGCATGCGACGGTTTGCGACGGACTTTTCCGTCGCAAACCGTCTTTTTGACCGCGCGACGCGGGCGGTATTGTAAGCTTTACCCTCCCAGAAGAACACTTTGAGCAACAATGTTGCTCGCAGACGATTCCTAGCAAGGCCTTGAGCAAAAAGTTCCGCATTTCTTGAAAATTCTAGCAACCAGGTCATGTTTCGGTTGAGAATAAGTTCTTGACTGAATCAATTCTTAAACTCTGGGTACATTAGAGGAACTACGTCACTATGGAATAATTATCCGCAACTTCTTTATGATCGGACCGCTTGGCAAATTATGGCAATACGATATTTTTCAGTGTGAAATATATTACTTCCGATTGCCAAAAGTCGTTAATGTTGCCTACATGGGGAGGAGGAAACACTTCAGCCAATCACGGCCAGTCAGAGCACCCAAAGAACGCGGAAAATCAGGACACCGACACGTCGCGCTCGTCTAATCCACGGTTGTCTGGATCGTGAAATGCTTCCTGACCATTCCGGTGAGTACCTGCCTCTCAGTATAGGCCATATTAACGACTAGCACTCTAGACACTTTTGAACACTGAGCTATAGGAGGCTCTTAAATAAAGGATAAAGGATAAAGGACGGCGTTACTCAATCCCTTCTGGGATGCGCCAGCGCATTCTATTTCTACGGGATGTCGTGGAGGCCACATGAATGCGTATTTGGCCATACAATGACTTGCGGTGGCCAGCCGATGAACAAGTCAGCGCTTTATCCTTCCCAGACAACTCTGGTACCAAGTCACCGACCCCGGAGGGATGGAAGGCTTGGTTGGCCTGGGCGGGAAATCCGAACCAGGAACCTGGTATCGGGTGCACGCGACAGTCGCGCCTCCTCCGACTGCGCTACACGCGCCCGTGGCTCTCAAATAAGAAACATTATTCTTTATAGAAAATAGCATGTGTACTCAATTTTTGGATTCAGAGAATTATTAGATTGGTACAAAAGAGATGCAAGTTTCTTGTTTTATTGGTATCAACACTTTTGTAAAAAGAAAACTAAAACTAAAGCAAACTAAAAGTAAACTAAGGCTTTAAAAACTAAAACTTGTACTTGTAAAAAAACTAAAACTAAAAGTAAACTAAGACTTTTTAATAAAGTATTAAATATTGTTGGAAAGCTTATTATATGCGCTTTCTAAACCTGTATATGGAATTTAAATCAAATCGCTTATTAAGAAAAATTGTTTTTATTATAAGATCTCTAAACGCGATTTTCGTCACATTAGTCTCTACGAGTTGAAACAGATCCGGACTTCCTCTCAAACCGCTCGAAGTTTCAACGAAGTATGGGACCAGGGAGGTATCAACGAATGCGCAGCAGAACATTTGTTCCAAAAGTTTCGTTTCGGCAACACCAGCCTCGAAGACGAACCACATGCCAGCCGTTGATAATGATCCATTGAAGGCGTCAGTCGAAGCTGATCCGCGCAAAACCGGGCGAAAGCCATTGCCGAGGACCTCGACGTCGACCGCACTACAGTCGTTTGCCATTTGAAGCAATTTGGGAAGACCAAGAAGCTAAATTGACCAAAAATCAAAGAAAAATCGTCGCCTTGAGATAGTGGCTGGACCAAAACGAAGCATCATCCAAAGCCGGAAAATTTGACGAAAATCGCGTTTAGACATCTGAGAATAAAAACCAAATTATTTTTTTAAATAAGCGACTTGAATTAATTTCTATATACATATTTAATATAATATCTCATAAAAAATTCTAAGTTTATTAAAAACAGTTTTGAAGCCAATAAAACAAAACCCTGCATTTCTTTGTTTGCACCAACCTTATAGTTCGGTGTCCAAGTTTCGTGGGCAATTTGAAGAAATTGTTGCTGATGTAAAAATTCTGCAAAGCTGGGCGCAAAGATCGCAAATTCTTCAATTGCAAAATCCTGAGTAGACATTATTTACACTACCAATTAAGTAAACACTTACACGCATAGAGGAGTCCGTAGTGCAATCTTAACAGCGAACCAAGTGTAATTTTTTTGTTTTCTTGCTACTCAAAGGAGGCTAATGAACTTTGGTGTAGCTAACGAGATAAAAATTCCATAACCATTCAAATAGTGGTGATATTTTGAAGGACACCTTATACATACCTAACGCTCAAAAATCTCGAGTTTCGGTAAATCAAACAAGAAGTGCAGTCTTTCATTTGGTTTCTCTTTTTTCAAATGCATGGAAAAAAATGGGTGCAGGATTGCCCAGCAGTTGCATTAGAGCAGCCAAATGCGTTCACTTCAATACAAAGATTCATAAGGAAAGTGCATGTTATCGTAATTATTGTGGCAGGAAGGAAAATCCTCTCTGAAATCATCTCAGTGGCTCGGCATCCCATAAGCCCTGCACTACGAAAGCTCATTTCGCATCACCTGTTCATACGTCGTGGCTGGAACTCACAGCATGGTGGAAACAGTCGTATCGGCTGAATGAACGGTCGAACAGGCGGCTGAAACGTTCAGCCAGAAGTACAAGATAAACCGCCTAGATTTCGAATAACTGCATTATGGTTTGCTACGGCTCCTTCGACATACCTCAGGTCGAACATCGTCCGGCGGTGGGGAAAGGTAGTCGCCGTCAACCTCTTCGTAGAGATGGGAATGGCACAGCGACGGTCCCTTTTTCAGTATGGATCTGTAATTCAGGAAAATTTTAAAAGTTCCAAGAGGTCATCACACAATCGAATAGAAAAGCAGAACCGCACATAACCAGTTGATGCTGTGAAGTGCAGTGGTACCACACGCATTAGGCCATCGGGTTTAATTTCTGGCGTTGAACAACCCACTCCCCGAGACGGAAAGTGGAGGGCAGGGTTGAGGGCATAGTCTTTCTTTAGCTTATTTGTTTTGGAGGAGTCTGCACTACAGACCATGGAAGGTTGAAAATTAATGTTTATTTATTTATTTATTGAAATACTCTGTACAAGACATGAGTGAGATAAAACTGCAAAGCAGCAAACACCAGAACTAACAACAAAAGGAATGTTGCCATGATGTGATCAAAATTGCTCTTCCAAACTCAATTTCAAAGCGCTTCTACAATATCGTATAATGAAAAGGTCCTTTTCATTTTCCTAGGTAAGTGGCGAATGTTGGCCTCCATAAATTTCACTCTCAACTGTTGCTTTGAGGAGGCTTGATCTCAACCCTTTTTATTTCAAATACATAGTTTTACAACAATACGACTTCGAACTACATAGCCTCCAGCATTATCTAAAATATGTTCCCAAAGACCGCAGCCTTTCCATTTCGTTGACCGTTGAACTGCGGCGACCCACGTGTAAAATGTTGGATGTTTCGCGTTCCGACTGATCGTTGAGCTCCTTGTGACGAAGATGGCCTTCAAAGCACGAAGGGTGGGAGACGAAACCCAGGGGAAGCGAGGAGCATAGGGTAAGGATTCCCCTCCAAGTTCACTCAGCTTCTGGCGGCTCAGCTTTGCGACGTGATGACGTAAAGTAGGCTGGCTTTGACGCGCCTCGAAGGTTTCAGGGGTAGTAGGGAGTCTCCGAGTTCCTTTCTACAATGTCCTAGTGAAACCATCTTCTGCCGAGCGGGAAAGCAACGATTTACAGACCTACACTTTGCTCGCGTCACGCACATCGTTGACATCAAAGTCAAAAGAATTTCATGGCGGTCGGTATCGTGGAGATGGCTGACGATGATGCTGGGGTCGCGGCAAAGTGTTACCGATAGTTCGAGAGAGGAGGCGTTAAGCTTTCCTTCCGAAGCGTTGGGCAGAATTTCGTTGCCCAAAGCGGTAGGATGTCGGGTCCTCGCAAGATCGAATGCAGCTCTGATCCTTGTGGCTTTGCACTTTGCAGGAACACAAAGCAGACAGTGGCTTGGATACGACTTTGATAAACTGTGGCCGTGATTTCTTTACACTGGCAAGCATGCGTTTACACCGTGCTCTAGGTGAGCGCTCAGAAGCCCTCTAGCAACATTGGTCGGATGAAGGGGAGAAACCGGTCACAGATTTTTCTCACCGCAATAGTACGAGGTCAGAGAAACAGACTGATAAATATCTTATACTAATATAGAAGGCCACGGATCTCCCTCGATAGAGAGCCTTCGGGCTCTCTTGTTAAGAGGGATCTCGGGCCGCTTGTCGCAGAGCCACGTGGCGCGTCCCCGGGTGGTGGATAGGGGAATTAAACGCGAACCAAATGCGACCGTGTACTGTCCAGAGACGCAGGTGGGATGCAGGGGATGGACTCCTTGCTCCTGCTGTGTCGGGTCGACGCGTTCCTTGTGCGTGGGAGAGGCATGTTCGTGCACAGTGTGCGCGAATGTGTCCGTGACTGTGCGGATTGTAACTGTGTCGGCTCGGCCAAAAGCTTGCACTCGGTAGACTGGGAGTACATCGTAAGGCGATTCGAGGCCGCCTCAAAAGTCTCGCCCTGTCCCTTCGGGCAGTCTGGCTGGCTGCCCGGAGTTTTTCGCCCGCACGACAGAGCCCGTGTGTACTCAAGTCAAAAACAGCAGCACTAAAGGGCCTCATTCCCCTGACCCCGAAAGAGCCCCCATTTCTGCAGCGATGGGAAAGAAGAGAACGGAGAGGCTGCTAAAATCTCAGGGCCTAACCAGGCTGCGCAAATTGAGAAGGACTAGAATGACGATCTGTACTTACAACGCCCGCACGCTTGCATCGGAAGCATCCGTCGAGGACCTGACGATGCAAGCCAGGAAGATCAAGTACGACGTCATCGGACTGACCGAGACGAGAAGACACCACCCCCTGCACGCCGCCTACGACTCCGGAGAAGAACTGTTCCTCGGAACATGCGACAGCAGGGGAGTAGGCGGCGTTAGTGTTCTCGTCAACACGCACTTGGCCATGAACATCGATTCGTACGAGTCTCTGACAAGCCGAATCGGACGTCTGCGACTGAAGCGATGTGGTTCCGTGCCAGCTTTGACTGTGTTCGTCGCGTATGCCCCAACATCCGACTACGACGACAAAGAGGGCGAAGCCTTCTACGTGGAGCTGGAGAAGTTCTATAAGGAAGATCACACCTTCTACAAGGTGATCGTCGGTGACTTCAACGCCAAGATCGGACCGCGAAGGTCGCCGGAAGAACTTCACATCGGAACCCACGGTTTGGAGTGGAACGAGCAAGGCGAAAGGTTGACTGAGTTTATCATGTCGACCAAGACCATCCATGGAAACTCGCAGTTCCAGAAGCCTCTCTCCCTACGGTGGACCTGGGAATCTCCCGGTGGCCAGTTCCACAACGAGATCGACCACATCATCTTCAACCGAAAGTATTGCCTGACCGACGTCTCCGTTGTCCCCAAGTTCTGCACGGGATCGGACCACCGCCTCCTTAGCGCGAGGTTCCGCTTTTCGCATCAAGGAGAAAAGGCCGCGAAGTTCAAGAAGAGGAGTCCCAGAACGACCATCAACTGGGACCGCTACACCTCTCTTGCCGGGCTTTGGGAAGATGCCGTCATGGACAACGTCGACGAGGAATACGACCGCTTCGTGCACCATCACCACGATAGTGCTCAGGGAGCCGAGAGCTTGAAGACCATCAAGAGACGTCTGTCTCCGGAAACTCTCGAGCTGATACGCCAGCGTGGAGCAGCACGAGCGTCAGGCAACTACCAACTGACGTCCGAGCTTGCGAAACTATGCAGAGAGGCGATAAAGGAGGATCTTAAGGAGAGAAGGGCGGAAGTGTTGGCTGAAGCTGCAGAGACAGGGCTGAGCATCCGCAATGCCCGCCGGAACTTCACCAACTTCAAGACCAAGGTGACCGCTCTCCGACGTCCCGACGGAACTGTCACCTCTTCCAGAAGGACCATGGAGAAGGTCATCCACGACTTCTACTCCGATCTCTTCGATAGCCACGTCCACCTGCCCCCGTGTCATCCTCCGCAGGATGAATACGTCGTCCCCTCTGTTCTCTTTTCCGAGATCCGACACGCCATCTCGTCGGTGAAGAAACGTACAGCACCCGGTCCCGACAGGATCGGACCCGAACACCTGAAGAACCTCCCGCCAGCGCTCATCAACACCCTGGCGCGGCTTTTCACACGTTACCTGTCGGAGTGCAAGGTTCCATCTCAGTGGAAGACCAGCAGAACCGTCTTGCTGTACAAGAAGGGAGACGTGCACGACATTGGCAACTATCGCCCGATCTGCCTGCTGTCCGTAGTCTACAAGCTGTTCACTCGAGTTATCCTGAATAGGATCGGCCGAACGCTGGACGAAGGACAGCCATGCGAACAAGCAGGATTTCGGAGAGGATTCAGCACGATCGACCACATACACACCATTACGAAGCTCATCGAAGTGTCGCGAGAGTACAAGCTGCCGCTGTGCCTTACGTTCATCGACCTAAAGAAGGCATTCGACTCCGTCGAAACTGAAGCGGTCGTCGAAGCCCTGCTCACTCAGGGTGTTCCCACTCAGTACATCAGAGTCCTTCGAGATCTGTACAGTGGATTCACGACCAAGATCTCACCATTCTTCAACGACGTCGTCGTCGACGTTAAGAGAGGGGTTCGGCAAGAAGATACCATATCCCCGAAGCTCTTCAGCGCCACTCTCGAAAATGTCATGCGCGAACTAGAATGGGAAGACATGGGAGTGAAGGTCGACGGCCGGCAACTACATCATCTTCGCTTCGCTGACGACATCGTGCTCATAACACCGAGCATCAGTCAGGCGGAACGAATGCTGGCCGACTTCTATCGTGTATGTGGAAGCGTTGGACTGCAGCTGAATCTTACGAAGACAATGTTCATGAAGAACGGATGGGTTTCTGATGCCCCATTCTCGCTCAACGGAACGAACTCCGATTGCTCCAGCTATGTGTGTCTGGGTCGCGAAGTCAACATGGCCAACGACCTAGCACCGGAGCTGAGCAGGAGGAAAAGAGCGACTTGGGGAGCTTTCAAGAGCGTCGAAGAAGTCGCGAAGAAGACGAAGAACGTCCGACTCCGTGCCCACCTATTCGACTCCACTGTTCTTCCTGCCCTAACATACGCCTCAGAGACCTGGGCTATACGAAAGCAGGATGAACACGCGATCAGCGTCGCGCAGCGTGGAATCGAGAGGACGATGCTCGGAGTGACACGACTCACGCAAGTGAGAGAAGGCCTCCGGAGTTCCGAGCTTCGCCGACGTTCGAAGACCAGAGACGCTGTCGCGTGGGCCAAGTTGTCGAAAATTAGGTGGGCCGGCCACGTAATGCGCTTCGCAGACATCCGCTGGACGAGAGCCATCACCGACTGGATTCCGCGGGATGTCAAAAGAACACCAGGACGCCCACCAACGCGTTGGTCGGACTTCTTCGTTAAAGCCCTGGACGACCGATATGACGCTCTTCATCTCCCTCGAGCGAGGAGGATCCATTGGACCACTCTGGCACGCGACAGGGACGAATGGAGACGCTGCTGGCACCCGCTCGAGCAATTCGATGATCAACGGGACTACAGGAGATACAGGTGAATATAGAAGGAAAATTCTTTAGAACGATCTATTAGAATCCCCATCAGACCCACCTTCAAGCCTTATTAGATTTCCAAGCGAACAAGAACAAACGCCACTTCCTTGTTTCGTGGGCACTGGCAGCTTTGCTACATGCTAACATTGCCAGTAAAATTCATTCAGAACTTTCATAAAGCATAATGTTCCTTTAAGTACGATTTTTTTTGCTTCACAAAATTTTGAATCAGATGGAGATTCGTGCTGTTATCAGAACTTTGCCCTCGCGTCGAGAACAAATCGTTAATAGAGCTGTTCCGTCGAAGGAGTGAAGCGATGTTTTTGTTAAGTGGAAGGATCACTCCATCACTTTGTTTCGCCACAAAAGTTCGCTTTTTGAGAAGCGAAAGAAGGCCGAGGACAGTGTAAATCTTGTCTGCGACGGAGACCTGAATTTGTGTAAACCTAGATATAGAACGAGTGAGAGAAGAAGAGAAGACACCGTAAAGTTCAAGACCGTACGTTTCATCGATGACCAGCGAAGGAAAGGAAGCGAGAGTATAGGAAAATAGTCACCAAGTTGCAATTGCACCGTGAAACATTTCATAGCGCGCCATGGATTTCAGTATTTCAAACGGTGTTTATGATTGAAACCAAATGAGTCTTTGAAACACGCATTAGCACGCGTCTACTATGTCCAGGTAAGACTGCTAGGATCTTAATCGGTTCTGAAACATGACCGACTTCTTGACCAAAAAGGACTTTTTTCGTAGAATGGATATTACATGGGCACTCAAAAATGGGCATCACACGATAACCCATAGAAAAACGCCGAAAAAGCACTAAAAATTAAGGGAGCTTAGAATATTCAAAGAATAATAAAATAAAACAAAATCCTTCCATCTACAAAAATAATAAAAATATTTAAATATTAATATAATACTAAATGTTTTCAGCCGTTAATCAAGTCATTTTCAGGGCAAGCATAGGACTAAGCCAGAGTCATGCACAGGTGGAAATGAACCTTAGGATCTAAGCATGTGGTTACCCTCTGCTCTGAAGAGGTTACAAAAGCTATAGCCCCGAGACTCTACAGTAGACATAGCAGCATTATTTTCAACTGGAAAGTACAAAGAGGGTTTGACCGAGTTTGGTAGCATAACCTTGATTTTAATGGATGAAATAGAGGATAAAACAACGAAGGTGAAGAACGACGTGAGCCACCCCTTCGTACGATGTGCTTCGCATTGTGTTTCTATAAGCGCTCAAGGAGCCGGTGTAAGTTATATTTAGACGTCATACCTCTATAAGATGGCCATGGTGACCAGCCAACAAACAAGTCAGTGTTTTCACATTTCCAGGCAGGTATGGTTCTTCTTCACCGACCCTAGAAGTTTGGAAGGCCTGTTTTGCCTGGGCAAGATCCAAACGAGGAAACTCAATTCGGGATGCACGCGAGAAGTGGAGCCTTCTACGACAGTGCTAGTATGCTTCGTACTTATAAGATATCCTAAGGAAATTTTTCCTGAAGACGTCATAAGCACGAGAAATCCAAATGTTCCTGAATTCTGTCTTTCAGACCAGATCACAACAGACATTTCGGCATGGGACACTTCTCTAGACAAACGGTTTTTTAAAACGTGGTGTTGGTGCTCTGAAAACAAAGCTGAAGTCTCTGTGAGAGTAACAACCAAAGTATACAGGTCTCGAGATACGAGAATGATTTTCCCGACCCTTATAGCCGAGGAATAGTCATCGAAATAGGTGACGAAATAAAGGACCTGATCGTTTTTTTTTCAAAAATCTTTTTTCTAGCTATCATCTTCGTCTGAGAGTACAACTGAGAAATGTCCACTCTTTATGTGTTCCGACGATTCAGTGAAAAACTCGGCCTCGACGACATTCGACGTAGGACATTGCGTGCTGGATTGATGGAGAATTTTGAGTCTCTGTTGAGATTAATTGCACTCACAGACCTATTCGCAATTGTTTGCTAAACAACACCGCATACAATGCTTCTTTATGTGGCAATTAGACTAACTGATGTGCTTCAATATCATTTTGATGGGGCCAGGCGTGCACCCGACTCGAAGTTCTTGGTTCGGACTTCTCACTCACGCCAACCAAACTATCCACCCCTCCTGTGTCGGTCTAAACTTGTCTAAAAAATGGTAAAACGCTAATTCGTTTATTGGCTAGCCACTGGAATGCATTGCTTTAGCCAAATACGCATTCGCATTGTCTCCACGAGATCCAGCAGAGATAGAATGAATGCTTATCCCAAGATTAATTGATTAGCGCCGTCTTTTATCCTTTTACAAGAGGCGGCGTGAAGACTTTCCCTAAAACACCCGAGGTATTGACAAAGGATAAAGTACGGAACTTCACAATCCCTTTGGGATGCGCGCCGGGAGTGAAATCGAAAAGGACCTTGAATCCGAATGCACGCGACAGCCGGCGCCCCTTCAGATTGCGCTACCGCGTACCCTTTAATACACTTAGACTTTAGTAGACTGCAGCAGAAAATGATAACCGATCTGTTCCAATAAGCCTCAAAATAAGGTTTTAGGTAAGCGTGTACTAAATTGAATCCATGTTCATAGTAATTTTCTTGAAAAGAGAATTACCTTGTCTTTGTTAAAGCGAGTCTATTTTGTATTCATATAGGATACACTGGCTCGAAAAAGTATCCATTTCAAGAAAAATTGTGTATTCATTGGCAATCGACGATAGTGCATACCTTGGCGCTGAGCCGCCCTTCCGGAACGGCAGCGGTTTTCGCTTCTTGGACCTGTAGTCGAAGTAGATCTTGCTGGAATCATCCGGCTCTTTGATCATGATCTGTTTGCGTCGAATAGTCGATGGCAGCGATGACATGCTGAAATAAGCCAACAGTCAGTCAACCTCATTCATTTCTGTGGTGTTCTACTGCGCGGTCGACGTTACTGCTCTTCGTCAAAGCAAATGGCAAAACAGCCATCTGTTAAGAAGGTTGGTGGAACTGACCCGAAAGAATCTATGCCACTGTGGGCGTGTAAGTTAATCGACTGCTTTGATGTTTACTCATCGCAAATGCAGCGCACTATCACCGACATGCTAGATAAGTTCTTCGGACAAATCCAAAGTATCACTGATACTCAAAAGCTGATATTAGAACGCTTATCTGACATAGAGAAAAAAATTGCTGATTCACAACCATCAATAACTTCGCAAAAAAGTATTCTATACTCAAGTATGGTAAAACTGAAGAATGACAACCAGAAGCTCGAAGAAAAGGCCAAAACGATTGCGGGATAGATATCGGCGAACAGACTAACGAAGAGGCGACTAATCGATTTGATCAGGAGATCTTAAAAGAAGTTATTCATATGTCAGGTGATGACGATTTAAGGCGCGAATTCGAACAAGTGCAAATTACTCTTCGTCGTTATCCAGTCGGCAAACCTCGCTCTCGTGGAGATCGTGGTCGTATTATTAAGATATCGTTACCTAATCAGACACTTAGAGACTCATTGCTTGCCCAGACTCATTGCGTAACGGTCGCCAAAGTCTTACAAAAAAAAATTCCTACATTCTTTGCACGTCGCGATTATAGCGAAGAAGAAATTAAACTGGACCGATCACTACGCAAGGTGGCAGGTAGTCTCAATGCTCAAGCAGGTAAGCTAATGTATATTGCCCGAGACTTCGACTTAATTAAGCTTAAAGTTCCGCGCGAATTACCTCGTCGTACTATAACCAACTCACCTTCGTCGAGATTCAATGAGATATCAAAACCAACTGCTTTACCCAAGACACGAGAAACGACTGCTACCAACCTTTATAACCTTCCATAGGAAAATGATTCCACCAACGGCATCAATTCCTCATCAATTCTGTCTTTAGCCTCTATTCAGCATCAGATGCAATCAGGTTTTCTCAACAATATTTTCCTTTTTAATGCTCGATCAATCTGCAACAAAATTCCTGATCTTTATTATTTTCTTAGACGTCAGTATCCATCCATAATCTTCATTACAGAGACTTGGCTTAAACCGGACATAATGCATGATGCTACTCTTTCACCTCCTCGGTCAAATTATGAAATCTATTGATGCGATAGAGCCGGTAATGTATCAGGCGGCGGAGTATTGGCTATGGTTCACTGTGACATATCACATCATTTTATTTCTTCGAAAAATTTCTCTGTTTACTGCCAGTGTATGACTATTTGCTTTCATACGTCGCCCCAACATACGTAACGCTAGTGTATCGTAGCCTTATCTGTGACAGACCGTCGTTCTATGGTGCTCTTCTTGAGATTTCGGAATTTCTAAAAGAAAGGACTAATTCCAGCATCTTAGAAGATTTCAATTTTTTGATGGTTAAATGGCAGGATACTAGCTCAAGTCAACTGTATGGGTCTGCACAGGAATTTTATCAAATTTGTGAAAGCAATATGCTGACTCAACTTGTTAATTTGCCTTCCTACAGTTTTAACATACTGGATCTTGTATTAACTACCAATACAGATATTGTTCAAAACATCACAATTCTAGCCTCATTTTCAACCTCTGACCATAGAGCAATTTCTTTTACGCTTAGTTTCTGCGAAGTAATGCCTAGGACTGCCTCCATTTACCTCGACTACTTAAACGCTGATTGTAATGCTATCTGTGAGAAACTTAGAACAATGAATTGGAGAGGACTTCTAGCAAGCTGTAAGACTACAGATGAATGCTATGACGTTTACGTACAACAGTGTAATAAGTTGATAAATCAATATGTTCCAATTAAGTTGTTAAGAGAGCCAACTCAAATTTGTTATCCAAAAAGCATTCGCAAGCTTCAAGCTAGAGTATCTAGGTTATATCAAGCACGATTCGTAGTGGGTCTTCAAAAATACCAAGGTTATTTGAGAAAACTGAAACGTGAGTTGGCACAACTTAGCTTGAGGTATGAAGATAAAATTTCTCGAAGCCGAAACCATGGGTTGTTTTATAAGTTCGTTAATAAAAGGCTTAGTCAATCTAAAGGTATAGGGACTATTTATAACTCGGCTAGTGAAATATGCAAATCTGAAGAAGAAAAGGCAAAAACATTTGCTTCCTTTTTCAAATCTGTCTATAAAAGACATGATACCAATGAGATTACTTGTCAAACTTTCACAGAATCTATGTTAGATTTTATAGAAATAAACAGTGAGAATATTTATAGAACACTGGAAAAACTTCCGGCAAGTAATTCGACTTCACCTGATAACATCCCTTATATTTTTCTTAAGAAAGCAACACTGAGTCTCACCCCGGTTCTTACTCTCCTCTTCAATAGGTTTCTGTTCCACGGAGAAGGAGAAGTGCCCTCATTGTGGCGGGTTAGTTTTGTTAAACCTGTGTTCAAAAAAGGAAATAAGACAGATGTGAGGAATTATAGGCCGGTATGCCTTACATCTTCGACTAGCAAAGTTTTAGAGCGAATATTATGTAAACAGCTCCACAACTACCTATAATCTAACCAGTTGGTTACAAAGTTTCAACATGGATTTTTACGAGGAAGATCAACTCTTACAGCTCTTGTCAACACGATACCGATATGGCAGAAAGTGCTTAACTTATATGAATACATTAGCGTGTGTTATACTGAATATGCTAAAGCACTTGACTCAATTCCTCTTCATCTTTTGAGTAAAAAACTCCAATCATACGGAATACACGGCTGTCTTTTAAAGTTTTTGCAATCTTTTTTATGCAAGAGAATCCAAAAAATTGTAGTTAACGGTGCTTTTTCTGAGAGCTACGAAACACCTAGTGGTGTTCCACAAGGAACTTGCCTTGGTCCACTAATGTTTCTACTTTACATTAATGATATGCCAAACAGCAGAACAGTACCTGACGAACTTCATTGTACTATTTATGCTGATGATTCTAAACTATATTCCATCAACAATTACAAAATTCTCCAACAGGCGTTAGATTCTATAATGGCATGGTCCACAGAATGGCTTCTGGATATCTGATTAGAGAAAACCGCAATTATGCTTATTGGACAACATCATCCTAAAAATTGTGACATCCACTTACTAGGGAAGGGTTTCGACTTCCATGGAACTTCAAGATGATACCAGGATCATTAGAAAGAGCTTGGAATGCTGATTACGAATATGGGTGTTAAAATTGCAAAATGAAATTCCTGAGCGAGTTATGGCCTACCGAATGCGACGGGCCTCACCACAGGCAGGCCGTGCGATGTACCTAGCGCGAGAATGGTGAGCCATCGGGGCCCCGTAAGAGGGGACCGCCAGCTGCGGCGGTGGCGTAGGGGTTTTTTTGCACACCATAATTTATATTCGAAATGATCTTTTGTTCTGAATTATGACACGTATTTGATTAAATAGCGAGGAAAACTACCATACACGCTTGCAAAAATGCTTGAAGGCAAGAAACTGGTATGGTCAAATTTTTATTTACTATTTTGCGCAAGTAGAGTCCAAATCATATATTGAACAACTAGAGGTGTTTCTCAACCTTGGCATTCGTGGAACAAAGCAAAAAAATGTGTGAAGCAGACATGTTGCTCACACACTGCACATCTTATACATGCAGCCTCTCTACAACCAACAGAAAAACAGTCAATTGTAGCAAGATCAGCAAATATTCACCAGGAGTGACAAACACACCTGGGTGATCATCGACGTACCCTGCTTTATGTCACGAGTATTTTAAGAAGTTTGAGAACCCTGGGGCACAAAACATACGGTAAATCTACGACAGAACCTTCAGAAGGTTGTCTCTATGGGTCATATTGAACTCCACGCTATTTGCCATAGCAAACGACCTGACCCTTTTCATAACATTTTTCATCGGACCGAAGAAAAAAACGTCTAGAGGTTGAGTCAGCGATGTAGCCCCGGCCGGAATATTGCGCACATGAGTCCACGATGAAGCAGAGTTCTTGATTACACTTACCACTTCCCTTTTTGCTTCACACATTTTTTGCTTTGTTCCACGAATGCCAAGGTTGTTAGAAACACCTCTAGTTGTTCAATATATGATTTGGACTCTACTTGCGCAAAATAGTAAAAAAAATTGACCATACCAGTTACTTGCCTTCAAGCATTTTTACAAGCGTGTATTGTAGTTTTCCTCGCTATTTAATCAAATACGTGTCATAATTCAGAACAAAAGATCATTTCGAGGATAAATTATGGTGTGCAAAAAAACCGGCAGCAATGGGGACCGAACCAAGGACGTCGCACCTGACGAGGAGGAGCACTAACCCTACCCCACCGCCGCAGCATCGCTCGGCCTGGTTGTGGTGAGGCCCGTCGCATTCGGCAGGCCATAACTCGCTCAGGAATTTCATTTTGCAATTTTAACACCCATACTCGTAATCAGCGTTCCGAGTTCTTTCTAATGATCTTGGTTTCGTCTTGAAGTTCCATGGGAGGTCAAAACCCTTCCCTAGTTAGGTAACTACAAACTTCAAATAACAAACTCTATACGTGACTTAGTTGTTGAATACTCTAGTAAGCTATCGTTTGATGAATTTATTGAAAAAATAGTGCTACTGCTTCTGCTAAATCGAACTGCATACTAAGTGCCTTCCAAACTTGCAACATGGCTACATTATTTAGGCTTTTTTCTACCTATGTAAGGCCTCTACTTGAGTATTGTACACCTTTATGGTCACCAAGGAGGCAAAGTGCTATTAGTAAGATAGAGAACGTTAAGAAAAGATTTACAAAACAAGTGTTCGTCAGAAATGGATTATTGATGTTCCGACAATGAAAGATTGACTAAACTTGGTGCTACATCATTATCGCTCAGACGAATAATTTATTATCAAAACCTTGTCCACAAAATTGTTAACGATCACATCGACATTGATAAAAACGATTTCTTCACTTTTTCGTCATTTAGTGGCGTCACTAAGGGACATCCAACCTCAAAAACCGCATTCTAAAGTATTCCAAGGTTCCTTTATGATCCGAGTTGTCAAAACTTGGAACGAGCTACCCCAACACTAATTCATTGTCTTCCTAAGGCATTTAATTGCTGTTAGAAACATTGCTGGAACAAAAAGGCATTTTGTGATAATGACTGCAGCCTTTTCAGGATATAGTAAATAAAAAAAAGCAGAATTTTGCATTTTAAGTGATTCATTAAAAACAAGTATTAAAGACAAAAAAGTTGAATCAATAGAAAAAATTCTTATTAAACGATCTTATTTACAATAATCAGTCTAATTCATATTGCTTAGCGCAAACGTTATACTGCACCACGCTTGGATAGTAGATATTTCTCTTCCTCCTCTGCTTTTTCAGCAAACGAAGGACAAATCTGAATTGGGAAAAAGCAATTTCCACTTTATGCGAACCAAGGAAGATGCCACTTTAGCTGATCTTTTAAAAACCAGCGTTTGATGCATCCTTTTGTGCTAACCTGATTCTGTATCGCTTTTTTTAAGCCTTAGAAATTCATTCGAAAGACATTGTACAATCTATGTCAATTTCACTGAATATCTGAAATCTAAAGGATGCTGAGGTAAAACAGTCTTCCATTGACGACGCCTCGTTCACGCGTGCTCCTGGTCTTGCCTTTGTGTAGTGCTGGGCTCCCTTGCCCCCTTGATTGAGTAGGTCGTGTGCTTCAACCAATCGCTGTTGCAGATCGCCTTATACGTCGGCCTAGACGGCGGATACGGATGCAGAATCTCGTAGATCAGCGTCTTCACTTGCACACTGAGCTCAATTTTGGGGAACCGTATTCTGTGACCAAGCTGCCTCTCAACCATTTTTTGCGGATTACGGTCATCATATGGCATGACACCTGTGACCATCACATACAGAACAACTCCCGCACTCCATACATCTAGCGTCTGACCGCTGTACGCGATCGCTCTGAGAATCTCGGGAGCCACATATGCTCTGCTGCCGCAGAATGTGTTCGCCTTCTCATTTGGCTTCAGATACCGCGCGAAGCCGAAGTCTCCCAGCTTCACGTTCTCGTGGCGATCGAGGAACACATTCTCGCATTTCAAGTCGCGATGAACGATGTTACACCGTTGCAGGTAAATGAGTGCCTCGATCAGCTGCCGAAATAGCACCTTCGCTTCAGGCTCTGGAACCCTCTTCGACTTTTTAATTTTCTGAAGTAGATCGCCACCGTCACAGAACTCAGTGATGAATATCACGTAGTGACTTATATCAACGACCTGGTACACTCGCAAAACACACTCGTGTTTTAAATTTCGTACCAAAGCCATTTCACGTGGTAGAAATTTTCTCACGTATTCTGATTTAACTCTCGTGTCTATTATTTTAACAGCAATACTTAGTTTGTTATCAGCTAGTCCTTTCATTACTTGAGAGTATGAACCTTTTCCAATAAAGTCGTTAATCTTGATGTGATGATCTCTTTCAAGATTTACCAGAAGAGACTTGTAATCGGGATCAGCTTCCATAGTTTCTGTGTGCGCTCTGCTTGATAAGGTCTCTCCGGTCGACTTTTTAAGATTGGCAAAAGCAAACCCAGAAGCTATTTGGTCGCTTTTTGACCAAATAGCTTCTGGGTTTGCTATTGCCAATCTTAAAAAGCCAACTTTTGCTGCACTCTTTTGTGAATTTATTTTTTGTCTCTTTTGGCTTAATAAATGTTCTGTTCTGTTCTGTTCTGCCCTGTTTAAATCTGTCTTCTGATGACTGTAGATGAAAGATGGTGATCGCGCACACAGCCTGTTTTGAACGTCGACTCAGTTTCAACAGTTATTATCCTATGGTATTCGCACCAGTTTAAGAAAAACTGCTAGAAACAAGGCTCGTGGGTTCCGTTTTTTCACAGTTTCTATGTACAAATCAAACAACAGCTCAGGAATTATGTACTCCAAGAAGAAGAACTGAATCCATAAAAATTTCTACCGTATCTAAGAAGCTTAGAGAACTTATCATTAGTAAAAGCTACTACATACCTAATACTAAGGGTAGTAGTAGCGCAGTTTCGAATGACACTGGCACCTAATCCCAGGTTTTTGGTTCGGATTTCCCGCCCATCAAAGCCAAGTCTTTTCACCCATCCACGGTTATTGAATTGGTGTACAGGAATTATAGGATAAAACATTGACTTGTGCATCAGATGACCAAAGCATGTTATTGTATTGGTCAGATTCGTATTCTAGTTGCCTACATCAGGCGCACATTGGACCGAAGCCGTTTACGTTCTTGCTGCGTTCATCATCGCCCACAGCGATTGCAGGGTCCGGACATTGGCTGCCCCTTACTAAAGAAGGGTTTCGACCTCCCATGAAACCTCAAATTGAGAGCCGGATCGCTAGAGAGAGCTCGAAACGCTGACTACGAATATGGGTGTCAAAATTGCCAAACGAAACTCCTGAGCGAGTTATGACCTTCCGAAGTTGAGTAGCCCGACCACAGGCTGGCCGCGCGAAAGAGTCGTCACCATAGCAGTTTTTTCCTTCAAGCATTTTTACACACGTGTATGATAGTTTTTCCGGCTATTTAATCAAACACATGTCATAACTTAGAATATTTATTTATTTCGAAGACAAATCATGATGTGCAAAAAAAAGACACAGCAATGCGGAGCGAACCAACGACACGGCACCGCACCTGGCGAGCGGGAGCACTACCTCTGCGCACCTGCCGCAGCTGGAGCCCTGATGACTCACCACTCTCGCACCAGGTGTGTCGCACAGTCATCCTGTGGTGAGGCCCCCGATTTTAGCAGGCCATAGTCGCTCAAGAGTTTTATTCTGCAATTTTGACACCCATATTCGTAATCGGCATTCCGAGTTCTTTCTAGTGATCCTGGTCTCAACTTGAAGTTCCATGGGAGTTCGAAACCCTTCTGTAGTTAGATACCTCGACTGGGCGCGCCTCCCTATAAGCCCGCGCGGATGAGTTGACTGACGAGATACTGGTCATCAGACGTTATATTGGATGCGATCATTAGGAACCCCTTTACGCCTCGTCATATCCTATCTGATTCCCTATCTACATGCTCTGCTGGTTGCCTTGTGCTTCTGGCTACAAGTACCCTTCTTAATAACCAAGATGGTGTTGTGCCTTCAAATGAATACTCCGACAAGACTATGAAAAGTGAAAAACTGACAAAACCTGCCAGTAAGTTGAGCTTCTCCCTTTGATGCGTTTTGGACATTTTTTCCTATTGATATTGATTCTCATATATTTTTAAAGATTTTCTTGCTGTTCATGAGGTTACCACCGTGTGTACCTTTAACTGCCAATTTAAAAGTGGAGCTATGTTTGCTGCAACTTGAACAATTTCAATCTTGCATTTTTTTCAAAACAGATAGCCTTATCCTGGACGCAGCAAACGTAATTGTCCTATACCGTTGAAACTTATACCTCACCGTGTTTTGCAGTGGACATGAGTCGTGAATTGTAGCAGAAAGGTGCATTTCAGTTGTTTTCAGGGCTTAATGGTAGACGTGGGATTTCTCCGCTGAGTTGCGAACAGAATATTATCCTACAGATCCCGGTTCGCTCTCGCTACTAATTCCTGCATACATTTCAAGACGGCCTTAGCAGCATGCGACCTCATGCTGACCGCCTTCTTGCACGGCGTAAACTCGTCCGATCTCGTGTGTTCGCCCCTTCCTCCCGCCCTGTCGGGGTACCTTACGAACCCGGAGCCTCGGGAAACTCGGCTGCACTAATGGTTTTACTTATGTTTAATGAGTCTGAGAAGCGGGAATAGATACCTTTTGTTGGTGGAGAAGTTGTCGTCATAGATTTTCATTGCATTGAAGAGCTCGTCTATGCTGACGTCCTCACTTCCATCCCGAGACGAGGTGCTCTCGTCAAAATCCAGAAAATCCTCTATGTTCGAGTGCTCGTCCACTGGGATGAAGTGATACAGCGGAGGGCGCGATTTTTTCGGCCGAAATGTGAGCGAGGAGAATGCCTGAAAAGAAAGCGGACCTTTCCGAGTGTAAGGCCAGCACGAAAAGCTTAAGACATGTACCGATTTGCAGGCAGCGAGCTTGGCGCTGGTCGAACTTTTCAGGGACCTGATGGTGCTGCTCGACCGATGCCTTCTCTGCGCACTTTCATCGTCGTCGGTAGTTCTCTCCTTTGAGAAAATATGTTCAAAAGATGACAGTATTCACACTCGACCCACTTCACTCACCCCTCTTAACAGTTTTTGACAGAATTCACAGCTAGGGTCTAAGCCGGTGATGACTACGGACCGCATCTAGCTCTTGGAAAGCCACAATGCTAGTGATCTCTCTAAGTTTTGAATGTTAGCTAGCTAGATTAACTTTGGTAAACATAAACGATTAGTCCTCGAGCTTCATGGCATCGGTGGATAATGTTGGTACATTTTAGCCTGGGGCCGTGGCAGCGCACTCGGAGGAGGTGCCAGCTGTCGTGTGCACTCGATTCCACCTCTCCGGTTGGGATTTTCTACCAAGGCAAACCAAGCCTCCCATCCCAACATGGTCGCTGAACTGGGACTTGGGAACAAAAAGGACTGCGTTGTGCTTGCCGCTGCAATTAATTTCTGTCGTTTTTTGACCACTATCTTCAAATGTAAGTATCTTGGTCCAAGCGTAAGTTTATTAGTCGAAATAGGAACCATTACAATATACACCTTAGCCAACGAGACACTAGTTTGTGTATTTTAGTAGCGTAGAGCTCCGGAGATCTAGAAGCGATGAATTCTTCGAGAGCAGATTCTGCATCATGTCGGTTCCTGAAGTATTTTCCGCGAAGAAAGCCGTCGAGATGTTTGAAAAAATGGTAGTCTGTACCCGATAGGTCGGGCGAATTTCATAGATGGTCCAGTGTTTCGTATCCCAAAGAATGGAGCTTCCGCCTGGTGATCATCGATACGTGCAGCCATGCGTTGTCGCGCAAAAGTATCGGCCCCCTTCTGTAGATCAGCGCTGGATAGATTTGCTTGAGCTTCTTGTGCACCTCGTCCAGCTTCTGGCAGTACTTTTCCGCCGTGATTGTTTCACCAGGTTTGAGAACGCTGCATGGATTAAACCGGTAGCACACTACCAGACGGTCACCATCACTTTTTCCTGGTGCATACTCGGCTTCGGACAGTGTTTAGGTGCTTCGTCAATATCCAACCATTGAGCACTTTTTCGTCGATTGTCGTAGACAATTCATTTTTTGTCATAAGTCACAGGTTCCTCCAGAAACGGATCGTTTTTGTTGCGTAGAAGGAGCGCTGACGATACTTGCAAACGGCGAGCTCGAAAGGCGAATCTGCTCTCGAAGAATTTTCATGGCTTCTAGATTTCCGGAGTTCTATGCTACTAGAATAAGTAAACTAGCATCTCGTTGGCAAAGATGTGTAGATTGTAATGGGGCACTAGTTAAAAGTTCCGACTCCACCGACAAGACTTCGGTCGAAAAATTTTTTTCGCTGAAACTTTGTCTAGGGGGCTTATTTGGGGTGCTGATCACGAATCTGATATCCGTTTTTCACGATTCGGTCGGAGACCACCCACACCGATAACGTGGGTGGTCCAGGCAGGGTCACCGATTTCGCTGAAACTTCGTCTAGGGGGTTATTTGGGGTGCTGAGCACGAATCTGACATCCGTTTTTCGTTTCACGCTGGAGTACGGTAGGTTACGGTAGGTACGGGTAACTAAGGCTGCCGAGGTCATAGTCACCAATTTTGCCCAAACTTCGTCTAGGGGGGTTATTTGAGGTGCTGATCACGAATCTGGCATCCGTTTTTTGTTTCACGCTGGAATACGGTAGGTTACGGAAGGTACGGGTGACTAAGGTAATGGTTACCGATTTCGCCCAAACTCCGGCGTAAAACGAAAAACGGATGTCAGATTCATGATCGGCACCCCAAATAACTCCCTAGGCGAAGTTTGGGCAAAATCGATGATTATGACCTCGGCAGCCTTAGTTACCTTTAGCTACCGTAATCTACCGTAATCGGCCGCAATTTCAAAAACGGATGTCAGATTCGTGCTCAGCACCCCAAATAACCCCCCTAGACGAAGTTTCAGCGAAATCGGTGACCCTGCCTGGACCACCCATGTTAACGGTATGGGTGGTCTCCGACCGAATCGTGAAAAACGGATATCAGATTCGTGATCAGCACTCCAAATAACCCCCTAGACGAAGTTTCAGCGAAAAATTTTTTTTTCGACCGAAGTCTTGTCGGTGGAGTCGGAACTTTTAACTAGTGCCTGTAATTGTTCTTATTTCGTCTAATAAGGTTATGTTTGAGCTGAGATACATACATTTGAAGTCAGAGGTCAAAAAAACGACAGAACTTAGGTAACGACCTAATGGAACGCGTAGCCCGTCCCGCAGAGACCCTTACGTTGACCTTTATCCTTATCCTTACATTCTAGCCTATTCTGGTTGGTTGCCAAGATTTAATGGAGCAATGACAACTGGTAACTGTAAGAGGGCAACGGATATTGTTGGCAAAGTTTCTTTCATAGTAAACAAACAACAAATAAACGTATCAAGTTCAAAACCTCGAATAGCTTCTTTACCAAAAATCAAGACTCCTAATGCCTTTTGAACAGAGCTTGCGAAGTTTCTTGGTTGCATAATAGTTAAAAGGCCATATGTAGCTGAGTCGGCAGGAAGCCGGCTCTCACATAGCTTCACGAGTCGATAATAGCCCCTGGGTTAGAGATGCCTTCCATCTCTCAGCGCTCAGTGACCTGGTCCCAAACTCATCTGGGAATGACATAGAGCTGGAATATCCATCATCGGACCCCTCAAGACATCGCGTAGGACATCGATCTCATAGTTTGTACGGAAAGCTCTGTCAGTTTTGCAGCCTTTTTTTTTTCTTCAAAAAAGTGCAGCTCGACAGTGAAACTTGTCGCTCAAGCCAAAAATTATTTTGTTTCCTATAGCTGCGACAATGTGAAATGTTAATACGGCCTACTATAGAGGTATTTTGGGCGCATATAGCGCAGTCGGAGCAGGTGCCAGCTGTCGCATGCACCCGATACCAGGTTCCTGGTTCGGATTTCCCGCCCAGACCAACCAATCCTTTCATCCCACCGGGGTCGGTGAATTGGTACCAGTTTGACTTGTCTGGGAAGGTCAAAGCGCTGATTTGTTCATCGTCTGGCCACCGCAACTCACTGCTTGGCCAAATACGCATTTAAATCGCCTCTACGATATCCCGTAGAAGTAGAATGCGTGGCGCATTTCTAAAGGAACAAAAGGGATTGAATAACGCCACCATTTATCTTTAGCCTTTAATGCATTTTGGAGCTAGAAATTTCTTCGCGGAGCCCCCAAGCACGTCAACGAATAAACAAAGGTACTTGTTTGATCTCCTCGTAAGATATGCCTATTTTCACCTGGCCTTGCTTATCCCAGAATACTTTTGCCCGCCACCTGGAACAGTCGAGACGGAGAGAATGCTTTCGGCCGCTGGACGTATTTTAAACGATTTTAGAAAAACGGTGATAACAAAAATTGGGAAAGCTTCTTTCCATGAACGTTAACATCGGCAGTGTGGGACCGTGTGACCGATGCCGCGTCAAGGTCCCGTTGTACGTTGCAAAAAAGAAAAACTGGATTGGTCCCACCCACGACGCACTAGAAAATAGTGCGTTTTAACATTCCGCTGATAGGCTTTTAATTGTATTTTATTAGTTCCTTCTGTACTAGCGGGCTGGTGCCCGCATCGAGATTGCATATGCTCGTAGAACAGTCAGACAAAAAAAGAGGAGGGGAAACTCCGGGTACCTCTCTGATTGCGCACTTTAAGATGCCTTGTCGTTGATAATCTTGAATGATAATTCCTTACCTGTTCTTATTCAGCACCCTGTAGATAGCTTGTTGCTGAAGGCTTGTTTATTTTTCTGCGTTTGTTGATGTTGAATTGTTTATCTTACACCGCAATGTTACACTCCATTCCTTGAACTATAGCAGTTGACCTTTTGAAGTTGTAGCGTATATGTTGTTCATTGTTTTTCTAACTTTTTATTGTTTTTTCTCTTGAAATAATGGTTTTCAGCCTTTTTTATTTTTTTAACGAAATTTAACGATTTACCGGAAATTTAACGAAAATTTTCCGTTAAAAATTTCGTTAAAAAATTTAACGCACAGAATTTTGTGTGCACCCCTGGCAGCCACACAGATGAGTTGACCAATAACAATGATGCGGAAAATGGACACATCTTTGTTTATTTATTTATTTATTTATTTGCACATTATAGTGCGCCAGAACAACTTGGACATGACGTAAATAAAGTAGTGATTATGAAAAATTGGAAAAATTGACAAGGCAAAACTTTTAATTTTTCTCCATTTATAATTTTATGATCTTCCTCCCGTTTCTTTCTTTTGTTGACAACTGATGTCGGTTTGCCTAATACGTTAAGACCTTTCGTCAATATTTAAACACACCATTCTTAATAAAAAATATTTTTTATAGTACTTCTATAAAAAATATTTTTTATAGAAGTACTTCCTCTTCTATAGTACTTCCTCTTAATAACCTCTGTTATTTCTGGAATAAGTTATAGCCAACGAGCTTATAGCTTATGAGAAGCAAAAGGCGGTATTTCCGCTTGTTCAATAAAAATCTCATGACAAATCGGATACGTTGAAAATTCATCGTGGAACTTTTTTTTAGAAAGAACGCTATCGAATTAATATAACGCCTTCAATGGTAACGAAGCGATCTGGTTTTGCTGGATGTTTATTTTGTGGACGCGCCAAAACTGAAAGAACTTTCCTTACAACCTAATTCGCAATATCCTGAAAGATGGACTGCCCTCTTCTGTAAACACGGGCTCGACGAGTTTTCTCTCCATTAGCTGTTTCATAACACTTACTGAACACCCAAGACCAACAACAGCTTGGAATGAATATACTGAAACCCCGAAAACGACGTACCAAACCATCGAAAATGGTGGAACAGCATTAAACCGCCCCAGCTTCCGTTGCCTTCCCTTTGTGCTATGAAAAGCACTTCATGTTAGGTTTTCGTAGACCGCTTGTCCGAATTGAGGTGCCAAATTATTTATTGCGGTCAGAAAATTTAAGTTAACGCTTTGATGCAAGTGGAGACGGGCAGGGGATCCGAAAGGAATATTTCAGCAGTGAAATGCGCAATATCATTCAGGGGCCAGCAGAAGCAGCAAGCCGTTACGTCTTGAGCAACAAAATTAACACAGCATAAGCGGTTATTAGTTTATAGGAAGACCAGACCTCGTCCTCCTTGGAATAAACAAACAGCTCCCGCTTTGGGAAACAGTCGCGTAGCACGGCTCGAGTGTGGCAAAGATGGAGGCTGAACATGGTGGCGAAGTTAACCGCTTGTGGAGGAATCAGTTCATTTGGGGAGGGCAATGTCCAAGATCGTCGTGGTGCGGAGGGTGCCCGCCTATATATCACTGGTTCTTGAAAAGTCAGTCCTTCAAGCTGAACAGCGTGGAAATATTTGGCTTTTTTCATTTGGAGTGTCTGAGTTAGTTCGTTATGGAACACATGCTGGTAACGCCCCCCATTTCAATCTGACCGGCACTCTTAAGATGGATTCCAGAAAAGCCAAATTAACGCAAACTAATCTATAGCTTGCAGTTCAAAAAAGATTGAGTATTAGATAGATAATGGTATGGTGCGCCGCCCTCTTCAAGAGCTCTATTCGGTCTCTCCTTCAAAAGATGGTAAATGGAAAATCCAAAAATTCTCGCAGCAAAAAGCAATGTGAGATTCTCGTTTCTCACTATTCTTCAAGCAGGAGCGGAATTTTTTAATGCTCTCGAAGAAAAATAACCCTCGAAAGTAGTCTAAGGCAATTCAAAAGACTAGCTAACAGGTATCTCCAGGACACTTCATACCTTGCTGTTGTTTCTGAGATTTTACATTGTTGTGTAAACAGAATCACTTGCTTAGTCTACCGCTATTGTGTGTTGAGTTCTAATTTATGGACCCTGTTTCTTAATTTTAATCTTGTCACTTTCCATGCACAGAATAAATAAATAAATAAATAGTATTTACATCATGTGAAATAACACTCACTCCGGCAGGTCTTCAAGAATAACAACGGGCTTTTTATCTGGTTGTTGTGGTAGCTACTACGCAAGAGGAGGAACTCAGGTTCTTCTCAGTGCTAAAATGAACTAACTCTTCAATCCACACAGGAATAGAGAACTGAAGCCGCGTTTGAGTGATAGTTAAAGAAAGCGGTCATTTCGCACACGAACGGATAGGCTAATCAGGAACTAAAAAAGCGATAAAACGTAGCGACGAAATGCACGGCGCATTCCACATCGATTCACAGATGCCGCCTTTTGTCACACATCTCCTTTTTTATGAGAGCGTGGGAGCGCAACTGGATGAGGTGGCGACTGTCACGTGCACCCCATGCCAGGGTTCATGGATGGGATTATCCGGCCATACCAACAAAAGCTTTCATCACTCCAGTGTCAGTGATTCGGTACCGAACCCGTCTGGGAAGGATAAAACACTGAATTGTTCATCGGCTGGCAGCGCAAGGCCAAATACTCACTCAAATTACCCACACGATGTCTCGCGAAAGTTGAATGCGTTGCGCTTCTCAAAAGGGACTTCTCTTTTATGCATAGTTCTTTAGAGTGCCATGAATAATTGTAGAGAATTTCTGAAAATAGCTTACAGTTAGTCGACAGTTATATTTGCTTGGAATAATGCCTTACGTCGTATCCGGTTCTTGCGATTCTGTCTGCCCATCACCATGTTCAACAACATATATTTATTCAACTATGACGCAACTGATGCTGGGAAACTTTCTCCAGAAAATCCTCTTCTTTACCTGCTATCTAAGTACTCGATCAGCAATCACCCGAAGAAAGCCCCAAATGATGCTTGCAGAGATTGCAAGAAGCTGTCACATCAGTTTCATTCAGCGTCATGTAGGAAGCTTACCGCGACAACTTTTTGGACCAGGCGACGAAACTGCGTCGATAAATAAAAAGCAGCACAACGCAAAACGAGGAGACTATCTCAACGGTAGGTCGGAACGGCCCAAGCGTTGTATATGGGCAGAATCGTCTCTCTCTGGGAAACGACAAAGTACAAGTGTCTCGATACCAATAAGACTCTGCGCAGAGTTAGGGATGACGGAATCTGGGCTCACGATGGCTGGAAACAGCGATTACGACCGAGCAGTGGTGGCGCAGGGGATAGAGGAGCGGCTTGGCTTATTGGCTCATGCTGATTTCTGTCGAATATGAACAAAATTCCAAAAAGAAAAAATCATCTTCACCAACAACTTCTTCCCTTGTTCAGTTACTGATATTTTACAGAAACCTGCATGAACCAATAAACGCGGCACAAATTCCTACTGAGCAAGACATCCTCTTCCAAACGACATCTAACACCAAGCAAAAAATCCAATCCAGAGCAGGAGTTTCGGTAAAAAATCGGACGGAAAAGTCGGACGTCCCAATTTTACGACCTATTAATCAATAAAGGGCAACTGAGCAAATAGGACCAACACGTATTATTGTAGTACAGAACATTGTCTTCCAAATGCTTAAAAAAACTGCTCAAAAAATTCCAAACTTAAGCGAAGAGAACATCAAAGCAGATGGTCATTTTTCACTTTTTCACTTTTCAATTTACCGACTTAAAAATTGATAAAATTCATGATGAAAAAAGAAATGCAATACATGTTCTGATAGTGCAAATGATTCTCCTTCAAAAGCTGTATAGCGTTGTGCAAGAGACCGCCGGCGAAATCCGCAATGAATCGTTGAAAAAAACGGCGGGGACTTATGGGACAACCTAATACGTTTTGTTCACTCCATGGCACTGTTTGTGGGCATTTAGCAAAATTCGAAGAGATGTTGAGGACCACCAGGGCAATATACGAAGTGCGCACTAGATTAAGGAGGCCATTGAGTTACAGGCCCCACCTAGGGTAAACACTGTGATTCGTGAATCATTGGGGGGGGGGGGGTGGAACGGTGGCATCTTCTACTGGTTTCGGGGGAAATGCCTCGTATTTTTCAGCTTTTAGGTGTTGCTTTCCCCTTCATGTGCCACCTCACCGCGGTGAAGGGGTGAACATCACTTTGTGATGGCTAAGGAAATCTGGCCCGACAACAAGACAATCGCCAGAGCGATGCAAACTACGCATCGTGCACTGGAGAGATGTCTTCTAAGGACGGCCTTCGTCAGCAATGGCAAGAAGGCCTACGAAGCTCAGAGCTACGGGAGAAGTCGCAATTAGCTGATGCGCTGCAGTATATGAAGAAGTCCAAGTATCGCTGGGCCGGGCACCCGCTTCGACGAAAGAACAATAGATGGAGTCTCACTTTCACAGAATGGCTCCCGAGAGACC
Organism: Heligmosomoides polygyrus polygyrus; assembly: GCA_947396885.1. Lineage (NCBI taxonomy): Eukaryota > Metazoa > Nematoda > Chromadorea > Rhabditida > Heligmosomidae > Heligmosomoides > Heligmosomoides polygyrus. Next base: position 29,356,324 of record OX377201.1, on the reverse strand, counting down.
ATAAGAGACCACTGAGGACGACCGCCAACGCGATGGGCAGACTCATTCTCAAGAGCTTTCAGAGAGCGGAGTCTGTCTCACGGGATGCAAGCAGCCAGAGATCGAGCGGTCTGGAAGAGTTGTGCTCCCCGCTGAGATGACCTCCGGCCGACAAAAGGACCATCAAAGTATAAAGGTGAGTAAGGTGTTGCTTTTATCTCTTAATAGGTTCCTCTTTCCAGGTGTGGTTCACGAAGATCAACATTTAAGAGATTGTACACTGAGAAATACATATTATTGATTGATTGATTAAATGAATTCACTGATTGAAGTTTTGAAAACTGATTTTCCTACAGTCGACTCAGTTTGCAGCAAAATAAAAATTTCCTACCCGTAGTTTTTTATTCTATAAGAGGTTTCAATTTTTCAGAACGGGCTATGTAGTGAATTTATTTTACACATTTCATTGCTGCGTTGCAAGTTCTCGGTAAGCTGAAAATGAAAATGTGCTAGAAATGTTTTGCGATTCGTTTTTTTTATCGTTGATGCTTTTTTCATTGTTGATGCTAGACTTTGATCTACTCTATAAATAAATAAATAAATACTTCCTGCATATATTTGAAATAGATCTATTTTAAGCTGGCTTCCTATCCTATGCTTCCTTTGGTCTGGAGGTCTGGCAGAGCAGGCCGTGAAGTGACGCTAGTGGTCTGCTCCCGTCACCCGTGGTCAGCAACCAGTTGCCGGTCGAAACCCGTCGCAGTGCGGCGGCCGTCGGCAATAATAACGGAGTCGCGTTATTAGTAAGAGGAATGACTGAAACTGAATAGTTCGAGAAAGAACAGCAGCTGACCATCAAAAACAACCGCTCCATTTGAAACCGGTTCGGCATCCACTGGTTCGTGGATAAACTGTCCGAAACAGTTGCCAGCCGGGGAACTCACTGCAAGGGTTCGATTCTGAGATGTTGTGCTGCTGAAAGGCGCAACAAACTCCGTTAAACGATGCATGAGTAGTAGCATGCCTTCGGGCACTTAGGTATTCAACATGCGGTAGGCTTTTTACACACTTTCGCAGGCAGTCTCGCTAAGTCCTCGTACTTGCCAAGCAACAAGTTGAGTGCTGTAGGTTAAAAAATCTGACCTAATCCGTGACTTAGCAAGTGACACTCGAAGTTTCAGCTTTCCTTTGCCGGATTTTGTACGCATCCCACCAAAAAATCTGCCGGATTTATTGATAACTTCCTGGAAAAATTCTATAAATCATGAAAATATCGGCAGACTTCCTTCTGATTTTCAATAATGGAAGGCCAAAAAGCTCAGAGCGTTGGGAACCATTTGGAATTTGGCTATAATCCACTGAAAAACATCTTATCGTGAGCTTCCTCGTAAAGCTATTTTGGACACTATCCAAAAGAGCAATATCCTTCTTTATTGATGGATTAAATACTGCCATTCCTTTTCATCGATAGGTCGCACATAGGTTTTGAAAGCCCTATGTAGATCTCGAGAATACAAGACTTCAAGGGGTACGTCACTAGCCTCATCGATCTTTTTCAGTCTGGCCATTCATTCGACACGTAAGTACCATAACTTCCTGTACATATGGTGGCTTCGCAAAAGTTGATTCCCAAAGGAATTCCAATAGATATGTAAGTGGGAAGCACTTCACAGTAGAGATCTCGAGCTCCACGCTGTAGCTGAATACGATCTCATCAACAAGGAAAATGAGGATAAAAAACAGGATTGCCCAAATACATGCCAATAAAAAGGAAAAGAGGCCCACGGACCGAGTCTAAGGAGCTCTGGAGAGCAGTCTTCTGCACGCTGCTTCATGTGAGCTCCGGCTAGTGCTTGAAAACCTCCAAATTTCTGGAGCTTGGCTGTTAGGAATAGGGAATACCTAACATCCGAATACGTACACAGCAGCATAAGGTTTGCCTTTACGCTCGAGAGCGGTGACGCCTTCCTTACTCACTCGTCTTTATGCGAATAAGCTCGTCCGAAGTGGATCCCAGTTACAAAAGGATTTTCCTTTTAATGTATTTTAATGTGAATTGCAGTGGTGGCTAGTTAACCTCGGTTTCTCATTACACTGCACTATGTAATAGCCTCCAAGCGAAAATATGAGGGCAAGGAGAGGGTAAGTACAGCGGGGTAATGCGAGGTTTCTCTATCGCCTTGGAACGGAGGTACTCAAAGCACTTTTTATGTTCCTCTACCTTGTTTCTGGGTTTTTATTATCTATTTTCCTTTACCTATATTTTTCAGAAAGCCTTTATTTTAGCTGTTTCTTTGCTCTGCCCTTAACATCACCGATCCATGCAAACGTGTGCGCGATTTTTTCCGCCTTTTCCTAAAGGTCAGCTACTCGAGATGCTGGTGAATGCGGTGCTAGTCAATGACACTTATAGAGAAAAACTAACACAGAGAAATTTCGGTTGCACTTTCACGTCAACGGACCTGAAGAAGTCAACCTTGGACGCTATTCAAGAGCAAGAGCTCTTGAGAAACCTTCACCAAGTGAGATCGCCGCGGTTTTAGAGAATACAACAGTCAATGTCGCGAACGATATCATAAACAAACATTAGCGTTTCCCAAACAGGTGAAACTTTCTGGAGCGTTTGAGCTTCTCTGAGCAGACAACATAGGAACACCTATCTCGTGCTCGGCCAGCATTCATTTCTGAATACGGTTTAGCAACTAGAAGGCATGCTCAAGAAGTCGTGCAACGGCGTCCGCATTCAGAGGGACAAGTGCTGGAGCGGCGATTAATCATAACTCTATGTAACGAGGTATTGAGCTCTAACCCTGTGTGCAAGACAAGGTCATTATAAAGGATAAAAGGATAAAGGACGGCATTAATCAATGCCTTTTGAGATGTGCCACATTGTAGAGATGTCGTGGAGGTGGATTCAATGTATATATGGCCCACACAATGACTTGCGATGGCCAGCCGATGAACATGTCAGCGCTCTATCTTTCCCAGATAAGTCTGGTACCAATTCACCGACCCCGGAGGGATGCAAGGCTTGGTTGGCTTGGGCGGGAAATCCGAACCAGGAACCTTGTATCGGGTACACGCGACAGGCGACGCCTTCTCCGACTGACACGGACACGCGCCCACATATTCTGTTTATCTGGAAATTCGAGCGCTTTACGCTAGTGTTTTTGTCAAGCTAACTTGCTATAATGGTCTCGGTAATGGACAATCCTATTCAAACACAAGGAATCGGGTGCACACGACAGCCGTCGTCTTCTGCGACTGCGTTATCACGCGGCCAGGGCCACTACTTGCTATTGGGAAAAAGGATGCCAACCCCATGACTCAAATCAAATAGTATAGCCCATAAATGTCGAAGAATGTACTTTTCGCTAAGTGCACGTGCAGTAGGAGAAGGTACCGGCTGTCGCGTGCACCAGATACTAGGTTCCTGGTTCGGAATTCCCGCTCAGATCATTCATGCCTTCCGTACGGTCTGGGTCGATAAATTAATACAGTACCAGACTTGTATGAGAAGGATAAAGCGCTGACTTGTTCATCGAATGGCCTCCACCAGTCATTGCATGGCCAAATACGCATTCAAATCGCCTCCACGACATCCCCGTAGAAGTAGAGTGCGTGGCGCATCCCAAAAGAAATTAAGTAGCGCCGTCCTTTATCGTTTATCCTTACTACTTATCAAGAGAACAACAATGCCTGGTTAAATGCTGAATACTGCTACTGCTTCAAAACTTGACGCCCATGGTAAATTCTGCCTTGCGTCTGGTGGAACGAGGAGGAGGACCGCGTGCACTTTCAGCTGTCGGACCTGTTCAGCAGACATTGGATTCGTTACCGTTTCGGATAGTTAAGATCCGTCTTTTTTTTCAAACCCTGATTGAAAGGATTGTGCAAACAATAGGAATTTTGAAAAGCCCGGATCTCAGGACGATTCAGCTGGTCAGGTTCACCAGATCGGATTTTCGAAAAATTCAGAACTGATAACTGATTTTAGTCACAAATCTAACGTCCTATCAGATTCGGATATCCGATGTGAGATCCGAAGGTAAGCCAGTGATTTGGGTCATCTGAAAATCCTTCCTGTTAAAGCTGCTCTTATCAGAATCATCCCACAAGACTTTTCAAAAGTGTCATTACTCGCACAATCCTTTAACCGGGTTTGAGGAAAATGACGGATTCAAATTATTCGATTCGGCATCGGATCCAATGTCTACTGGTCAGGCGGTTATTCCACGCGCAGCAGCCGGTGGTCGAAGCGCTGCCTCACTTCACGTCCACGCAAGACCCTCGTGTCCGTCAAGAATATCACAAACCATAGAATAATTTCAAAACAACATAATCGACCACCTGTCTTGTAGCTCTAGGTACACCCTTCAGATTGTCCCACTCAATGCAATATTTGCTTTAGTAGGAATTATTTAGAAGCCTGAACATCGTCTGGCCTTAAGTCTCCAAATTCTTCACCGGCAGACTTCGTCACTTCCTTGTGAATACATCCGCTCCTTCGTGGAAGACGGGGGTTATCCATAATTGTGGAGAATATCATTTGGAAGTGTTTTATTTGTTGTACTGTAATTATTTCTGTATTATCTGTTCAGTTTCGTTGGTGTGGCGTGAACGGAGAGCGTAAACACACCAGGCATCACAATACCGACTCAATCAGACCAGCGACGTTGTACGCATCCGTTGGGTGATACACCCGTTTGATGCAGGCTGATTAGTGCCGCGTCAACAAGTAGGCCACATGAAAGACTTGTGTGTATTACCATCACACCGAAGTTTCTAGTGGAATCTAATGGACCCGTTGCTCGGTGGTCGGCGCTTTCCCTGACCTTGTGTTTTTTGTTTAGTTCACACACAGGCCATCGAAACCTTCCATCTAATTATGGTGCTCGTCATTTTGCGTAGAATCAGTGAGGCAGTTTGCCTTTTCAATTTATCGTCAAAAGCTCCTCCAGCTCCTTACATCCAGGGTAGGAACAAAACTGAAGGAATTTAGGAATTTAATATTGATTTATCGTTACTTTGTTCAAACACTTAATGGAAAACGCACAATCGCACAAGGCAAGGCAAAAACTTATTGACATCGAAGGTCTTCAACTCGCTGTTTTTCCAGGTACCTAAATGGCTGCAAAAACTTCCCAATGCTCTTTAGGAAGCCCCTAACATATCCGTGCTCGGAACTACAGAAATTGAAGACTATCAATCTGCTGCAAGTTCTGGGTACTCCAGATTTCTGATTGGAGTGGGTACGTGGCTGGTCGTTCTCTACCCGCCAATGGGATCAGGGTCACCACTTACCCTGTATCTTCCTGATGAGTTTCGGTCTGCACTGCGTGTTTGACTCTCTACATGTTTCTTTTGCTATAGAAATTGTTTTTGTCTATTCTAGTGGAATAGGAAAGGGTGGTTGTAGCCTCATATTTACATTTTCGCTCATTCAGTCCGACTGTTGTTGACGAAAGCTTATCTACCGATTTTTTTCTCCCTCGTGCGTTTGCGAAAACACGAGATATTATGACTTTTGTCACTGTTTCGAATTCCGACTTTTGTGAGTTTTGAATTAGCATACTTCTTTCAGGCTTCTGAGAAAATCAAAGTTAGCCTGAATTGGGCTGAGTTGTGATTGATGATTTGCAAAGGACTACTGTTCTTAGCGGGCATCCTGTTTGCACAACATTCCTCAACATTCTTCCAAACGCGTTGAATTTGTGTAAGCAGTCGATCTTTTCACGTCGAACACTCCTTCCTGCTCCAAGCTCCCCACTCTTTCTTGTTCTTATCCAGCATGCCTCGCCGTCTCACTTATTGAACATTTATGTGTCTCCGGGCCGCCACTGAGTGCGCACCAACATAGCGAGACTCCCGAGATACGGAATCCGCCGGTGGTGCGTGTCCTGGAAGACTGGGATCACAAACTACACCATGAAATATATTATCCCTTTACAGCTACTCCGGCTGATCATCACCTTCCAATAGATAGCGGTTTGGCTCATCTTTCTGCTCCAAAAAAAACTTTTTTCCTTTTGCAACTCTCGTTGCATCTGAAGCGTACTCCGATTTAAATAGCTTTTTTGTAGTTGCAGTTTTGTACCGTTGGACTGACCGACAGTAATGCTTATCATTCAGGACGCGCGTTGGATGTGCCTCTTGTTTACATTTCGAAGCTGTGTTACCACTAACCATTTCTTCGAATTGTTGGTTTTTCATGCCAAGTTTCTTTTCCTTTTTTTGGCTTGGTACTCTATTCCTACTAAACCTGTTAAAGTTTTTAGCACGCCCATCAGTGGCGTAGCATAGAAAATAAAATAAAATGAATATTCATAGGCGCGGCGTCAGCTCTCCTGCAAGAGGATGAATTGTGCGGATATGTTGAAGGCAAACCAATACGGACAGGCCAGGACTGTTTTTGGCCGGATGAGTTTCGCGACCGACAGTCACGGCTTCGCTGTTCCGGTTCAAGGTTCTTGTGTCAGCGGAAGGCGAGTCGCAGTTAAAACATTGAACGACTGATTATGTTGTGGTCGAAAAACACCACAGAAGAATCAGGATGTGATTGAAGTGGATGTCGAAGAGACAAGGCGAAGGAATTGTTCTACGGGTAGAAGAATTGGTGTAGTCGAGAGAGGGCAACCGTTGCACAAGTCATCCCATACCACATAACCGCCTCCATTTAATGCATTCAAATAAAAGCCCTCGTATAATGGTGCATCAGTTGAAACTCTCGTCAAAACGCAAGCAAGGGCTTGGAGACGCAAATTACCATATGCCCCTCCAAAGGAAAGAGGAATACCCACTCTGCAAGGAGGATGGAACTCTTGGCTGGTATAGAATCGATTCGAGCTAAAAATCGATTCTTGGTGAGAGAGAAATCGTCTATGTCGACTACGCCACATCCACACAGGCTTGCTCAAAGGACAAAAACCTCAGCAGATCGGCGTTATTCGATTTATCTGCGAAATGCGCCACGCATTCTACTTCTACGTGACTTCGTGGAGGCGATGTGAACGCGTATTGGTCCTGTTTAACGACAAAAGGTTGGCCGATGAACAGTTGCTGCTGCTTTAACTCTTTTTTTTTGCGGAATGCGCCACGCATTCTACTCATAGGATATCGTTGAGGTACTCACAGTTTTTACTTATACTATACTTATACTACTAATGTCTTACGGTGACCAACCGCCTCCATTATATGGATTTAAATAAAAACCCTCACATAGTGGTGCATCAGCTGAAGCTCTCGTTGAAACGCAAGCAAGGGTTGGAGACGCAAATTACCGTATGCCCCTCCAGTTAGGATAGATCCAGATTAGTTATCCATTTGGAATGCCGAAACAGACAGCTCACCAGTCACAGTGTTCGAAGATCAACGGTGAGCCGGAAGACTGATGGTAGAGCATTGCGCAAAGGGAAGTGGTTATGGTGTATCACTTCTAGTGCCTGTCCATACATATAGCCTTTTTTACTTCATCAAGGGCCAAATTTGGTCCGAAAGTGTCGAATTTGTCGACAAGCGTCCAATTTGGCTCGAGAAGTGCCCACTTTGAACCGCCTATCTCTATCTATTCATGCAGCTTCTCCAGCCATTTTCTTTGGTGAACGACATGAGATACCGGCAAATAGGGTGCTGACCCAAACAATCCAGGAGTCAGTCATTTGTAGATGAAAAGCCCGAAAATTCTAATGAAAAATATTAGCTAAAAGGTAGGAGTATAGAACGGTTAAAAATAAATAGTAAATTAAAAATAAACTTATTGAAGACATTCCAAGAGATTAAAAAAATTTAACCGACACTTCCGGCTTCAAGAACTCAACTCTGGTCATTTGGATTCATTTATCAAAATTACTGATGGGGATCCCCCCCCCCCCTACCTCAACAGATATTCCCGCAGTTTTACGAAACAAGGCGCTGTCCTTATCCCATGCAATGGATATCATATGCAAATATGAGCGCTTCCCAAACTAGTAATGCCTTCGTAGGCCTTCGAGTTTTTCTGAGCAAACAGTACACGAATACCTGCGCTACTTACGCCCGTGTTTCACGTATGAATACGAATTAGACAGCAGCGAGGTTGTAGAATGGTGGCAAATCTAGATCTCGCTAGTAAATTACCTATCATCCAACAGATTTCTTTGATGGAGTACTGACAAAATCCATGGGAGGAAAGCTCAAACTCGCGTCTCGGTTGCTAAATCGAGGATAAGGTGTGACTTCCTAACCTACAGGTTTTTGAAGGAATTTAACTTGCTATTTGGGAAGTATGAAGACCTGGCGAGGCTCGCTGCGCGTGCTTCTAAGTTGCTTATAGCGAGTTAGAGAAAAGGAGATATGATTTGATACTGTTGTTTCTGTAATCGTAAGTGTTATAAAGTACTGTGTTGTAACGCTGTTATATGCTAGACTGTTGTCTATGCCTTACATAAGTAAAATAAATAAATCATGATTTCGAACGTCGAAGTGCTGAGCAGTTTAAAAAAAATTGCAGCGACATCTGTTGAGAAACAGCACCTTCTGCAAATATTAAGAAAAATCAGTTTCGTGGTAATTCAGTCGCCGAAGGACGAGTAATGACCCACTTTTATGTAAAACGATCTACTTAGAATGCTGACAAAGAAGAGTACTATGCACTAATGTGCGCGGCAGCCGTGCATGAGCAGAAAATATGTTAGTCATGGTCCTTCAAATTCTTTGAGTCGTTTTTCACGATTTGTTTTAGCAGCTAGTGTTTAGTTTTTTTAGAAACTTATATCACCTGACCATCAAAAATAAAGGATAAACATCGGCGCTAGACAATCCCTTCGCGGGATGCGCTACATATGTGTTTGCTTGAACGGAATATCGAGTGGACAATTTGAAAGGGCTTTTGACATAGGAAAATTTTGTGATAGTCGTCCGATGAACAAACCAGTTTGTTGATCCTATCGGTTTTTATTTTAACGCATCTAGTATTCAACCTTTATGATTTTAGGAATCCACTTTCGTTCAGCCCAGATTTGCCTTAATGAACGATGGGAATGTCCTGGAGATTGTAGTATGAGCTTGAGCGGAGGTTAAGCAGATTCTTAAAGAAAGACAGCCAAAGTACAAGTTTATTACATGCGGGAGCACTCCGACCCTCGATAACTGCGAAGTCCGGATTCTGGGTGAACTGATAAGCTATATGCCAGCGATGGGTGAAACATTGAGTCTAGAAAGGTTCGTTAATACAATTCATCTTCAAGCGCATCCCAAATCTCATATACAATTCCTCGTACACAGCCTTTTACATCGGCCGAATGCATTCCTAAAATGGTTTCCCAAGATCTCGTAAGAAATGAATGCGAAGAACATCTCAAAAGAGATACCTATAACCTCTGCCAAGTACCCTACTCTATCATTTTTACAGTTTTCTGCTGACGAGCTATCAGACGCCAAAATCCACAACTAAATCCCTTATTGTTGAAGGAAGACACGTGATTTCACGATGAGATCTTGAAGTCCATCAGAACCATTTCGTCCGGCAAATTAAGGTCCACGAGGAAAAGAGAACCAGAATGGAAGCTCCAGGGTATTGAACCTGCTCAGAAAGAAGCGACAAGATCTCATAGAATCAGAATACGCATTCAGAAAAGTTTGATCAACGCCTCCAGCAGTATTGTGTCTTGCCAGCTAATCACTAATTTCAAGTGCGCAAGTTATGTCGACCCTCTTGGGTCGTAACTCCGTTTGCTTTTTAAATTTGCATGTGTCAGACACGGTAGTATTTTTAGAGGTCAAGAAGATCGGCGATACACATAGGGAATAAGAAGAGCTCGTTTGGGATGACGGACATCGTATCGTAGAGGCGAGCGAACACGTTTTTAGTCTGTCCAGTTGACTGCGGCGTGAACTGCTTTAGTGTTTCAAGGTGTGCTTTGGTGCTCTTCCTTTCTACTTAACGCGTCCTCTTCCCCAAAAGCTATTGACTTTGCAGGTGTGGAAGAAGGAATACACACTGTCTTATCCATCGGCGAACCGCCACAAGTCGTCGTGTCGTCCAAATACGTACTCAAATCGCCTACACCAATCCAGTAGAAGTTGAATGCGTGGCGCATTCCACGGATAGATTGATTGACGCCCTCGTTTGTCCTCATTTATCTTTGCCAACTCGAGATCGGCTGAAGATTCCGACCTTTCTTCGGGATCCCTCGACGTTTCTTGGTTACCCATCATGGCACAACAACGATTAAGCGAAGATCGATTTCTGTCCGGGATTTCCTAATGTCTTTCACTACGGAAATAACTAATTGGCTACATCCACTACAGACTGCGCGGCGTGACTCAACGGCGGTTGATCATGGAACGGCTTCACACAAACCGGTTCCCAACGCTTATACATGCGGTATCACTCGTTAGCGATTTTGCGATTTTTTTTCCTGCGTCGTTCGGAACCTTGGAGGCGACAAAAAGTGGAGAAAGCCGGTCAAGTAGGGAAAATTGGCTTCGAAAAGTCGAAGAACTGTCAGAGTGCTCAATAACAACATTGCGTTGGTGACGGTTTCATTGTTCCCGTTCTTTCTTTACGCGAATTCAAAATCGGACGACGTCGTTGATCGCCTTGTTGGGTTCACTCGCGCTTTCTTTCAGGCAGAAACCGAAAAATATGGACGGAGTGCACTGAAAACGTCCCGTGATTTCCTCCGCGCGGGTAAAAAGCTCACACAGTTGACAGTTCGAAATGGGTTGTCGCCACATCTTCTCAGTGGTCATCGCAGTGATTTATGCTAGGCCCGTCTCGGAAACGTTCCTTGACCTCGTCCTTCAATTCGCTTCGAATTAGGGTCAACAAAAATGTTCGAATTAGAGAACGAGTCGCATTTTGACCGCATCCCATATTTCAGCTTCCAGGCAGACGAGGAAAAGAGAAATTCACGAAGAACATGAGCAAGAAATGTGGTGTCTCGCCCAAGCAAGAATAATACAAGACTTGCTGAATATGGGACGGCTTCTTCCGGAGAAAGTCGCTTTTGAGGCTTCAAAATGCCTTAAATGCTTAATTCGCATCATGCTTTTTCAACGGTTGGCTGAACCACCGCACACGCAGCATAATGTTGCAGACGGACAACCACAATTCATTGCGTCCACTCCCAGAAGTCCATCTTGGAGGTGAAATAGAGGGAAGGAGGATCCACATCGGGGCGGCATCGAGATTCACTGTAACGACCTCTACTATGACACTGTTATAACGTTCTACCGATTTGTTTCTAATCGTAAACCAGCTGTTACAAGGCTAGCTGTTCTCGCCAAGAATGCTTTGTTACGATCGAAACTCTTGGGCTAGGCGAGTCTCGAACCCGCACCCTCAGCTTTCCGAGCAAGATGGAAAGCCACTGCACCACCTCCGCTGATTGATCCATCACAACCTCCGCGATATGCTCACGAGCTGGGACGGGACTGTTTTCTGATTTCTCATTTTCTGGTCATTTTGGGCAAAAATTTTTCAGTTTTCTGTTTCGTGGGAAGTGTCCAAAATTGGTCAGAAAGCAGAAAATAAAGCCGTGTACAAAATTTTGTCATAGCAATCCAGTAACAGCCAGTAGCAGGAATTATCCTACTATATATAAAGGAGCAAGTGTGTGTGTGTGTGTGTGTGTGTGTGTGTGTGTGTGTGTGTGTGTGTGTGTGTGTGTGTGTGTGTGTGTGTGTGTGTGTGTGTGTGTGTGTGTGTGTGTGTGTGTGTGTGTGTGTGTGTGTGTGTGTGTGTGTGTGTGTGTGTGTGTGTGTGTGTGTGTGTGTGTGTGTGTGTTTCCGTCACAACTGGAATGGGACACTGAGTAGCCGAACACGTCGGCAACCATTCACGGCGGGCCGTAGACGTGGCGAACACGAACACGTCGGCAAACATGCCTGGGCATGTAGATGACCATCGACGAGACAGCAGGGAAGGCAATCGATATCGATCGATATTATCGATTTTTGTGGATGGCGTTTAAGCGGCACGAAACTTCAGCCCTGGGGGTAATCGAGGTCGCTGAACACGAATCTGAAGTTCGTTTTTAAACTGTCTATTGCAATCAATCGATATTGGGCAAATGAGCGTTTCTGTGGATGTCGTCTATTTTTTCGCTTTTCTTATAACTTCCCTAATCGACGTAGTTAAGATGTTCTTCCTAAGGAAACCATGGCATAGGTGGCAGCTACAATTGATGATGAGAAGTTATTGCCACGGCGAAGCGTCGGTGCGGCAGAGGCCGCACGGACGGCTGGTAGAATAACATAAAATCATGAGTTTAATGACAAGAGAACGTCTGTGAAGTGTTCAAAATTACAAGAATGCAGCATGTTGGCTGTGTACAAGCACAGATTGCGCCAACCAGTAATCCAAGACACTGCTTTGTTAACTTGGTTGATGGTGGAGTTCCTTCATTGCATATTTCTCGACGTTTATAATTTTACTTGGCCGTCTTTCCAATTCCATCAATGGGCTACCTAGGACTTCGTACAATACATTACGTTAAGAATACAAAGGTAGTGCTTAGGTGACATGTAATTATTGAGCAATCCCAGCAATTTCTCAAAGAGAAGGGTGTTCACAAACTGAAACTTTTTCGAGGGCTCCGACATATGTGGGCGCCGTATACGTCGTCCTACAGTACCGGTCATGCCGCTTCGTCCACCCAGCACAAGGGGTGCGAAAGATGAAGAGTGGCAACAAAAGAGCGCTGAAGTGCGCCTTTTCCGCTCGCCACGCGTCGCGTCGGAGGCAAATCGCGCTAGGGCGCGTCATCCTCAACATCTGGACGATAGGCTGATGGAAGGAGTTTATCCACGCGTTTGGACGAGTACGGCCACTCGATCGATTCTGCCGAGCCTATATGTATTGTTCACAGCGCACGGCATGCGGGCGTATAGTTCCAACAGTAGGTCGTGCTTGTTCAAACGCGTGGATAGGCTCCTTCCATCAGCCTAACGTCCAGAAGTTGAGGATGGCGCGCCCTAGCGCAATTGCATCCGACGCGACGCGTAGCGAGCAGAAAACGGCGCTCTTTTGCGCCGCTCTTCATCTTTCACGCTATTTGTGCTGGATGGACGAAGCGGCATGTCCGGTACTGTAAGTCCCATTGTAAGCCGGATGCTCGTACTACATTATATCATATTCGGTGCTTTGAACCCAGAGTGACAATGTTCCAAACGTAAGATCATATCTAGGTGGTCAGAAGAGAACAAGGAACGGGAGGATTTCTATGTGATTTTCAAGAGCGGCTGTGCAGGACGTTCTGCACGAAGGTATCGTTAAACGTAAACTGGAGACTGTTTTCAGATTTAAAAGCTGGAGAGAGTGAGTTGTCCCCCCCCCCCCCCTTAGGCCTCTGTTATACTCCCGCGGGAGCATCCGCGGACCAATGGTGCACGGCGGAGGCGGGCGTGGCGAGGCGCGACGAGTGATCCGGCGCTGGGTCCCGACGCAATTTCCGCCCATCCGCGGAAGCTCCCGCGGGAGTATAACAGGGGCCTAAGGCCGGGGGCATACTTCCATCGCTGCGATGCCATCGCGGCGCTCAGTTCATGGCCATTCCGCCGCACGCGGTCGAATAGTCAAAGGAAACTTCGCCGCGGCCGCCGCAACAGTGACGGTCGGCATGCGCGATGGCTTCCCGCGCCCATCGCGGGCATGGCATACTTTTTCGCGCCGCGCGCGGTGTTTAGCGTTGTTCCTGGACGGATCGCCGTCGCGCTCCCTTGCAAAGCGATGGGCGATGCGACCAGCACAGAGAAATTCAAATTCTTTCGCGTCGCTCTGCAAAGCTTCCTTTGACGATTCCATCGCGGCGACGGGAAGTATGCACGAGGCCTAAGGCCGGGGGCATACTTCCATCGCCGCAATACCATCGCGGTGACCATTCCGCCGCACGCGGTGGAATAGTTCGTGACCATTCCGCCGCACGCGGTGGAATAGTCAAAGGAAACTTCGCCGCGGCCGCCGCTACAGTGCCGGTCGGGATGCGCGATGGCTTCCCGCGCCCATCGCGGGCATAGCATACCTTTTCGCGTCGCGCGCGGTGTTTAGCGTCGGTCCTGGACGGACCGCCGTCGCGTTCCTTTGCAGAACGATGGGCGATGCGACGAGAAGTTCAAATTCTTTCGCGTCGCTCTGCAAAACTCATCGCCGCGATTCCATCGCGGCGACGGGAAGTATGCACGAGGCCTAAGGCCTCTGTTATACTCCCGCGGGAGCATCCGCGGAAGGGCGGGAATCGCGCCGAGATCCCTCACCTGGCCAATCGCCGCGCCTCGCCACGCCCGCCTCCGCCGTGTACCATTGGTCCGTGGACGTTCCGCGGATGCTCCCGCGGGAGTATAACATAGGCCTAAGACAGCTCTTCTTTCTCGTCAGTACAACATGAGGCGACCACATCTGACTGAGAGTTGAAATTGGGTTGTTCCATGAATCATTAACCTAGTGGACCATCTCGTCTATTACCCTACCTAAATTGTGAACTTTACAGTGATCCTTGAACGACCTATTTCATTCTGAACGTGATAGGTAAGAGCATCCATAGTTTATAATCGTTTCCAGTACCTCCTAATCAGCTCCAGCTTTTGAAGGACCAAAGTTTTACAACAGGTTCATAGCATCGCGTTTATTGATGTAACAGCTAGGGTGGTGATAAGCTATGTAGTATACTTCAACTATCAAGATCTCTGAGTATTTAAAGACCCAATTACTAATTTACTAACTTTACTAAACGTAGAATGTAGAGCGCATTTATGTGGATACAAGAGAAAAGTGCTTGTCTACGACAACATTTCTAGTCACACGAAAACATTCGTTGCCGGAGAAATGCATCTTTGGATAGAATAGATATCCCAGACACATTCGATATTTTCTGTTTTTTTCAAAATGTCCGCCCATCCCTGCTCACGAGCCATTCAGGCGATAGGTCGCCGATATCAGCATGGAAGCCGAGAAAGCTGAAGCATTCGCCGGAAACCATAATTTTACAGTTGTTTCCGAGTGAGCCTGGAGCGGCTGTTGCCAGCGATAGACCCAACTTGATGTCATGGGTAGTGCTGATAGGCTCGTGTTGAAATCGCGAATATTGCCTTACATGAAACAGCGCTGGCGGTGTCATGTATTAGCAGAGCGGAAAGCAGAAGCGGCGAGTCCGAGTCCAGTGCAAGAGTTTTTATCGCAGCAAAACATTCCTGTGACAATATTATCTTTAAATTCAAAGTATGAGCAGTGTTTGTGCATAGCATTTCCCTAAACTCATCCTTTTTCTTCTATCAAAATAATAGGTGAAGGTGAGAAGAGGGGTAAGTCCTGTTCTCCTCCATGATGTTGTCGACATTTCAAATATGCTTTTAGCCTAAGCAAAAAATAATTCTGGCCAGGCACTCAGCTCGCTAGTCCTTAACCAAGTCTAGAAAGTCTGGTGACAATCCGACGATACTGTGGGATAGTAGGCTTGGCTAAGTGGGCAATTTGAAGTGAGACTCCGAAAATTGTGGGTGAAATGTTCCCGATAAACGGATGCCCCGTTCTCAAGACAGCAATTGAAAACAACCATAATAGTGCAACGCGCTTCGCTTCTTAATAATCCGCAATTAGGCCCTTTCTGGAAAAAACTCTGTTGAATATCCTTTAATATTGAATGTAATACGCAATTCGTAGGTGACACGAACGATTTTGCAGAGCCTATCCCTGGAGAAGGACAAGTGCTAGCTCCGAGCTGGGAGCAATCTGCAGTAAAAAAAGCACACTCAATCTGAAGTACCCTAATGTGGGAGCCTCCCTTCAAAATCTTAAAGCTTCTGGACTTCGAATGTGCTCCTTTTTCAATTCTCCAGGCTTTTTGGCTTCAACAAGTTCCAAATGTGTTGCGCAATTACAAGGCCTACGACAGTTCGAAAAAAATGCCGACGCATCGGGTAGAGCGCTCGGCTCGCTCCGACGCAAATATTTCATCTTTCTGGGGCCAGATTCATCAATACCACCGGTATCATCTCACGGCGGATTCATAATATCGACTTACATAGTCAGTGATATAGAGAGATAAGGAGATGTAGATACGATCACCGATATGCCGTTAAAGAGCGGTAAGCGGTCGATGAATCCGGCTATCGGATACCATGCGTAACCGAGTTGGTGGTGAAAGTATATCCAAAGACCTCCATGGCCATTCCCTTCTGGGAAATTAGACGTTCACCTACTAAATGACTGCCTATCGGAGTCACTGCAGATTCCCAACTATGTGCGCATTGAAACTGCCTTCATTGTCTTCTTCTGCTTCATCATCGTCTGTCCCGCTTCGTAGCCAGGCCCCCGCACATTTCTGCGGCAACGCCGCGGCCATAACCATAGAGCACGGACGCTGAATACTTGAATTGCGCCAATTTTTGTTTGTCATTTATCCTTAAACGTATGGTATATATGAAATGGTGATCTTAGGGTTGCACTGAACGCCTAATTCGGAACTCAGGGTTTCAACACAATTTTTACAGTGTCGTGTGTTGTTGTTGTTGCAGAAAATTTCGTATATACATATTAGGGTAGCGTAGAGTATGCGAGGAAATTCCTGCGAACTGCAGCTTTTTGGCGTCATCGTAGCGTAACAATAGCACTTACGTTTTCTTCGGATGAAGTTCGAGACGAGCGCGATGACGACGACGAAGTATCGTAGCTCGAAGTGGCGTAGTCGTCGAGTTGGGACTGAAACTCAAGCATAGTAATTCGGAGACAATATGCTTCTTCAAACTGGATTCAAAAACCGCCAATATGTGAGGCTTTTGGACGAGCTGTCTCGCCAGAAATACCTTAAATTCGCTCTCGTCCTACAAACTGAGCTACTTTCAACACACGAAGTCCACTAAGCAAAGGAAAAACGTCTGTATGTGTCCTGCCATGACGTGATGAACTTCCCCGTTGTGGTAATTTTGCTTACACCTGAGTAAAGACTGAAAAGCTGGGTGGCGGGTATGTGATTGTGACCGGAATTTCTACTTCACGAATGCAATGTAGGAACCAGCTTGATTAATGAGTCCATTAAAAAGAATCATATGACTGCCAGACGCTGGGAAGTTGATTCTTTCACACTCAGACCGGAATGCTGCAACTGTGTGAAAAAGTGTAAAAATCCTCAAGAAGTCGTCTGGAAGGCTCACGTTTTCTTCTAAACAACTCATTTTCTAGTTTTTTTTTTCGTTTAGTGGGGAGAACGCACGTTCTGGGAACGTCTAATAAATTCTCTAACAAGCTCTGATTAGGTCCTTTGTCACTACGACAAACAGCGAAGTGCGCGAAAGTGGAGAAAAAAAGAAAACGAAAATACTCGTCTAGGATTCTGATCTTTAAACACCTTGGATCTACCCTTGCGAGAAGCGCTTAACTCCATTTTCTCTGAAACGATGGCGAAATTGCAAGTAAACCGCTGCGCAAAGACGACCATTGAACTAATCCACGACACAAGAGGATCGCTTATTGCATTTACCTATCCGGAGGAACGCCCTGCATGTGTTTGTTTCGCTTTTCTAGCGGCACCCCCACTCAAGTAGGACAGATATGACACTTCCTAAGTAGGACATTACTTATGCTCCACGACAAGGATCACGATACTGTGGTGAGAGTTCCGTAAATCTAGGTTCGTTGGTCTGCTCCGCATAATAGCGGAGGTTATTTCGCGATTAGAAAAAAATAGGCAGCAGTTTGATCGAATGACTTGAGGACCATCGCATCACGAGTCCATCGCAGAATGCACGTGGTCTTCCACACTGGTATATCGAAGACACTGCCCAGTAAAGATTGGATTTTTAACAACTTCGCTTCCTGGGACAAGCAGAATTTGTTGATAGACAACATTTTGCTGCGATTTCCCAATACAGAGCGGACAGACAAGAAGCAATTTGTACTTGATGAACTCTGAAGCTTCCCAATATTTCTATTGTCCAGCTGCTTCAAGGTCTTCAACGAGAGGGAGGGCAATGATTGCAAGGCAACAGGTGCAGTTTCACTACCAGTCACATCGCTTTATTTATTTATTTATTTATTCACTACATGGATAACCATGCAAAAGAAAAACAAGGTAAAACTAAACATAAGTTAAAGTAATTCTAAACAGGAAAAAACAGAACAGGCAACAAGAATCCAAATAATACAGTTGAAAACTACTAAACTGCATCCTGAAGATATCGGTCAAGAAGTTTTTTATAGTTCCTCAAGGAATTTGGTATAATGTGTTTTTTAGATAACCTCAAAAAATCAGAGCCAGCACGGCAAGTGAAAAATTGAGACCTTACACTGCTTTTTGCTCCAGGAAACTGGATCTTCCACTGACCACCCCTTGTGTTCGATGAAGAAAAGGTATAGAACTCCTGGAGGGGAATACGAGTAAGACCGTGTATCATCTTATATATCGCAATTAAATCATTTCTTCTCCTACGACGTTCAAGGGTATGTAGATTGAAGAATCTGTTTCGTGAAGCCGGTGAGGGGATGGTGTTGTAATCATACCCATGTACTCGTATCCATAGCTTTCTCGTGAAGCTGTTTTGTACAGATTCCAGCCTGGCAGTTTCACGCTTATATTTGGGACTAAAAATTGTGGTGCCATATTCTAGAATAGGTCTAACATACGACTTATAGGCAATTAATAGGTGTTGTATTGAATTTGTTCGCAAACATTTGAAGAGGCTGTGCACAATTCGTTCAGCTTTTTTCGATATTGTTTCAATATGTTCTTTGAACGAAAGTTGAGTGTCCAACATAAAATCCGAATCATGCAGGGAAGCTGTACTACTAATATGCATCTTGTCAAGGTAGTAAGGATATCTACCTAGGGGGCTGCCCTAGATAAAGTACTTGTGACTTTTGCGGAGATAGTGGAAGTTGCCATTTTGATGACCAATCCGCAATTGGATTTATTGCTGATTGAAGAGAAAGATGGTCTTCTCGAAGAGCAATATTCTTATAAAATTTTGTACCGTCAGCGAACATTTTACATGAACCACCAAGCTGATTAACTAGGGACGGAATTTCAGAGGTATATATAGAAAAGAGGATTGGGGACAAAACACCACCCTGAGGAACACCACTTTTAATAGAATGACGTTCAGAGAATGCGTCATTTACCCTAACTTGAAAAGATCTACCAGATATAAAGTTTTTTATCCATAGGGTAATTCTATGATGGACACCTATATCCGTGAGCTTGACAATTAGTTTATCCAAAGGGACCTTGTCGAAAGCCTTCATAAAATCAAAATAAATTACATCCACATCAATTTTTTGTTCAAGAGATTTCGTTCAATCATTAAGCGTAGATAACATCTGTGTTTCAGTAGATTTACCTGAACGGAACCATGTTGATCATTAGGGATAAGATTATTGGACTCGAGATATAATACAGGCGCTGTCTTGAGTTTTCTCTCAAAGACCCTAGCAAAAACTGATGTGATGCTAATTGGACGAAAGTTTGATACAAGTTGGTGAGGGGGCTTTTTTGGAATAGGTGTAACAAACGCATGTTTCCAACGGCATGGTACTTCTCCAGTCATATAACTGGCATTAAATATGTGCTCAAGAGGGTAAGCAATCGCGATGGCAATTTTCCTGATAAAGTAGGACGGTACTTCATCCGGAGTAGTAGCATAACTAGGTGGAGCTTACAAAGTTCATTATAAATCTCCTCCTTATAGAACCAAACCGAACTGTCCATGCTGAAATTATTATTATTAACAGCAAAGGAGTCGATGTTGAAAGGACGTTCTGCAAAGGTCTTTTTAAAATATTTAGCTAGCATGGTAGCCTTTGTTGAGTCAGTTAATGCTACGACGCCGGTTTCGTCCTTCAGTGTGTGGATTCGCTCGGTACGTCTCAGTACAGAATTTAACAGTTTATAGAGAGATGATTTGTTGGGAGTATCGAGAATTTTTCTCTCAACATACTTGTGGAATTTGTTTAAAAGTCGGTCGAATCTATTATTGATTTTTTGAAAACGGTGAAGGTTTTCAGAACTTGGGCAATGTTGATATGTCGAAGCTTTATTTGGCTTCTGCTTCTTCAGCGCTCGTCCCGTTCCATGGCGGGGCCCGCTTGCTGTTCTTCTCTGCATCGTTTCAATTTTAGTATACGCTCATGAATGAGCATGAACTAAAATTGACAGCGTCGGCGATATCCGTTCCTCCACGAGGTGCCACTGGAAACTGCTCGCTTCTTCGAGCTGAGCCGAATACGGAAGTTCGAGTGCAGGCGACAGGCTTTCGTGACAGGCCGGGCTACGAGCAATCCAATGTCACATCGAATGCGTATGGGTGTGTTTGGCTGCTCCTATCATTATTATCTCAATTATTGTGCAGCGCAAAAACTTGTGCTCATACGAACAAACCGTTTGTAGAAGAGTAGAAATTGTCGACATGGATGAGATTTCGTTTGTGGGCCTACAATGGACGAGATTCGTAGGGACTGGCAGGACAAAAACCGTCAGTAACTTTGCTCTGTAGGCATCAAAAGAACTCCAATGTCCGGACTCATGATTGAGTTTACTCTGGTTTATGTAGAGGGTTGAAATTGAAGCATGACTTGGAACTAGCAAGAGCGAAAACGTGGGTGAATGGCGGGGTAGAATTATATCATTCTCCGAATTATATCATATCGTAAATACCAAAAATGCTCTCTGCCCACTATCCTGTGATGGTAAACTTACCCATTACCATTAACCCATTAGCTTACCAATCGTGAATCCAGCCTCAGGACACACACTAACACCTTATCCGGGATTCGTTGTGAAAGACCTGAGCGAAAAACAGTAAGGCATCCGAGTCCCTCGAGCGAAGTGGACTTAATGGGCGACTCCGCCATGTTAAGAGGTGGAAGGAAAGTTAGCCAGTGACCGAATGCGATGACAGGCAACACAGGTAAGATAAATTGAACTTTTGCGTTACACCAAAAGCCCTGTCAAACCCAAATGAATATAACTTTCATCTTTTTCAAATTTAGACATTTAAATCAAGGTAACAAATATTACATTCTGCATTTCTATATCGGTCAAAGTCATTTGCAGGAATTTTTGAGAGATGGGCATTCATGCACTGAGAACAATTTTGACAACTTAAGATAGGTTTTCGAACTTCATGTTTATATCGTCTTTTCAGCGCCGAAACTGAAATTGCTTCTCATCCTCAAATCGCTCTTAATGCTTAATGCTCAAATTTTGACGTCCTCTTCTGCATGGTGGGACTTTTCCTATGCAAGCTTACTCAGCAATCCGAGAAAATAACGCTACGTAAGTGACTTTCTTGGAGGTTACACGGAATCACGGAGACCTTTAGCGTCTATATTCTGTAACTTTGGCACGGATGAATTTAGTGACACATAATTTCCAGCTGCTGCTGGATGTAACCTTTAGCTTGCCAGAGCCCGGCTTATTTGCAACACCATGTTAAGGATGCTCTTACAAGGGAAATGTCTGAAGCGTATGTCTGAACAGGGACAGCGAGTCATACGGGGAGAATCCCCACCCCAGTTATTAAAAATTTATTTTTTTGCCAAGTCATTAAACCCAAGGAGTATGTAGACCTTGAACTCACAATGGAATAGGCGCCTCACGAGTTCTGCGGCCTCTTGTGGGCCCGCTGTGTCACTGGTTGCAAGCGGTTCGGAGCGCAGTGGATAGTGGCGCTGCTTTGTGCGAGGTGGGTAGGGGTTTGATTCTCATGGGAAACTCTATTTTTGCATTTTAACTGATTGGTTGAGATTTGAAGAATTCTAACGTCTATTCCATTTTCAGAATTTTTTGCGCAATTTTCCAGCAGCAGGCTGCAGTATTCAACATTTGCGGTTGTTTTGTCGCTCTTATTGTGTTTGTGTTTTTAAACCATTTACACAAGGGTAACCATGTACTAAATATCAAATTCCAATATGAAATAAGGGGCTATCAAACTCAAACTTTTACCGGAAAATATGATACTTATGAGCAATCAGATGGTGTACGCGGTTTTCTGGACATTCTGTGTAATTGTCCGATAGCGTTTCTTCTCATTCCAACGTAGAGGAGAATAGCATCACTTTACTCACTCACGCTCCCCACTCGTCGCTCAAAGAAATAGCAATGATTCCGCACTCTCGACGTAGTTTACCTGGACCAGTTCTCAAAAGTGATCGCCTGCAGAGACGTGTTCCGGTGGGCAAACCTCATTTTTCTTATGTTTCTGCTTGAAAGTCCAGCCATACTGTCACTACAGACCCGACATAGTCGTACTCACCTTCTCGTAGAGCGAGTGGATCGAGTAGGAGCTCAGAACGGTAACCGGTCTGAGAATGAACTGCGATGCGGTAAGTGGACTAGAAGTGTCCGATGATGAGCCGTAACCGGTTGAGTCCGAGTCGTAGCATCTGAAAAAAGCTAACTAGCCACAACAGAACCAAGCTCTAATAGGACCACAGAAAGCCCAGCTGGTAAAGCCTCACTTGGAGGGAGGGCGATTCCTACGTTAGTTAGGCATGGTGGATAAAATGGCCTATACCATACTACACGAATAAGGGTAAGGGTAAAGAGCGCGGTTATCCAATGCCCTTATAGGATGCGCCACGCATTCTACTGGGTTACTTATTTAATTATTTATTTATTTACTGTAGTAAGGGTTGTTCAATAATTAGTGTCGCGTTTTTGAGTGGATTGATTTATATTCACAACAAATTTTAACCAATGATATATTGACAATGTCGTTGGATGACGTTTTGCCATCTTTCCGTACGTTTGAAGAAGCCTTGGCTTTTTAGAAGCGAAGAATTGGTGCCAACAGCTTGATAGGAATCAAAAGTTTTACCATTCCAATGGTTTTGAAGCAAGTAGAACAAATGGTAACCGAATGGTGCTCAATCATTGGTATAGGGTGAAGTCTTTGGGCTCCGTTAGTCTCCGTTAGTCTTTGGGGACGTGTGGTCTGGCGTTATCATGACGGCTCATCACGCCTTTGCGACTTGGCCACTTCAGAGCGTTTTTTCTTGATGTATTCGTTCAATTTCGACAGCTGACGAATGAAGACGTTCGAATCAGTAGTTCTTTTTCTTGGAACTATGCCCTCGCATATTGGTGAGGTAAGTTGCTTTTACCTCCTAAGGAACCCATACATCGGATTTGTTTAGCAACCAAGCTGTTGCAAGTGCAAGTGAACGGTTGAATTCGATATGACGAGCTTCTCTGTCAATCATCGAGCTGTCACTTGTCGGTAATTTTCTATTAACACTTCTATTTTGCCGTCATAAGTAGTGATTGTACAACCTTGTGGTGCATCTTGCACATTAAAATTTCCAGAGCGAAAGCGAGCAAACCAACGCCACTGACACCGGCGTTGAGTAAGGCAGTCTTCACCATGAACTACCCATAATTTCTTCCGAGCTACCACCGCATTTTCGAAATTAAAACAATAAAATATGCCGATATTGCTCTACTTGACTGTCCATTTTCAACTTTTTTTTAAACCTCTTTCTTTTACAACTTTCACTAATTAGGCTAAGCTTTTCGCAGGAGATACTCTAAAGTCTGACCTTTAAGAAGGAGTATAATAATGTAAGCCAGGCAATCACTATTACATAAAAATATACACTTCACACCATCTATGAGAAAAACGACATTAATTATCGAACAACCTAATGCTTCTACGGCATATCGCGGCGATTTAATTGAGCATTCATTCGGTCAATGCAATGACTCCAGTCGATGGATGTTGAAAGTGTTTTATCGTTTCCAGACAGGTCTAGTATCAATCGATCCCGGAGAGTTCGAAGGCTTGCTTGGCCTAGACGGAAGCCGAACCAATAACCACGATTCAAGGTGCACCCGACAGTTGGCATATTGCCCTAGTTTTAGGTGAAGAATTGCATGATGCACAAGTAGCTACTCTTGAAAACTGATAGAGCAGCTAGGGATGCCGAAGTGGAGTGACTAATCAAGCCAATGCCATTCAACTCCCCTTGAATGTTCCATTTTGCCTCACTTGGATATAACCCAAGGCCGCTAGTTTCGAGTCCTTGCCCAGGCCTGCACTTCCACTAGTCGGTGAATCGGCTTATTTAAACGAACAAAACATCGATTCGTTTCATCGAGCAGTTTAAAGTCTAATCTAGGAGTGTAGAAGCGAAGCATCTGCTAGAGGTTTATGAACGTTGATTATCGGGTACAATCCTAGTTTATGGGTGGGAGTAACACTAGTTAAAGTCGTTCATTTCCTTCCATATAGTCGTTAATTGCCACCTAAGGGCGCGTGTGGCGCAGTCGGAGGAGGTGACGGCTGTCGCGTGCACTCGAAACCACAGGTCCCTGGTTCGGATTTCCCGATCAGGCCCAGCAAGCCTTCCATCCCTTCAGGGTCGGTGAATTTGTGCCAGACTTGTCTGGGATGAATAAAGCGCAAACTTGTTCGTCGGCTCAAGTCATTGTATGGCCAAATGCGCTTTCAAATCGCTTCCACGACATCCCGTAGATGTAGAATACGTGGAGCATCCCAAATAAAGCCGTCCATATCCTTATCGTTTATACACTACCACCTCATTCACTGAAATTGTCCAAGATCTTTCACACAGTGAAGTAGCGCGCAGGCTCTCGAGGGAAGTCAAGGAAGGGAAAGGATGGGGTGAAATTCCTTTGGTCGCACTCCACAAAACTATCAAAGAATTGCACCTATATTCACTTGCTTATTTTTGCTCACCAATATGAGGAAAGTTCACGTTTAGCACAGTCGTCGAAAGAATTTTAAAATTCAAATAAACAAAGAATCTAAAAAATCGGCGAAATGCTACCACACGTCGGTAGGACGTGTATGTGGACCTCTTTATCACTGGTCATGATGAATCGTTGCATTTTCCAAGTGCACTCCAAAGTGATAATGATGATACCGTGTGAGTGTAGTATGCATGAAACGCACCAAGAGCTTTCGATTAAGCTCGGCTTATCTGAGCCGCTACTACTACTGCTATTTAGCTTTACCACGGCACGATAAAGGGTCTGTCCTCAACGTGCCCCCAGTGGTGCAACACCGGAAACACTCGGATCGTTGAGAAGGGCACAAGAGTGCATCCCTGTTCGGAGGCAATCTGTCACTTTTCTCAAAATCCAACGACTTTGCGTGAATTCCTTAGGACAACACCGACGATGTGACTGTCAGGGTCATGGAAATGATTCACGCGACGCGTCAGACCAGTTTCGGCTACTAGGAGTGGGAGCAGCTGGTCTATAACTATGTATGTAGCAAAAGGATACAGATCTTTCTTGAAAAGTCTTCTCACACTACTGCCTTGAATATGTGAGAATCACAAAGCTCCGCAATTCTATAGAGTATCGCTGTAGCAGTACTGCAACTGCGTGGCTAACAAGGCCATAGTAAAGGTAAACAATTGGGTTGGTCACTGAATTAGTTGCATTTTCCTCATTCTGTTCTATAACTATTACCCTCATTACTATTACCCTTTCCGCATTACTTGCCTAAGTGTATTTGAAACACAGTTTCTCTCGACAAGTATTTTTTTTCTCAAAAAATCCAGCTGCTCATGAGTTCATAGCATTTCCTTATTGCCTTATTTATTTTACAACTACTACCGCTTTAGTTGTCCTTCCACGTTTTGATAGAGATTTTTCTCTGCAAGGAACATTCTTTTTCAAAAAATCAACTGCTCGTGACCTTCAGGCGCAGAAATGGTCAAGGAGGCAAAAAGCAGCGTTCTTGATGCTTGCTGTTCTTTGCTTTTTCTTCCGAAGTACTACCGAAGCAGATCTACACAGTAGCAATGAGGGCGGAGAGGCTGTTATAGATGAGCCTACTTCCAGGAAATGGTTTGCTCAGTGAAAAGATGTGGTTATGACTTCAACGACGCACCCAAACCGGACGACCTCGGAGCATTTCTGAAGGAGGTCGCTGCCAAACAAGTCTTGAGTTAGGCCAAGAAACCAACTGCGTTCATGTAGCCATCTTTAGCCATCCTCGTTGGATAGGATTCGCCGAAAAGTTGGGAGTTGGGCCTTAGGCCTGAGTTATACTCCCGCGGGAGCATCCGCGGAAGGGCGGGAATCGCTCCGAGACTCCTCACCTGGCCAATCGCCGCGCCTCGCCACGCCCGACTTCGCCGTGCACCATTGGTCCGCGGACGTTCCGCGGATGCTCCCGCGGGAGTATAACAGATGCCTTAGAGCATACAGAACTAAACAAAGAAAATCGCCCTGAAGTTACTGTCCAACCGCTTGCCAGACTTCGAGCAACACGTGGTCGTATACAACTATCCTTGTGCAGTATTGTTAGTAGAGACCAGAGGCGGTGTCTCCAGATCAACATTAGGCAGAAAATTGAGAGCGTGCTTCTGCGAGAAGTACCGAAGCCGAGAGTAAAACCGGGATCGAAAATGCTCACATTTGCTTTGCTTTTGAATTTGCAATATTCTATTTTTGAGCCCCAAAAACCGTTAGAAATTGAATTGCTCGTTAACGCAATAACATAATCTTGTGTAGAAATTAATTCTTTCGAAAAGTGTGTACAGGCTGACAAATAACGGAAGAGTTGTTTTGAAACTATTAACACCAGTGTAGTTATTCAAACTGAAACAGTGTAACAACCATGTACGTTGAAGTTCGACGAGATTTGATTCAGAATGATAAAATACCACTACTTTGAAGTTCGGCAAGTTCAGGCTTCTATAGAATCGGCATTCAGTGCATGAGAATCTAAGCTTACCAGAGATACAGAGTTCCGAAGCAGTCAAGAGTTATAGCAGGGCGCTTGTCGGGGTGAACCAACAAGCTGGCTAGCAAATGATTCTGATCGAAATTTCTTTACTGACACTTTAGCACCTCCAAAAACGTGCGCTTCGCAGGTGGTCGAGCAGAGATCATTTGGAAATTCATCAAACGTGGTCAAACCAGCGAGCCTGCAACGACTACGAACTTCGCCATCATGGACAGCAGACAAAGAACATTCCTCATTCATGTAGAGAGGATACTAGGATGCACTTTTCATTCAAAGGAGCAAACTACACTTTTAGCATGCATAACATTGGCTCAGCTCTTTCAGGATAAGACTAACGATAAGCCCTGCAAGACAGAATTCGGGGTGAAGGAGAAAAATTCATAATTAAACAACTCCTATACAATTTAATTCCTATCTGCCACCTACTCTGTTGAAAATAAAATTAAGTTAAACGGATTTTGTATTTAGAAAGGGGCGAAAATGGATGGCAAAACAGTTATGCCAGAAGGCTACCTGTTAAGATTGATGACATTTTTATTGAAAAATTCCTAGTGGCATAAGGATTAAATATCTAGGCTCGAACACATCAGCGAGGAGTACTTCCTTATCTGCACAATGAAGTGCCTTCGAAATTTTTTTCGGAATCGTTGCTCTGAACTCTGAAAGCCAGAGGTCCACTCTTTAAATTTCTCTCAATCCACCTACAAACAACTAAAGTAGTCGGGCTTCTAGAACAAGCGGCACCAGTTCAAGAATTACAGAACATTTTGTAATCACGTTGAAGTAGCATCATTTCAGGACAGTCTCTCAGTAGTTACACAATCTCCCAAGTCCTCATCTGATAAAGGACGGTTATTTTTCTTTCTGGTTTAAATTATGTTCTGTTCCTTCAGATTGCTTCGCTGCTAAATCACGGTCTTCCTGCAGTTGTATTTCGAAGGAATTTCCATTCCAACTATCTGCCTTTCGCCACAGTGTCAAAGGGACTGCCTGGCTTACAATATCCCATAAATGATCGAAAAAACCGGTAACGCCAGCGTAACTATGCAGCATCGTACGCCGGTCATTGCATAGAACAGCGCAACTTGAAAAAAGCGCGGAATGGTGGCGAGTTTTCGGTGAGCTACTGGAGACAACGACCGATGCGTAAGAGACCACACTCATAGTGTGTGACACATGAGCGCTTCTTAGCTTTGCTCCATACCCGACATAAGCAGCCATCACTGAAAGACTGCGTTTCAGATTTTAGAGTTCATTTTATCTGATGGAATCATTAACACAGAACATATTAACATAATAGTAGAATAACATAATAGAATATAGAGCATCTATTTAGCCAAAAAGTCATACAAGATAAGAATGGCACAAAAAGTGACAGAAAAAGGTAGTTTTTCAAAGATTAGCAGAAGAGATTGTTTTCAATGTTTTAAAGGTTCGCATAAAGTGAACAGCGCTCCTTTTTTAAAGATCAACTGCGCAGTTCATTCACTGAAAACGCTATTGCATGCTAGAACAAAGTATCATTCATTTTGCTTAATAACTAATAGGTTGTCTCATGTTCGACTCTCGATGAACCTCGGCATCTTTGATGTTGCTATAGACGAGTAGTTTGTTCAGCGTAGCCAGTATTGGTACAACTCCTTATTGCGACTTACGTTTCGGCGTCGTCGCCTTCTTCAGAGCCTGGAAAAGTAGAAGCCATCCGAGAAACTACCCTCCCAAATGCCATTTCATTCTGCAGGAACCCATCCAAAAGGCTGAGAGACTACGAAAACGATGCCGTAAGGAGTCGAAAACATGGCTAACCTTAGATGTGGACAAAAGGCGTCCACCGTCACCCTGGCTGGACGAAAGATGTGTGAATGAGCTTAGAGCCCTTGGGATCACCCGCCTTAGGGACCTAACGGGTCATGACCCAGAGGTCAGAACCCACAGTTGGCGACGTACGGCGTCAGCTCTTGGGTCACAGTCAAGCACTCGTCCTTATTATTAATCTGTGGGAGTTTTCCAGGCTCTGAAGAAGGCGACGACGCCAAAACGTGAGCCGCAATAAAGAGTTGTACCAATCTTGGCTAGTCTGAACAAACTACTCGTCTATTATGTTGTTACATAAGTTCTGTCCGATTCCGATAGGCGTTACTTTGTGATTGGTTTTTTCCATGGATAGAGAATGTAATTGCTGTAAATAAGTCGTATACTATTTTGTAGCGCTTGTTTCTTTCCATAAAACTTCCTTTACTTTTTAAAAGGTCGTGAAAATTGCATCAACTGTAAATAAGTCGTATATTATGTTGGTGCTGGACGAAATCTGGAGAACTGGGAAAAAATGCGCTTCCTGGTAATAATACTTCATGAGTCCAAGCTTAGCCACAGTGTGAGCGAGGCAACTCAAAACATCAAGATGGCATGGGAAGAGGACTCCGCTTACGAGAACGCACCGTGCGCAGATGGTCACGCAAGTTCCGTGTTGGAGACATGGGCCTCGAAGACAAGGACCGTTCAGGACGACCACCAAAGTGTGATGAGTGACGCTTGAAAGAGAGAGTGGAAGCAGATCCACTAGGAACTGTAACTGATGGTAAAGAACCTGGACTCAGTGAACATTTCGAGGCACCTAGATGCGATAGGCAGGGTGAAAAAGCTGGATTAGTGGGTGTACCACGAACTCACTGAGGAGCAGCAGAGTTGTCGCCTGGAGATCCCTTATTATAAGGAAAGAAAACTATCCCTTTCTTGACTGGGTAATTACCCGTACTGCTTATTAACGGGACCTAGCCTCGACGGACTCTCATCCTTCCGATGGTTTCTTCAAAGAGAAAAACTTTTGCAATTAAGCAGCTATCAAAATTGCCTTCAAGTGTTACATTGATTCTGGAAACACAGGTTTCCTCCGGCTTGGAATTATACTCTTGCTGCTCTTGTATGTTCTTGTATATCGTTGGCAGAAGTGGTAACGGATTGCAACGGTTCTGAATTTGATTCTTCTTCTTCTTCTTCTTCTTCTTCTTCTTCTTCTTCTTCTTCTTCAGCGTTTGTATTGCTTAGTTGGGGATCCGCTTTCCTGCATTGGGGAGCATTTGATCGGGAATGTTGGCGCCACTTTTCCTGATCAAATGCCTGATCAGGGTGCAACCTGTCCACCTTCAAGTCGTGATGCAGCGCTGTTTTGGTAGCCCACGTACCCGCCAACCGAGCACATCAACGATAAGAGCAGTCTTTCGGACGATGTCATCTTTTTCGCGAAAGACGTGGCCGTACCATCACAGACGAACTTCGCGCATCTTCTCATATATCGGGGTGACACCGAACCTCTGCCGTTTGGAGTCGTTGCGTACTCGATCCAAACGCGTAACTCCGGCCGTCCACCGCAGCATCTTCGTTTCCATTACGCTGAGGCGCCTTTCAATTTCTTTAGTAACGGGCCAGCACTCAGTTCTGTAAACGGTTCTTACTTTGATTAATAAACATTATTTTCTGCTGAGATATTACACCGTAAAGTTGCCGTCGAAAATCTAACAGAACTTATGTGCCAACTTAATAATTTGCAGTTGACCTCACAAATGTGCCACTTGTTTAAGAAAGTTTTCTAACTCAGAGTTAAACGCTCTCGGTAAAAAATTGAGAATTAGTGCTGGAAGTTCATTTCAAGTTTTAGTGACAAGAATCAAAAAAATGTTCTCGAAACATTTTTAATGTGGCTTTTTAGCATTCCGTAAGCTGCAAGGGTATTATTGCACAAACCCCCCTTAGAACTAGCCTTAATTTTCGCCAGTCCTTTCATTGGAAATCATTTCACACCATTATGAATACCCATGCGTATTGATTACCAGAGAGCAAGTTACGCTACCCAGGCACTTGGGTAAGATATACTCTACGCCGTGCACCGTCACCGTCATTGTTTGAGTCGAAGAGTTCGACGCAAACAATGACGGTGACGGTCGTTGAGTACATAAGCTGCTGTCTCAGGCTTTCCGGGTCAAGTCTGATGCCTATTCACCTCTTCAATCTCCATTATGCTCTGGATGCTCTGGGCAAGTGTAGAGCTCATGTTCAGAGTTGAGTCATTCATGGAAACATCATCGATCTTTTAACCATACCCCATCAGTGTGTGGGTTCTTGTGCAGCATGTTCTAAGTGGAATTAAATTAGTGGATTAGTTAAATTATTATTGTTGTCATCAGAATTAAATTGAGTTAACTTGATTAAATTAATGCGCCAATAAGTTGAATTGAATTAGATTGAGAGAAACATTTAGTGCATTGAAAACTCTGTATATGGCTTACCTCGTTTTGCGTTGAAATACAGATCTTAGCGTCATTGTGAAGTTAGGTGAAGTTGGGTTTATGTAGTTGTCGAAATCACCTAAACAGTACAAATTTGCAGGCACACGGAAATGTGAAAAAGTCGATGAAACCGACGACGAGGCAGAAGGCCGTAAGGTGTACGACGATTTATCAAATATATCAATTATGCACTCCGAGATAAGCCGGCTGTCGTAACCAGCAAATGATTTGGAATCTACAAATTGCCGCAATAAATTAAAGCAGAGAAAATACTTGAAGCAAGAACAAAATTGTAAGAAGAAAATTAACTCGTCTCGGAGGCCACCCCTTTATTTAGCATCTCTAAGATTTTTAAATGGTTTTAAAACGATTTATTTGCCATATAGGTGCCTTATGGTAGAGCAGTCGCAGAAGACACAGCCTGTTCCCTTCATTTCGGATCGAGGTTTTTGGCTCAAAGCCCACCCAGACCGGCTAAGCCATCCACCCTCTGGGGCACTCCATCAGCTGGCCACGCAAGTTCTTGTGTGGGCGAAACAAATTGTCTCCATAATTCTACCATCGAATCAGAACGCATGTCCAAACAGGGACCATTTAGCCCTGTTCTTTATCTTTCAGCTTTTGCTGTTTCATCGTAGAACAAACATCTAGAAAACGAATTCAGTGGTCTTCAGGATGCTTCTCCAGCGAATAGTCACTAGAAAAGATAATAGAGCCTTTTAGCTACATATACAGTGGACTGAGACAATTTGCTGGCTTCACTCCCAATAAGAAGCAAAAACGAATACAGTTTAGAAAAAGTCGAATGTAAGTTAGCATAGGATGAATAACCGACCGCCTTCTATGGTCAAGAATGCCACTCCGAAATCAAGGAACTGCATGGTTCATTGTAGGGACGGCTCTGACATTTAGTTTGCTCCTTCAAAAAAAAATAAGCAGAATCAGAACATCATCCTTTGTTGTTTCACAATTTCTTAAATTTTTTAGGATGAGCCAAAGTAACAGAGGATATGCTAATTCACTATCTTAGGCCTATGTTATACTTCGACGACGCTGTTGTCAGCGACGTCGGCGACAGTGTTGCGCGGGCTGCCACCCACTGCGTAGCACCCGCTCAACACTGTCGCCGACGTCGCCGACAACAGTGTCGCCGAAGTGTAACATAGCCTTACGCAGAGGAGGCGCTGATTTTACAAGTCCTTGAGTTTTGTTAGAGCCGTGGTATGTAGTTCTGAGGCCAGATGTATCAACGATACCGCCGGCATCATCTCACGGCGGGCGGATTCACTAGATAGTAAGTGATGCAGAGAGATACAGAGATACAGATACAGTAACCGATATACCGTTACCGGCCGGTAAGCGGTTGATGAATATGGCCTCTGGAAGCATGGTGGTACGGTTTCCTTCCCTAATGATGGAAAAGCCGACGTTGCTTTCTGCCAACGCTCCACACTTTCTGATATCTTGAGAGTGTTTATATGCAAAGAAATACAGGATAGAGAAAGGCGTTACTTATCCTTTTTGGGATGCCCCTTTCATCTATTTCTATAATAATGTTGTGGAGGCAATGTAAATGCGCGTTTGACCTGTAAACTAGAAATTACGATGGACTAATCAGTATTTTATTCTTTTCAGACAAGTCTGGTGTCAATTTACCGACTCCAGAGGCAAGAAAGGCTTGGGTGAACCGGACGGGAAGAAGTCCAAACCAGGAATCTGAAGTCTTCCAAATTAAAACCAACTTCTTCCACGTTTCACTAGAGACTCTCCAAGACAGTTAGAAGACCTTCCTGTTCAAGAAAAATTTAGTACAACTTTCTCTGGAATTTTTCAACTCTCCCGCACCAATAGGCAGACGCGCTGTTTGGAATTTTATAAAATTTATATTTTTCTAAGAAAAATTGTATTTTAAAATTTTTTCACCAATACAAAAATACAACAACTTTTAGCGTGTTGAAGAAAGAGATCGCGCCATGCGCTCGCTCATCTCGCTGCGATTTTCATAAAATTCTGCCCACCTGTAGCAACTAATTGAATGTGTTTGTGTTTCCTACGAATGTTTTCGCTCCACCATTTACAAGTACTTAATTGCACACGAACAGAATTTTTGGTATCAAAGAATCTAAAATGGTAATGAGCTAGACAAGTGCACAATCTCTTCTTTTGCTAAAAACTTTTTATACTTTAGAATGAGGTCTTTTCAACACTCTATAATAAGGCTTAAACCACGAGTTTTCCTTAAAACTAAAAACTTTACAAAATTTTGAACAATGCGTTTATTTATTGAAGCAGCCAAGTTTGAAAAAATTCAAGAAAAATCCGTAATAAATTTTCCTTGAACAAAAAAAGTATTCCAATTTTCTCGGAAGTTTTCGAGTGTGAAAAAAGCTCGTTTTAATTTGGGAGGTTTTTGATTTGATCTGGAGAGCATCAATGTTGCTTAGAAGAGTGTTCGATTTGGTTTGAAAGGTGTCTATTTTAACGAGTACATATAATGCGACAAAGGAAAGACAAGCTTGGCACCTAAGGGTCGGTCGACTGTTTTGCAAGGATATAACCATGGAAGTTGAGAAGTGGAAGTGCGCATTCGGCGCCGAAGAGATATGAGGTCGTTGATTTTGAGGCAGGCAGCCGGCTCCCTGGATATGAAGGAGAGAATGAGGTTGGAGACGAGCCGTTGGCGGCGCGGCCGACGTCGGACCGAAGAATATCCGGCATCCAGGCTGGCGGCTGGCCGCGCGCGCAGTCCAAACAGTTCTGACAGCTCGACGAGGAGCCTGTTCCCCTCGCCCACTCGCTTCCAGACGACGTCCCATAGATCACAGTGCACTTTCAACAACGCAAGGGAGGGTGGGGGGCTGGATTGAGAAGGGAGGTTGCTCTGAAGAATCGGCTGATTTTCGTGCTGAAAAGCATATTTGCTCGAAATGAACGCTGAGAGGTTCAGCACAACGGCAGTTGGAAACCAGGATTGCCCAGATTTCTTCCGATATTTTCCTGGATCTCCTGATTTTTAGAAGCAGACTACTGACATAAAAAAGATGCCGCCACGCCGTCGCCTTTCTAGCTTTCTACCAAGATTTGCACAATGACGATAACGTGAGCGTGGAGGCACATGGAAACTATCGACATCTACTTGAATGACGGCAACACTATGTTTTAAATCTAAAAACTCTAGTGGAACTTGCAGAATCTAGGAAACGAGCTTTGCAGAGCAGCAGTGGAAAATAATAAAGTGTCTTCTCTAGTGTGAGAGGCTCTTCACTTTACCTAATGAACAACGGTAGATAGATTGAAAACGAAACGGTTCAAGTCGTTTTCTTTGAGCCTCAGATCGCTGATGCTAGGTTTCCAGCTGTTGAAACGATGTTTTGTGGAGCACAAAACCCTATTCTATTTATTTTATTTATTTGTGAAAACGTCTACGAAGGCGTGCCAAGCACACGCATAAGTAAGACAAAAAACAGTAAAACAAAGCTGCGAACTGAACAAAATCCTATGAAAGACGGGCGAGAAGGGTCCAAAGACGCAGAAAAAGAACAGATATAAAAAGAATTCAAAGGTGATGATAAATGCATTTCCTGAAAACAATACCTTGAATACCCAAAGAAGCTATAGAAGGCAAAATGGGCAAACAGCGAACTCCGGGGGGGGGGCATAAGGGTGATTCATATGTTCTTAAGATTTTTTTGATAATTTTCAAATTTTTGCATATTTTGATCAAACTGACCTTACTCACCGAAATATATAAACATCTTTGTCGAGACAGTCCTCCACCGCTTCGGCAGA
Organism: Heligmosomoides polygyrus polygyrus; assembly: GCA_947396885.1. Taxonomy (NCBI): domain Eukaryota; kingdom Metazoa; phylum Nematoda; class Chromadorea; order Rhabditida; family Heligmosomidae; genus Heligmosomoides; species Heligmosomoides polygyrus. Next base: position 29,321,582 of record OX377201.1, on the reverse strand, counting down.
GAACGGGTAATATGGCGATAGAAATCTGGGGGTTTCGATTCGAAAAAGTGACGTCGGACCTGTCTTTTGACTGGTTGGATTCGCCCATTGCAGGTGATCAGAATTGGGCACTGAATGTGTCACATACAGCAAGGCATTCATGGAATCCAACAGAGGAGAAGCCGCCATCCCAAAGGTGATCTACACCCAAGGGAGGATATGCTGAGTGTTTTCTGGGACGTTCGTGGTGTTGTGTACTGAGAGCTTCTCCCTTCTGGTGCCACCGTTAAGACCAGGTGTGCTGCAAGAACTACAAGAACTCAGCCACGCTCTTCAAATTAGACGCCCAATCTCGACAGGATTTATTTCCTCTATGGCAATGCAAAACGGCGCACTTCTAAAATGACTCGCCAAAAGCTCCAGATATTAAGATGGGAAACGGTTCGCCACACATCCCATTCACCAGACCATGCCTCAACTGAGTACTATCTGTTCCGATCACTCGCTAGCTCACTTTCTGGAAGGAAAGTGATCACCTGTATCACCTGTCGTCCCGTTGATCATCGACTTGCTCGAGCGGGCGCCAGCAGCGTCTCCATTCGTCCCTGTCGCATGCCAGAGTGGTCCAATGGATCCTCCTCGCTCGAGGGACACGAAGAGCGTCATATCGGTCGTTCAGAGCTTTCACGAAGAAGTCCGACCAACGCGTTGGTGGGCGTCCTGGTGTTCTTTTGACATCCCGCGGAATCCAATCTGTGACGACTCTCGTCCAGCGGGTGTCTGCGAATCGCATTACGTGGCCGGCCCACCTAATTTTCGACGACTTGGCCCATGCGACAGCGTCTCTGATCTTCGAACGTCGGCGAAGCTCGGAACTCCGGAGGCCTTCTCTCACTTGCGTGAGCCGTGTCACTCCGAGCATCGTCCTCTCGATTCCACGCTGCGCGACGCTGATCGCGTGTTCATCCTGCTTTCGTATAGCCCAGGTCTCCGAGGCGTATGTTAGGGCAGGAAGAACAGTGGAGTCGAATAGGTGGGCACGGAGTCGGACGTTCTTCGTCTTCTTCGCGACTTCTTCGACGCTCTTGAAAGCTCCCCAAGCCGCTCGTTTCCTCCTGCTCAGCTCTGGTGCTAGGTCGTTAGCCATGTTGACTTCGCGACCCAGATACACATAGCTGGAGCATTCGGAGATGTTCGTTCCGTTGAGCGAGAATGGGGCATCAGAAACCCATCCGTTCTTCATGAACATCGTCTTCGTAAGATTCAGCTGCAGTCCAACGCTTCCACATACACGATCGAAGTCGGCCAGCATTCGTTCCGCCTGACTGATGCTCGGTGTTATGAGCACGATGTCGTCAGCGAAGCGAAGATGATGTAGTTGCCGGCCGTCGACCTTCACTCCCATGTCTTCCCATTCTAGTTCGCGCATGACGTTTTCGAGGGTGGCGCTGAAGAGCTTCGGGGATATGGTATCCCCTTGTCGAACCCCTCTCTTCACGTCAATGACGACGTCGTTGTAGAATGGTGAGATCTTGGTCGTGAATCCACTGTACAGCTCTCGAAGGACCCTGATGTACTGAGAAGGAACGCCCTGGGTGAGCAGGGCTTCCATGACCGCTTCAGTCTCGACGGAGTCGAATGCCTTCTTCAGGTCAATGAACGTAAGGCACAGCGGCAGCTTGTACTCTCGCGACACTTCGATGAGCTTCGTAATGGTGTGTATGTGGTCGATCGTGCTGAATCCTCTCCGAAATCCTGCTTGTTCGCATGGCTGTCCTTCGTCCAGCGTTCTACTAATCCTATTCAGGATGACTCGAGTGAACAGCTTGTAGACTACGGACAACAGGCAGATCGGGCGATACGTCTCCCTTCTTGTACAGCAAAACGGTCTTGCTGGTCTTCCACTGAGATGGAACCTTGCATTCGGACAGGTAGCGTGTGAAGAGCCGCGCCAAGGTGTTGATGAGAGCTGGCGGGAGGTACTTCAGGTGTTCGGGTCTGATCCTGTCGGGACCGGGTGCTGTACGTTTCTTCACCGACGAGATGGCGTGTCGGATCTCGGAAGGGAGAACAGAGGGGACGACGTATCCATCCTGCGGAAGATGGCATGGGGGCAGGTGGACGTGGCTATCGAAGAGATCGGAGTAGAAGTTGTGGATGACTTTCTCCATGGTCCTTCTGGAAGAGGTGATGGTTCCGTCAGGACGTCGGAGAGCGGTCATCTTGGTCTTGAAGTTGGCGAAGTTCCGGCGGGCATTGCGGATGCTCAGCCCTGCCTCTGCTGCTTCAGCCAACACTTCCGCCCTTCTCTCCTTGAGATCTTCCTTTATCGCCGCTCTGCATAGCTTTGCAAGCTCGGACGTCAGTTGGTAGTTGCCTGACGCTCGTGCTGCTCCACGCTGGCGTATCAGCTCGAGAGTTTCCGGAGACAGGCGTCTCTTGGTGGTCTTCAAGCTCTCGGCTCCCTTAGCACTATCGTGGAGATGGTGCACGAAGCGATCGTACTCCTCGTCGACGTTGTCCACGACGGCATCTTCCCAAAGGCCGACAAGAGAGGTGTAGAGATCCCAGTTGATGGTCGTTCTGGGATTCCTCTTCTTGAACTTCGCGGCCTTCTCTCCTTGACGCGAAAAGCGGAACCTCGCGCGAAGGAGGCGGTGGTCCGATCCCGTGTAGAACTTGGGGACAACGGAGACATCGGTCAGGCAATACTTGCGATTGAAGATGATGTGGTCGATCTCGTTGTGGAACTGGCCACCGGGGGGATTCCCAGGTCCATCGTAGGGAGGGAGGCTTCTGGAACTGCGAGTTTCCATGGATGGTCTTGGTCGACATGATAAACTCAGACAGCCTTTCACCTTGCTCGTTCCACTCCAAACCGTGGGTTCCGATGTGAAGTTCTTCCGGCGACCTTCGTGGCCCGATCTTGGCGTTGAAGTCGCCGACGATCACCTTGTAGAAGGTGTGATCTTCCTTATAGAACTTCTCCAGCTCCACGTAGAAGGCCTCGACGTCTTCGTCGTCGTAGTCGGATGTTGGGGCATACGCGACGAACACAGTCAAAGCTGGCACGGAGCCACATCGCTTCAGTCGCAGACGTCCGATTCGGCTTGTCAGAGACTCGTACGAATCGATGTTCATGGCCAAGTGCGTGTTGACGAGGACACCAACGCCGCCTACTCCCCTGCTGTCGCATGTTCCGAGGAACAGTTCTTCTCCGGAGTCGTAGGCGGCGTGTAGAGTGTGGTGTCTTCTCGTCTCGGTCAGTCCGATGACGTCGTACTTGATCTTCCTGGCTTGCATCATCAGGTCCTCTACGGATGCTTCCGACGCAAGCGTGCGGGCGTTGTAAGTACAGATCGTCATCCTAGTCCTCAGTTTGCGCAGCCTGGTTAGGCCCTGAGATTTTAGCAGCCTCTCCGTACTCGTCCTTCCCATCGCTGCAGAAATGGGGGCTCTTTCGGGGTCCGGGGAATGAGGTCCTTTAGTGCTGCTGTGTTTGACTGGAATACAACACGGGTAGCTAGTCAGGCTCTGTCGTGCGGGCGGGGTACTCCGGGCAGCCAGCCAGACTGCCCGAAGGGACGGAGCGAGACTTAAGGCGGCCTCGAATCGCCTTACATGTACTCCCAGTCTACCGAGTGCAAGCTTTTGGCCGAGCCGACACAGTTACAATCCGCACAGTCACGGACACATCCGCGCACACTGTGCACGAACATGCCGCTCCCACGCACAAGGAACGCGTCGACCCGACACAGCAGGAGCAAGGAGTCCATCCCCTGCATCCCACCTGCGTCTCTGGGCAGTACACGGTCGCATTTGGTTCGCGTTTAATTCCCCTATCCACCACCCGGGGACCCACGGATCTCCCTCGATAGAGAGCCCGAAGGCTCTCTATCGAGGGAGATCCGTGGTGATAGGGTGATAGGAAAGTGATAGGGTGATGGAATGGCAGTCGAACCCAACCATCATCACTTTTTCGAATTGAAACCCTGGGATTTCCGTCGCCACGGCATCCATTCCCTGCCGGAACGATGGAGGACATTCCTCGACAAAGACGGACCATATTTCGATGAGTAAGGTTAATCTGAACAAAATATGCAAAATTTTGAAAAACACCAAAAAATCGCAAGAACACATGGACCATCCTAATAAACCGCAATGTGGGATATTGCAGCGGAGTAAGATCTGGGAACATTACTGAGTGAAAGCCGGACCCGATGTCACCAATCCGAGCCGAAGTAGGGCGCAGGAGACAGCAGGATGTAGAGCGAATCACGATTCAATGAATTGAATAGTTCCAGGTGCTACAGAGAGTGCCAACGAAAAAGCATCTCCAAAGCAGGCCGTATGAGAATTAGGCAAACAGGGCCGTAGAAGTGCCAACCCATGGTGATAGGAGCATGAAAGCTGTGGCACTTGTAGAGCACTGCATAGCGTTATGAATTCAGAAGTGAGCATAAAGGTATGGCACTATTTTCGTATATTCAATGAACCCAACTCTGCAGCTAGACAAGAAGTTTTTGGAGGGAACCCCACCACCGCAACTGTTATATATCACGAGAGCTCTTTGATCAAACGCGGTTGAAAGTGATGCGCCACACAATGCCACACAGAATCACAGGTTGCGTGCTTTCCTTCCGGTGGGAATACGCCATGTATGCGCTCGATTCACTCTTCCAGCGATGTCTGGCTCCCACAGGAAGCGATGAGAGAGCAGAATTTGGGGGAAATCTGTTCTCATGGACCTTTCTGATCTAATTGTATCGAGCGTTACCTCCTTCATACAAAACTAAACCACTGCCTAGCATGATTGAAAAGGCTAGAAAGGCGTAGACTAAGTCCTGCAACCAACGTTGGGAGAACCTTCGGTTAACAAAGGCCATGCCTTATATACCACCTTCTCCATGTCTACGTACGCAAGTAAATGGGGAGCGTTTTCTCTAGGAATTGCTCGCACAAGATGAAGTGTTGCCTGTAGAGAGCAGCTTAAGCAATTTTTCGACGTTTCAAGCCTTTACGAAATCGACTGCGTTGTAATGTGGGCAACGATAGGAAACGAAGGCTGGTGGAAAATTCGGGTTCATACCTAGCAATTACTTCGGCTCCTAGGCGCGAATTTAAAGACATTCTTCGGCCTAGAAAATAATGGGGTACTTTGGTGAAAAATAACGATCCTCTTTTTCGCAGATGTACGTGGTTCAGAAAAATGAGTTGACGACGAAAACCGATTTAGAAGGACAAAAAACACTTAATGTGAAGGCATTACGACCCTCATTCACCACGGGTAGTAAGTGCGAACAAGTTCAACTACAAAGCCGCGCGCGGAAACAGGACCCGGCATGCTTCCATCTAACACCAATATTATAAGGATAATGGACCGCGTTATTCAATGCCTTTTGTAATGCGCCACGCATTCTGCATTTACAGGATGTCGTGGAGGTGATATGAATGCGTATTTGGAGTGTACAATGACTTGCAGCGGATAAAGGAACTTCATTGTTTTCGTTTTCATCATTGGATAAAGGATAAGGGATAAAGGACGGCGTTACTCAATCCCTTTTAGGATGTGCCAGCGCATACTACTTCTACGGGATGTCGTGGAGACGACATGAATGCGTATTTGGCCATACAATGACTTGCGGTGGCCAGCCGATGAACAAGTCAGCGCTTTATCCTTCCCAGAGACAAGTCTGGTACCAATTCACCGACCCCGGAGGGATGGAAGGCTTGGTTGGCCTGGGCGGAAAATAAGAACCAGGAACCTGGTATCGGGTGCACACGACCGTCGGCACCTCCTCTGATTACCGTACATGCGCCCATCATCAATATGGGTGACACCAGTGATCCAGATATCCAAAAATCGAAAGCCAATCTGGACATAATTATTTAGTTTATATTTGACTGCGTATTCAGTAAACCATCGTTAGTTAGAAAAAACAACCACCATTTTGCAACGACAGTTTGACAGCATGAGGTTAGTTGGTATATAGACTTCGCAGAAGACCTCGGTCGGTATCTAGAACGAGAACGTTCCGCTTTGCGGAGTCGTTCGAAAGCCAAAGAGAATTCTAGGACTGGTGAGCTCTGAACTGTTCATAGGTATTCTTCAAACTCGAGCAGAAGGATACGACGCCTTGGTTCTTTCAGACCTTACTCTCAGAAGCTTCCTAAACTTCCTAACTGGATATGTTTTGATCATAGTCGATTAGTGCCTACTTAACATGTTTTTGCTAAATAATGCACAAAGTGTAGAACGCAAAAATACAGGAGTAAAAATTCGAAACTGAGCGAATTTGTGTTGAACTTTAAGCCAAAACACTAAGTCAAATAACAGTAATAAATGGATTCGGCTGCACTCTTCCAAGTGATTAAAGTCGAAGGGCATGCTCGCGCGAACGACGGGTTTCTGATACGACATTTTCGAAAAGAACCAGACCACTTAAATGCAAAAAACCAAACTTTGCAATTAACGAACTGAAAAAGAACAAAATAATGAACAAACAGGAAAAACGCAGCTTTATATTTCCGCTTTATTTTTTATATTATTTTATTTTCGAAAATAGGGTTGCCACGAAAGCCTCATTTACATGTTGATAACATAATAGGGCCAGTCTGAAAAATGCATTGTGAAGATCCTTGGCGGTTATTTCAGGTCTCATTACTTCTTTTTGAGTAGGGGACATTCACCAACGACTAACTGGCGTTCTCCAATACTCTCTCGAACTTATCCTCTTTTCGCGAGCCAGTATTGTCTACCAAATGCTTTCGCCGTTCTTCTATAGCGCTATGACAGATTTCTCTTCAAGCTGTAAACGTGGTAACTTTGTGCAGTTCTGCTGATTTTACGGGAACGCTTTACCTATCGCAAAGGAGCGATGGTGCTAGATATCAAAGTTGTTCTAAATTCAGACGGTCATCTAGGGAGCATTCCTGGCACAAAGACCTCAGCCAAATTTCGTTTCCTGAAATGGCTTCGAGGCCCAGTCACATAACGCTACCATTGCACTGTCAAAGAGAAAATGACAACCAAAGTAGCAAAAAGGATAAGCTCGTCAAAACTGAACAGGGAACTGAAAAAGATCAGTCAGATGAATAGAGTTGGACCCTGCAACCTTACTATACCAACGCCTAGGGTGTAACGGAAGTTCAGTGACAGATCATTAGTCTTAGCCTTATTTAAGGAACTGTTATGTAGAAGATCTCGAGATAGTCACGTGGGACTTGACCGCCCTCCGTCCAAACCTCAAACTTGGGTGATTAAACTTTTAATATTTCGTGAAAATAGCCACAACAACGACGATAAACCTAAAATAATACAAAATACAAAATGAATAAAGAGGCGTGCGAAGTGGCGTTCTTTTTTTATACTAAGCAACAGTTCTAAATAAACTAGAGCAGGAGAAATGTGAACGTTTGACAGCTATTATAACATTATGCTCCTAGGAAAGCCAAACAATTTCACTGGTCAGCTACGAGATAACCAGGCTTGGCAACAGAAATATAGAGTGTAAGTCTCAAAAAAAATTGAATACACTGTTTGAAATGTGGTAACTTTGCTCACAGTGAAGACACTAAAGAAGTTAAGGGCTCATATGAAAGCATAAGAAAACGAAAATTTTCTGACCATGAGCGGCATGGAGTGCGCCATGCACCCATCAGAAATTTTCCATTTTACACTGGATTGATTGTGTTTCGCTTGAATACATGTTATAATTTCTTCACGAAGTAGCCGTTTTCATTGATTTGAGCTTTTTTTAAAGTTTAAAACTTAACTGCACATTATGGATTGCGAAAAATGAAGGGTGTTCACAAAATAAAGGTACTATGTGAAATGTTGTAACATTGCTGCTAATGAAGCATTTGAAGACATTTAAAACTGACATGAAACACAGAGTGACAAGACAACTGTAGCGTGGAAATACTCAAGATTGCGCCATTCTCCCGCCTGAAAACTTGCATTTCAGAAGCGATTGATTGTGCATGGGCTGAATGCTTGTTACAATCTTGTATCTACTTGGTCACGTTAACCTGTGTTGTGCTTTTTGAACATTTAGAACTTGGCAATCATGTGAAAGACACGTGGCATACGAGTTTATTGATTGCACGATCTAAATGTGAGCAGAAGCCGCATTTTACAAGACGGATTATGTGGACTGAGGAAGCTACATTGAAGCTGTACGGAGAGATTATTTGGCATAATTACAGCTGCTCTTAGACAAAAAGCGTTAAAAGAAGCACTGCACAGGTGAATCTGGCCGAGTAGTAACAAGATTATTACAGTCATTCAGCTCATCACAATCAATCGAGTCTGAACTGTAGGGCTTCAGGCGAGCGCATGGCGCAATCTTGCCTATTTTGACGCTCAGAAGTTTTGCTACTCTGTGCTTTCATATAAGTCTCAAACATTTTTAAGAGCTTAACTAAGAGCAATGTTAGAACCTTTCAAATAGTTCCTTCATTTTTTAGGATACCCTGCATTTTTCGTAAGCCGTAGTGTGCATTTAAATTTTAAACCTTAAAAGAAGCACAAATCAATCGAAAGGCTACTTCATGAAGAAAGTATAACATGTAGCAAAACACAGTCAATCGAGTGTAAAATGGAAAATCTCAGACGATTGTATGGCGCGATTTCCATTTTTTTAAGCTTTCATATGAGCCTTTAACTTCATCAGTTCCTTTACTGTGAGCAAAGTTCTCACCTTTCAAACAGTGTATACATCTTTTTGAGACTCCCTGTATTTTACTTGTACAGCCATTATATTGTTAGATATTTTTACTTGAACAGATATTTACCCTACGGAATGTCATCAAGCAATGCATGGAATTTCGGAAGCAACTTCTCATCAATTTCGTGGATTTCCAGAAGGCCTTCGATAGTATACACCATGAATCGCTATGGTCAACTCTTAGGATTTGCGGTTTTCCCCAGTCTTTTGTGGAAACAATGCAAACGACATTCTTCGAAGTTGTTACCGGAGTGAGACAAGGATGTGTTCTCTCCCCTCTTCCGTTCAATGTTGCTCTGGACTTCATTATGAGGAAATCCATGAAAGGTGATGAAACGGGTATTAAATGGAGCAGGACACACCGGTTAACAGACCAGACAGAGGAGAACAGATTTCGCAGACGATGTAGCCATCATAGCCGAGAACAACGGTTTACTGCAGCAGGCGACCACAAACCTCGCCAACGAAGCCAACAAAATTGGACTACGATTAAACCCGGACAAATCGAAAGTGATGATCATAGGGAGAACAGATATGAAAGTAGATATCAACGTTGAGGCATCACAGGTCGAAACTGTCCAGAAGTTCACATATCTTGGAAGTACCGTGTCATGCGACGGGAATGTGGAATCAGTAATACTGACGAGGATTGTGAAGGCTTCATCTGTGTTTCAGAAGCTTGGTACAAACTGGAGCTTACCATCAGTCGCGTCGAAGATAAAGCTGCGGCTTTACCACTCAATTGTAGACCTGATTATTGCCTACGTGAGTGAAACATGGGCCATGTCTATGAAGTGCGCCAAAAAGCTAAACGCCTTCCACCAAAGATTTTCGACGGATATTGAGAGCACGATATACAGACGGTATGACTAACTGTGAAGTCCTAAACCGGAGCTGTTCAAGTAGTCTTTCTGCATTAATCGCACAAAGCCTCGCAGGACACGTAATGCGAATGCCCGTGCACCGATTTCCTCGAGTAGCCATGTATTGGATTCCTGAAGATGGTAGCAGAGCGAACGGTCATCCGTGAAACACATGGACGCGAACAATCGAAAAGGACCTTAAACTACTAAACATTTCCAGAGACGAAGGTGAATAGTTGACACAAGACAAGTATCAATGGAGAAGTCTCGTCGCCCGATATGCCCAACGGCATCTGAGGAACTAAGTCTAACGATAAGTCTAAGTAAGTATTTTACTTGTACTTCTGACAAGAAGAGCCTTCGGAGTGGCGTGAGCGTTTGCGATGCAATTTTTACAGGATGCAGGGGGGCCTCGTGTGGGGAGTCCAAAACCATGGCTACTTTTTTCGGAATGCTCTTCTGTGGTCGGAAAAAAAACCCTGTGGACGCGTGAGCGCGAAGTTCATGGCGCCCTGCTGCCGATGTGGTCGGTTGGCGTAGTGGTAGCGGAGGCGCCTCACGCCTTGTCAGAGAGAGGAAGATTGTTCGTCCGTTGCATTTGTAAGATGCTGCTGGTATGATAAGCAATTAGTCTCATAGTTCTATGTCATTACTGTTGATTTCATTTGTCAGCAACAAACACAGACTTCATGTGAGCAAGAAAAAAAATTATGTTAGCCATCCAATAGAATGATACAGTGCAAATACGATCCATTGAGGGGTAACTCAAACGAAAGCCCAAAAAGGCTAGGTTTACATACTAAAAGCATTAAATGTGTACAAATCGACTCCTGTGATCACGCAAGCCCACAATAATAACGATCGAAATAACGATAATAACGATCAAAAACAGTGGCGCCACCGGGAATGAACCATCAAACCCGCTAGGTGCACCCTAGAGGCGACCTTGTTACCATTACGTCAACCGACCACATCCATGTGGGTGGCAGCAGGGCGCCATGAACTTCGCTCTCCAGACGGTTTTTTTCGACCACAGAAGAGCATTCCAAAAAAGTAGCTATGGTTTTGGACTCCCCACACGGGACCCTACATCCTGTAAAAATTGCATCGCAAAAGCTTACCGCCACTCCAGAGGCTCTCCTTGTGAGTAGTAATTCCGCTCTACGTTTACTTGGCGCCTCGAAAGAGTTCAGTAGGTTAATTTACTTATATTAAGTTATTTAGTCATGTTATAGTATATTATATATATTATTATGTTTAGTTATTTAGTTATATTTATTTATGGATTTTCACTAAAAATACGATCTATGCTTCGCAGCATAAGGATAGAGGACGGCGTTACTCAATCCCTTTTGGGATGCGCCAGCGTATTCTACTTCTACGGGATGTCGTGGAGGCGATATGAATGCGTATTTGGCCATACTTGCGGTGGCCAGCCGATGAACAAGTCAGCGCTTTATCCTTCCCAGACAAGTCTGGTACCAATTCACCGACCCCGGAGGATGGAAGGCTTGGTTGGCCTGGGCGTGAAATCCGAATCAGGAACCTGGTATCGGGTGCAGAGCCAGCGCCTCCTCCGACTGCCTACACGCGCCCGCTTTTCGGCATATTACATTAAAACATTAGCTGGTCGCATAACGAAAAACACCACTCTTTCAAAAATATTGAAATTTTAGGAGCCCTCGTGAAGGCTCTTAAAAGTTTGTGTCAATAAGGTGGAAGCGATTCACTTTCGCTTGCCTCTGTATGGAGATGATTCACAGATACTTCGCAGAGGAAGTAGAATACACGGCTCGACCCATAAAAAATTGCTAATTGTAAGCACCAGCTTTCTATCTTTAACCTCATCTGCTTTTGAGACTCTCGTAGGGCGACGAGCGCATTTTGGTTACATCAGGTAATTGCTTGTTTAGAAATACTGGTTTGTAACCTGGCTTTGAACTATACGTACTATATGTATGTACCTGTTTAGCCTCTCACCTACAGGGTAAATAGATAAATAAAAAGGGGATGTTCAAGAATCGAGTGTGTCTGCAAGTTCGTAAAGCGTAACCTCTATTTATTTATTTATTTATTTATTTATTTATTTATTTATTTATTTATTTATTTATTTATTTATTTATTTATTTATGGACGCTAGAGAGTGGCTGCGATGAACAATGTAAGACTGTATTACCGGACATGTCTTTTCGCCATTGGACGGAAAGACCGAGCAGGTCAACATAGTTTGGAACGGCTCAAAGCGGCCTTTTTGAATAACTTCTTTAGAAATTGAATACTCCTAAAAGAAGCAACATAGCTGAGCTCAGTACCTTGAGCTCTATCCATTGGTATACAAATTCCCGATACTCGATGAATTTCTTTCTCATCGATTTTTTTTTTGCCGATCCCTCTAATCGCAGCTGGTCTCTCTTCGTTTGCCTTCACTCCCATGCGAATGAGGACCGATTTTGCCCAAAATCTGGATGAAATGGTTTTTTGGAGTGCTGGTTACGAAATTGATGTTTTTTCGTTATTTTACCCATTTGCGCTGTGCACAGTGTATATAGCATCAAACCTATCAATCGAGCGGGCTGCATTTTCGCACCGCTGTAACTCTGAGCTTACAAAATCCACAAATTTCAGCCAGAAAAATTCGGTCCTGAGAGAGTTATTGCGCTCAGAACACGACCACGGTGCGATTTGCGAGCGGTCGCGCCCGGTTGGTAGGTTCGATCCTATATACATTGTGCACAGCGCAAATGGGTAAAATATCGAAAAAGAAAATCAAATTCGCAACTGTCACTCCAAAAAACCATTGCAACCAGATTTTGGGCGAAATCGGTCGTCATTCGCGTGGGAATGGAGGAAAACGACGAGGGACCAGCTGCAATTAGCTTGGATCGGCAAAAAAATCGATCAGAAAAAAGGTTCATCGAGTATCGGGAATTTGTATACCGGTGGATATAGCTCGAGCTGCTGAGTTCAGCTGTGTTGATTTTTTCGGGAATATTCAATTTCTAAAGAAGTTTTTCAAAAAGGCCGCTTTGGGCCGTTCCAAAGCGGACTATGTTGACCTGCACGGTCTTTTCGGCCTATGGCCTAAAGAGACTGTGACTGTGTCCGGTACTGTGCCTATTCCAAAATCGAGACAACAATATGCTAAAAAGAAGAAAAGCAACCTAACTAAGCCAGATAAAAAGGCTGTAGTTCAATCGGAAATGCAGACAACATAGCCCTTCGCTGTCTCGTGAATATGTAGGAGCTGAACCCTAATTATCAGCAGAAGTCGTGAATCTCTAGGATCAAGCTTCTGGTGGCACACCGTTCTTAAATTACACAAAAATTACACAAAAAATTGAAAACCAATATTTCGGGGTAAAACGAGGGCTAGACATCTTAGCTTTTTAGATACCCTTTTTTGATTCCGGACTGGTCTGTAAGCTGAGCGAACTACATATGCCCCGTCATGCTAGGATCACGGAAATCTAGTGGGAACGAGAATACACACGCCAGCAATTCGTAGTGAAATCGAAGTGACACTCTTCTGGTTTTCATCGAGCACAGAGCGATGTGTTCTCTCAGCGGGTTGGCAGCGACGGGCATGACAAGCGGAAGATGATTTACCGCTCTGCTCAATCTTTTTCGAATTCCGCTCACCGCTGCACACAACGTGAAGCTGTGCAGCAATGAAAGGGGAAAAGTTCAGGGCTTTCAAGGTGCGGATGCGCAACCGTTGTACCGCTATCCCTTAGGTATAACTAGGAACGTAACTAGGACAGACGAAAATTCCCGTAATATTACTACCATGTCTATTCCTAATTCAGAGAAACACCTTAGTGACGGAGCGGCCGCATGATGATGTGAGTGTCTTGTTCCGCAGCTTGTGAACCCTTCCTTCAATTCCGTCAAGATTTGATAATCTTTTGACAGCAGCAGATGAGGCTTGTCAAGAAGAAAGCGAAGGGAATTTTCAAAATGATAAGAGCAGATAAATCCAAGTCGAGCACCTAAATCCCTAAGAAAAACCTGCAAAAAGAAGGAAGAGAGAAAGAGTAAAGAAAGCAGTCAACACTTTAATATCAAATCAATCGCACCCTGGAAATCGAATATGCCTACCAAATATGCTAGAGGTGAAGTGAGTTATATAGGTAAGATCCAGTGTATGGAAAGCAGAAGAAGCAACAGAAATTTGGTAAGAAAATTGCAAAGGCCTCATTTCAAACATGTTGCACCAACATTGTCTTCTTCGACTCTTAAACTTCTTAGAACTGACAAAGCAACAACTTCCCGGGTTACTAGTATCACGATTGTGCAGGCAGAGCACTCAGAAAAAGAGCTGGCAGTCGCTCGCACCGTTCTTGGTAGGGACCTCACTCATGGCATGCAGGTCTTCTATCCATTAGGGGTACCATAGTTAAGACTATACTTGTTTGGTAGCGACAAAAACTGCGTTGTCCATCGACTGGCCACTGTAAGGCATTGTAATTACCAGCTATGCAACTAGCCACGATATCCAATAGATTTGAGTGTGTGGCGCATACCGTACATAAAATGATTGGCTATAGACGACCATTATAACTTATCCTAATAAAATTTCTAAGGGAAGCGCTACGACTATAGTACCTCTGCAGATCTAAACGCCGAATAGAGTAGCGATTCAACTACTTTTCAGAAGGATTCTTATTACGAGTAGTTAGCTCGAGCAAAAGTCATGAGTTCAACTCAAGTATTGCTTCAATAGAATATGGAATAAAATATAGAATAGAGCATAGAATACAGAACAATTCAGTATTCTTCACCTACAAAAATTTAAGAGAGTTCAACCTTATTTTGAGTGCAAATGAGAAATTCTCATGTCTATCTTCCATGGTTTCAAGGCACTACTTTTACAAGTACAACAAGCGCCTTCAGTTGTATTTATTTGTTTTTGATTTAGCTCGTTGGTATTTTACTCTAACATTGTATTTTTATGTGTAGCCGTGGTCACCATCCTCATTAATTGAACAAATACATAAATAAATAAATAGAAAAGGTAGCGAAGAATTCCCGCATCTTCCATAGTCAATTCTGCTTTGCCGAAGAACTACTACGGCGGTTCTCACCTGCGATATTCCTATAATTTTCAGGATAAAAGTTAAGCAAAGATGCTTTGAGTCCTTTCTTGGGATGTACTACGACTCTCAGATTTCCTGCCAGTCTTGATTGCACGTAACTAGGTAAAGGAGTACTGCTGCCTACTAAACGGTGCTCTGACGCATTCAGTTACGTATCGTAAGAACTGCAACGGCGAAGAAGCACATGCTAGTTGTAGGAACAGTAAAGTCGACCGAAGTTTTTGGACCAGTTGACATTAAGTATCAGAATCCAGTTCATAAAGCTTCATCTAACACAATACTATGGGCAAATAGGCTTTGTGGTCAGGAAATGTGAATGCGATTAGCTGCCATCAAACACTTTTTCACGTGTATACATTTCCAGTTGCTCACGTGTGAGCTTAAATTTCGAAAAAGAAAGAAGATCGCTGCTGTTGACGAAGAGCTCTAATCTGCACATTAAATTCCTAACGTGCTTGTCTTCGCTAATAAAGCAGAGCAGATTAGAGCAAATAAAGAGACGACTTTGGGAAAGTTTCGGTATCAATCAATCTTCTCTTGGAGTACTCCACACATTCTGCCCTTGCAGGATCTCATAGAAACACACTGCTTGAATGTGTTCATTCATTATCCGTTCGTTTTCGTTTAACCTCTTTACTCTCTTTTTATTTTTATTTATTTTGTTTTGTTGACTCCGTTTGTGTTTATTTCATTTTTCGTTAAAAAAGTGACGCACACTACCCATGCCTACACATATCAATGCCCTAAACTTTCCATACAAGTCTGGCAACAATTCATCAACCCCAGAAGAATAAAAGGGATCGGGGGCTTGGCTACTCGTGACGTTAAGTGTGAAGCCAATGTGAGGTGCAGCCGACAGCGATGATAGTCCCTTGTAAAACCAACGTCGTGTAGGAAATGCAGCTAACGTTTGTTTCCTACTTTGAAGTGCACCACGTGCTCCGCTGCTATTCGGAATCGGAAAGTCTTCAGTTCTCCTTTCTCCCTATTTTTTCCTTTTTTCATTTTCTCCTGGTTTTCTTCAAAAGTGCAGAACTTCCGACTTCCGATTGATATCGACGATCTACAATGTGGAGGCCGGTAGAACATTCTTGAAGCTTCAGATACTCGCGAAAGCTGTTCAGAAAACGCAGCAGAAACACCCCTTCGTGATAACGCCAGACCCCGTGTAGCTGAAGCGATCTACCAAGAAATCAAGCAGCTGGGCTGGGAGACCGTACCCCATCCCATCCGCCACATTCTTCTGTTACAGACTTCTCAGATTACCACTAAGGGCTTTCTTGGCTTAGAAAAGTGTCGCGAAGTTTGTAGACTTAGGTTGAGCAGTGACCAAATTATTCGTTCCTATTCTCCCCATTTCTGAAAAAGGGGTTCATTGATCTTCTCAGAAGGTAGACTATATTAGTAACTAACAATGTTGATTACACTAAAACGACGCTTTGTAGCGATCAAAACTCGAACCGGTGCTGTCAGGGTGCGTAAAAAGTATTGACGCAGTAAATGACAGTTGTGGAAATAGTATTGCGTAGTAAGTTTTAAAACAATCCCTCGAGAACTATGGAAAATGATCTTGCAAACACGATAGAGTAACTCGTAATCGACATTGGCTCCTTTACTGAGAACACAGGAGCGAAAACGACGGAAAAATTCATGAGCACGCGCCGCAAGTACTCGCTTGGATTTCGTCCCGTGCTTTGAACAGGGTAGCCTTCTGGGACTGCTCACTTCTGTTGAAAGTAGCCCAGACCTCATTCTCTAAAATCGCCTAAAAAGAGTAATCCAGCGGATTCATGTTTAAGCTGTGCTCGTCTGAGAAGCTGTCTACACCTGCGCGCGTTATCTGTTTGCCGTTATCGGACAGAGATTGATAATTTCGGATTTGAACGTTTGCGTGCTTGAACATATCGTAATCATCACCTGTTATGACAGAGCCGTGGCTGACGTTTGGGTTGCTGACCTCTTTCCTCACCAACCGTTTCGAACAGCGCCAAATTCTCTTGTTAAGGAAGTATTCTGCTCTTTGGGTAACAGACAAAAAAAAGGCCACCGTAACGACGACGATCATATTTCTTCAGTTTTTTCGTCAGTGTTTTTTTTTGAGAACAATAGAGACAACAAAAATAACACACGAAAACCTAGAGGGGTAGGAAGAGAAAGCTGGAGCTGAAACAAAAAGTAGGTGCGTCAATACCTTTTACGCACCCAGTACTCTGCGCGACTAGCGAGCACAGTGACTTCCGTTCAGGGTGCTGTATAAGGTACTGTACTGTTTTTCCCAGATCAGACTGGGTTTAATTTACTCTGTAGAATTAATGAATGGAATGTGCGGCAGCGCTGAGCGCTGAGCAAATTCAAAATCGCTCAATGTGCGCGGTACCAGTCCTCCCGATTACGCCATGCATGATCGGCTTTAGAAACATTTTTATGTAAACATAAGTAGAGGCCAGCTGATGACAAGTTAATTATGTGCGTGCGAAAATGTTGCGATCAGATGCTTCTATAATGAATAGGTAAGTAAAATGATGAAATAAATGACTGAGCAGCACAATTTTTTGCAAATAGCATGATAACTGCCGGTGTTGATCATCATCTGCACAGGTTGCGCCACGCATTCCGCTTCTGCAGAATCTATTGTGGGATGCATGATGCAGCGCAGTCGAAGGGCCTGCTGTCGTATGAACCCGGTTACAGGTTCCTGGTTCGGAATTCCCGCCCGGCGTACCAAGCCTCTCATCCTTGTTCGGCCGGTGAATAGGCCAGACTTGTCTGGGAAATACAAGACGCAGACTTGTATATCGGCTGCCCCTGCAAGTCTTTCTAGGGGCCAAGCACGCATTCAAGTTGTCTCCAGAACATCTTGTGAAAGTACAATGCATAAAGCACCCTGCAATGTGACTGACTAGCTTTACCTTTTTATCCTTTTGTTTATCCTTTATCGGAAGACAATCTGTGTGTGTTTGTGTCCTGTATGCCTAAGGCAATGAGAAGAAACTGTCAATGCACAGCAATACCTGATTATGAATCTGCTTAAGAATAAAGCTCGCAAAGCGCACAAAAAAACAATAAACTACTCACCAAAAAAACGCAGTTACTGCTCGACAGAACTCTCCCTTGTGCAAGGCATTCATAAAAAACTTTATTGTTTGTTTAGATGTTAGGGAAGGGTCAAGATGTTTAGCAATTTATAAGTACCGCTACAAATGCAGAAGGTTGCTCGCTCGCAATCTGACACAAAAAATCGCTGTGAACGCCTGAAGAATATAACATATATGATATCATAAAAAGTCTTTAGCTTTTCAAATATTTATTTGAGACACTGAACGCGCAAAAAAAGAGTGAAAAGAATGAAACACTGACATGTGGATCATCTGCAAGTCGAACCGTATTGCAAGCAGAACTGAAAAAGGCAAAGAAGAAACAAAAAATTGAGGTGAACTTTTTTATCTTACGGCATAGATCACGATCTCTATCGTAAGCGAACAGAAGAATGCTAACTGAACAAATAAGCAAACTTCCGCCTCCAATAGTCACAACGGTGACAAGCACGCCACCGTCAATAGAGAAATCACTTCGACATATTCCAGTAGTTCAACCAGCACTAGGACTTTTACAGGCTTACACAGAGAACTTCTATAGGTCGTCGTACTTCCCAAGTGACTAATTAAATTCATAAAGAATCGAATCCTGCAGTGAAAGTCAGATCTTATTCGTGGCTTTGCAACTGGGTCTCGAAGCTTAAGCCTTCCTCCAACGGAAGTGTGTGTCATGCAAAGAGAACGGCTGATGCCGACTTTCATTCTCTTATTTCTTGATTCTAATTTTTACCTGAATAAGTAAGCTTTTAATCGATAAAGGACTTTTGAGTATTTAGATCCTTGTCCAAATCTAGCATTCGAGGAGCACTCTCGCTGAGGAGGAGGACCAGAGAACAGTTACCGGGACAATTTGCCATGGCAAAATTCCTTCTGCCTTTCTATTAGGTTGGAAAAAAGTCTCTTCATATATTGAAAAGTTTTTTACCGTTCTCCTTGTAAACGCTAGCCAGTATTGATTGCTGATTTCATAGTCCTATCACACTTGCCTACTGTTTGCACGCGGACACAGGCCGAGACCCTTCTTATACTTCGTTATCTATCCAATCTTCCAGACTCAATGCCAGATCTACCTCATGGCCATTTTCGGCACGGCATTCTTCATGAATTCATTAAAGGATCTACAGCACGTCAGGCAGTCGACCAAATTAACCATATATATGGCTTACGATCCACTGCTTATCGCGCCTTTTATGGGTGGTTCGGAAAGTTTTCAAAGAGAGATTATTCACTCGAGGACAAAGCAAGGCCAACTGAATTGGACGACATTGAACTACTCCATCTTTTTCGTACCGATAGTAGGCAGACGACACGTCAACTGGCAGAGAAGCTCGAATTGTCTCATATGATAGTGGGAATTCATCTGACGGGTCTTGGCTTTGCATGGAAATTTGGAGCTTTGATTCCACATGCCTTGTCAGACACTAAGTGCAAAACCACTGGTTGCAAGACTCAGACGAGAAACAATAAAGGAGCTGGGCTGGGAGGTAATGTCATCCACCGTATACCCCTGACCTCGCCCCTACCGACTACCATCTCTTCCGTGCTCTCAGGCAAGAAATTGGAGAGAAATATTTTGAAATCGATGAAGACCTCAAAGAATTGGATTCAGCAATGGTTCGACTCCAGAACTGCAGTCTTCTACGCGAGAGGAAAGAAAGTTACCCAGTCTTTGGAAAAGTGTAGTGGAACACGATGGAGATTATCTCAATTGATTTACCGTTGTAGTTGTTAAGTACTAAATCATTGAAAAAAATGAAAAAAAAAACTTTTTTTCGCAACACAATAGATGTTAGAAGAACGTGTTTGAACAGTCCTAGGCATTTCGACCAGAGCAGCAAATTAAAATCGGCCTTGAAATTTTAGAAAGGTCACGATGTCGATCGAAAATTCTACCATAAATTCAGGGTAGTGCCATTTTATGGAAGTGATTATTATTCGTCTGAAAATTTTCAAGAATGGATCGCTGTTTTCAGACAAGAAACACAAAAGAGAAAGAAGACAAGAATATGAACATGAACTAGCTCGCTTCTCTTCAGGGGATCGAAGGAGATGAAGTGAATGGCCATGATGTTAATAAGCCGCTATAGTTTATTACTCGAATACTAGACGCTGCTTGATGATGAGCTGAGAAAGGAGCTTTCCAAGGACTATGGCGGATGGAAGCGAGTCGGAGATGGCGACCAGAGGCTCATGTCACATCATCAGAATAAATAGCCGACTGCGCCGTCAATCAGAGACTAACAAATACAGCGATTAGGGCGAACTCCCCGAATGCCGACGGAGTTCACCCGCGAAGGTGTGGCCGCTTCGGAGCGGGGGCGTTGCCGGAGTGGTTCGTCGGCCGTCCGAGACGTGGGGAGAGTTCTTGTGCGGAGCGCGACGACGCCGACGAGTGTTCGGCAAGAAGCGCTCGAATTGCGACAGGCATGTGATGGAGAAGAAGAAGAAGAAGAAGAACAGCCGCCGGGTGCAGCGTCGTTTCGAGGCGATCCGCCACTTTCCCCAAAACCCAACGACCTTACGGGAGATGTGCACTGGGTCAATATCGGAAATGCGGATTTATCCACGGTTCCACTTTGGGAGAACAATGCTCATATCAGTCAGCGCTTCAAATGGTCATGATGTAGAGCTCCTCAGATTCCGGCGATCCCTTAGGTCCTTAGTGTCTGGCTGGCACGGTCAACCAGATACTTGTATAAAGAATATAGGACTGCGTTAATCAATCCCTTTTGAAATGCGCAGAACATTCTGCTTTTACGGAATATCGCAGAAGCTACTTGAATGCATTTAGGATAAAAGAATAAAGGATAATGAGTGGTGTTAACCAGCCCTTGGAATGCGCCGCATATTATACTTTTACGAAATGTCGTAGAGGCAGTTTAAATGCGTACTTAGCCTATACGATGACTTGATATAAGCAGCCGATTAACAGATCAGTAAAGTGTCCATCCCAGATCAGCCTCATGCCAATTCACAGCCCTAGTAGCCCCTAGATGGAAGGCTTGGTTGGTCTGGGCGGGAAATCTGAACGGAGAACCTGGAACGAGATACACGAAACAGCCGGCGCCTCCTCCGTACTGCACTATCACGCACTAGCAAGCTCTTCATTTCTTTCCATCACTTCAGGAAGAGCCTAAAAATAATATTTGAGGTTGAGTGATGAGAATACTGTGTTTATTCGGACGGTCTGCGAAAGTGAATTTGTAATAAATAAAAACGTCTTTGGTGAAATGTAAACTTGACTTTATTAGAACATGTCTACAGGGTGCGTAAAAAGTATTGACGCACTAAACGTAAACGTTAGAAATAACAACACATCATAGAATTTAATAAGTTTATATACAAAACGTCAACAATGATCTAGCGAACAGAATAGCATCACTTGTAATTTATATGGGCTTCTTTGCTGCGAATGCAGGGGCGCAGACGCCGAGGAAAGGCATCTACGATGCGCCGTAAGTAGTCTACGTCGATTTTGTTCCATGCTTTGACCTTCAGTGACTTGATACTTTTGTGCATTCAACACGTAAAAGTGTTACACGCTCTTCAAGGACCTCCAAAATGCTAATTCTGGTGGAAGGCTCGCTGCAAGGGAGGCGCATCTGGCCAGTATCATAGTTTATGGATTCATCACAAGCGCATCTCGCTTTCGTGCATACAGGAGGGAAGATAAATCAGTAGAACAATCTGTATCGATGTCCTGAAGAAGCAACTGGTTCCTTGGCTCAAATCCCAACTCGAGAGTAAGCTGTATTTCTTCCAGCAGGATTAGACTCCTGCGCAGAGTAGAAGATTGTTCAGGACTGGTGCCGCGCCAAGGACTTGAAGGACTTCATTTCGGCAGAGGAGTGACCTCTGTATAGACCGAATTTGAATCCGCTGAATTACTCTATATGGGAAGTTTTGGAGAACAAGGCTGGCGCTACTTCCCACAAAAGTATGAAGTCAGTGAAAGATGATCTGATCAAAGCATGGAACAAAATCGACGTAGACTACTTACGGCGCATCGTAGATGCCTTTCCTCGGCGTCTGCGCCCCTGCATTCGCAGCAAAGAAGCCCATATAAATTACAAGTGATGCTATTCTGTTCGCTAGATCATTGCTGACATTTTGTATATAACTTGCTAAGTTTTATTATGTGTTGTTATTTCTAACGTTTAGCTTTAGTGCGTCAATACTTTTGACGCACCCTATATTTAAACATCGGATGCGTCTGATTTGGTACTTAAAAGGTCCAATTCATGTGCAAAGGCGTACGGTTTAAATTTGAAGGTGCCCACTTCTAAATGAAAATGGTGTACAACGAGAGCAATGGGAGAGATCAGGAGCACGTTAGAATCTACCGTATACTGGGAAAATTTCCCCACCAGCAACAACAGAAGTCGGTCCAAACTCGCACGGCTCAGTTTTTCGCTGGATCGCGTCTACCCCTGCTACTCGCTGTTCTATGATACGAATGTAACTCGCATATGTTAGTTTATTTTGTGTCTTTGGAGCTTATTAAGGGATTCTAGAGAAGCGTTTGGTTTCTGAAGCTACCCTCTGCCCATAAACTACTACTTTAGTAACGAAGTTCACAGCTATTTAGCCATTGCATGCGATTTTAGATTAGCATGAAACTGTGCAACAAAGGCCAGCTCCGGACAAGATTTTTGGGGGGGGCCTGCGGATTTTCTCAGGCCTATCATCTGTGATATAATGAGAGGAGAATGTAACGCGGCGATACGCACACTCATGCGGGAAGCGGATCCTCTTGGCGGAGTGAGGGTCTTTGATGCTCCTCCCAGCACGTTGAACAAGCAATCTGCTCGGAATCGCATCTACGACAGGATTTGTTCCAGACCGCCCTCCGTCATCTGCTGTAAAGAAGTGGATTTTATGGCGTCTGAGGTGATCTGTCTGATGTCATGCAATGGGTACAGAGAAAAAGACTAAACGGGATAAAGGATAAAGGACGGCATTACTCAATCCTTTTTGAGATGCGCCATACATTCTACTTTTAGGTGATGTCGTGGATGTGGAAGCAGGCTGAATGCATTAAGGATAAAAAATGAAGGGTGAAGGACGGCGTTACTCAATCCTCTTCATTCTACTTCTACGGGATATCGTGGAGAATATATGAATGGATATTTTGTCTGTGCAATGACATTATCACATTTATTTAACTCGGCTTACGTGTCGGCGACCTCGCCTTCGTCAGAGCCTGAAAAATGTGATAACAACTTTGGCTATCAGCTCCACAAGACAACAACACTTCAGATCGATGTCGACGTGTCCTTTTGTTGCTTCGCAGTCAAATCCTTTCCATAGGTGTGATCTGAACTGATATGTATATATGGGACTTGGATAATCATGTATAGAACCGAGAGAAAATTCGGACAACCTAAAGGATCGGTATTATTGTTAAGCGCCGGTCAGCGTTCCTCGTTTATTAGGTTTTCCAGGATTTGTTACAGAATTCAACGTAGCAGAAGAAGTAGGTGGCTTTAGTGCATGAGAACTGCGCAGTTGAAGCTACACTTTCCGGTTCAGCGACTTAGTTAATAGCTAGACGGGTATCCTTGAGGAATGGTCTAGATGTCTATCATTTTTAACACGTTGACGACAAAGCCGCTCAATGCTGCGCGGCAGCCAATCTGTCTCGTAGGACGACGCCGCTCAGGGGTGCGCGGCTGTCCATTTAGTTGAGAAGGACGACATAAGGTCCATCCAAATTTCGTCTGGAAGGGTTATTCGGAGTGGTAAACATGGCGCCGATGTCCGTAGTATCGATTGATCGGTCGGTTTTCTACAAATCGATAACTGCAGTTTTCGTGTCGGGACCTCCGATTTTGTACAAAGTCCGTGTAAGGTTATATTTGAGAAGCTGGTGACAAATCTCACGTTTTCTTTTCGGAATCTTATCAGATTTCACATATGTGAAAATCTACTTTCTTTAGCGGATTACCAGCTTTTCTCTTTTTCTCTTCTCTCTCTGGGTTTTCCCTTCTTTCTCTGCATTCTGCGTAGATCCATTGGGCAAGAAGACTATTGTCAGTTATGTTACGCTCGGTATGTATGAGCTGGTGAGCGTTACCCATATCCAACGTAACATACACTAGTCAGTTTGTTGATATTCTAAAAATCGCACATCACAGCACCAAAAATAATTCCCCAACGAAGTTCTGGCTAGTTCTGGCCTACCCCGTCATATTGTCTCCCAACCGCATCACGCAGTTTACGTAGGCCACGTAGCTTACTCACCGCTACCTATCGTAGTTGACTGATTTTTGAAAAGAGAGTGTAATATTCTTGACCAGTACCTCCAATAACTCCTTAGACGAAGTTCAGTATAACGGTGAGTCTGACACGACCAGCCTAGTTATCGATTTGGAGATATTAGGTTGATCGAAAAGTCTTGCAACACTAGCACAACAATAATACATTACGATACAATATAATATAATATACAAAAACTTAGTCCACGATATTCCCCACCCAAGACTAAGATCCTGCCCCATATTTTAGGCAGCCTTTCAATTCCTTTCCGCCAGAATTCCGAGAACTGTGAGGAAAAGAATTCAGAAACCTCCATTTCCACTTGACGTCGATCATCGAACTCTCTACCTCGAAGATGCTGCTTCAGAGCTCTGAACAGGTGGTAGTCAGAAGGAGCGATGTCTGGAGAGCACGGTTGATGGGGCAGAACTTCCCAGCCTCACTACTGGATTTTCTCGCGACTCACTTCTGCGACATGAGGACGCGCGTTGTCTTGCAGCAGGTAGACATTTTCCCGTTCTGGACGTTTCTGGCGCATGGCCTCGGCCAAGCTCTGGAGCAGGCCAGCGTGAACAAATGCTGTGACTGTGGCCTCACTATCCAGCAGCTCCCAGTAAAGCATACCTTCTGAGTCCAACAGAGGGGCGTCCGGAACGAGGTCGAACTTCGAGAAAGATATCTCCAGCCTTGAAACGCTGATACCAACGGGCCACTGTGGAATAGTGAGCGTCTTCCTCCTTGAATGCAGCGCAGATGTTGGAGGCTGCAGTCGTTGCGAAGTGGCCTTGCAGAAATTCGTAGTAAACGATAGGTCGTAGCATGCTGCTGCTTACCGTTGACATTGTTAATGTACTCGTTCTCGACGAGGCTTTATATAGTATGCTTGAGGAATTCTCGAGAATGTACTGTGACGCACCACACAAGATCAATACTGTAAAAGCTTTAACAAATTTAACAGGCAGTAGCGTAAAGTGTTTCAAGACTTTTCGATCAACCTAATAAGTTTGTGTAACTGTCCGAACAGACACCACCACCGTGCCCATCATCTGAAATTATCCTCTAGAAGAAGTTAGGGTCACTGAATCTCGTCCCATCCTTGCGTGGTGCGCTTCGTCTCACGGGACAGACACGCGAAAATCGCTCTCGTCGTCAACGTGTTAATGGTTCTGGTGAGTAGCATTGGGAACCATGTGTTGGGCAGAGGTATGTAGAAACAGATTCGCAATTTCAAGTCAACTCAGGAAATTTGAATATGTAGAGACCATAAAGCTTATTGTAAAGGGCAGAAATTGTACTAAGACAACGTGATGTAACCTTTTCCCGCCCGGTCAGCAGGATGTGCAGGTTCGAGTCCCGCCAGGCGCTAGAGTTTTGATCGCAACAAAACATCGTTGTAACAGCTTACATCCTAAGTTCTTTAAGCCTCATGAGCCTTAAAAAAGGTTTGTTTGAAGTGGCCTTCATCGAGAGGATTCACACATGGCAGAGAGGAACCTATCCTGTCATAGTTTGCTCTAATAGAAAGGAGGAGGATTGCACATGACGTAGGGATAGTCTACAGAACACCTCTACGATGTTCCGCAGAAGAAGAAAACGTGGTGCAGCCAGCGAAAGGATTGATTAGCCCATAGTGATTGTCCCTATCCTCACCTTTTGTTTTCGATCAACTGACATTGATAGCCAACGCTTAGCGAAGACATGTGGAAAAAATGCCAGTGTTAGCCCGCCCAATTTTCCTATATTGATTTACATGGACGTTATCGACTAGGCTACCTAAGATGGAAAAGACGCGGAGTACCGCGATCTCCAACCCTGTCTTTTTTGAGATTCTTCCCGCATCCCATTTGCAGCACGCCAAAAGAACGAACGTGGTTTGAAGGAGCAGAGATCAGATTTACAGACGCTCACAATTTACGCGTCAACATGTCGTAAATCCTGGATCGTAAACAATTCTCAAAAATCGCTGTATATCGTAAAATCGAAAACCGTACATGCGCTCACCCTTGGTGTTAACCTGGCCAGCAGGCAAGAAGGAAAAAAGCGGTCGCATATAAGCACCTTCTATCGCCAGTAATGGTCGTTCGCGACGGAATTCCGCGGACAACTGACTCATAGGAATTCCAAGGTGCTCAAGCAAAACCACTAACCAGACTCTTGGATCGCAAGTTCTATAGCTGTACCCTCTTAGAACTCCATACAATGGGCCTACAAAAAGTCTGATTACGTTCACGGCTGGGTTGCCACTTCAAAGCAGCAAGAAGGGCAGCCATCAAGCAGTGATGAGTGGTCTTTTTGCCTGAACCGCCGTCTTGAACCAAGGTCGTTTGATCAGTTTTATGACTCTAAACGGCTTGTGCGAGACGTTAATCGGGTTAGGCTCTCGTCGGTCGGTTTGTGTTCCAGCCGTGATAGCGTCACTTCATCCAACTAATGTGTCGACCGCCAGTTCCAGCTTTGAAATGCTCGTGGCTGTCGCCACACCCGGCTTATCGAGCTGTATTCGGGTCCCAGTGCTGCTAAATTCCTGAGGAAATTCTTGAGAACGTCCGTTTCAGAAATAGATCTCTATGGAGAAGGTGACGACATTAGACAGAGATGACCTTGAAGTGTGGCCAGCTCTTGGACAAGAGGCAGCTCTTCTCCGTACTTGAGAATCCCATCGTCGCTATTGAAACGTGCAATCATGCCTAAGGTGTTTGTTCGAACGGAAGCGAACAATCCCGTTTGTGGTCGTAAGGAAAATGGAAGCTTGCGCGCCTTCGAGTCTTTCCCATTAATTCCCTTAGAGATTGGTGAAAGTCGTTCTTCTTTTACAACAAGAGCGACCTTACCTATTTACGTGGTAGCCACAAAAACTTCAAGGTTGAGATAAATGCGCTCCAGCTCCTAAACGAAACCTTCACTCCATCAAGAAGGGCAATGGAGAAAGTCATCCACTACTTCTATTTCGATAGACGACCACCCGTCTCAAGCCATCTTTCCTTTCGTAGGACGTCTCGGCTATCCTCCCCTTCGAGATCAGATCACCATCTCGTCGGTGAAGAACGGCACTCGGTCCAGACAGGAGGAGACCCGAACACATGAAGAACCTCTCGCCAACGCTCATCAACCCCTGGCGCGGCTCTTCAGACGATACCTGTCGGAATGCAAGATTCCATCTCAGTGGAAGACCATCAGGACCATCTTACTGTACAAGAACGGAGACGTGCACGACCTTGGCAACTATCGCCCGATTTGTCTGCTGCCCATATTCTACAGGCTGTTCACTCGAGTCATCCTGAATAAGATCGAACGCTGGACGAAGGACAGCCATGCGAACGAGCAGGATTTCAAAGACGATTCAGCACGATCAAGCAGGATTTCGGAGACGATTCAGCACATACAGACCATTACGAAGCTCATCGAAGTATCGCGAGAGTACAAGCTGCTGCTGGCCTTACGTTCATGGACCGGAAGAAGGCATTCGACTCTGTTCATACGGAGAAGGACATCGAAGCCCTGCTTACTCAGGGCGTTCCTACTCAATACAACAAAGTACCTCGAGAGCTGTACATATAGCGGAATTACGACGAAGACTTCATAATTCTTGTTCAACGTCGTCGGCATCGTGAAGAGAGGGGTTCGGCAAGGGGATACCATATTCCTGGAGCTCTTCAACACCACTCTCGAAAGCGCAACATGCGCAAACTAGAATGAGAAGACATTGGAATGAAAGTAGACGACACGAAACTTACTATAGGTTTCGCTGAGAAAATCGTGATCATAAGACTGATCATCAGCGAAGCAGGACGAATGCTGGCTTATCTCATTCGTGTGTGCTTCTGCAGCTGAATCTTTCTAAGGCGATGTTCATGAGGAACGGACGAGTTTCTGATGGCCCATTCTCCATTCTCACTCAACGGAACGAAAATCTCCGGCTACGTGTATCTGGGTGGCGAAGACAAAATGACCAACGACATACGATTAGTGACGGGGCTGAGCAGGAGCAGGCGAGCGGCTCGAGGAGCTTTCAAGAAAGTCGAAGAAGTCGCGAAGAAGACTAAGGACGTCCGACTCCGCGTCCCCCATTCATCTTCACTGTTCATCTCGCATGAACATAGGTCTCAGAGACGATTGTTGAGTAGGTAAGGGATGGCCTCCAAAGTTCCGAATTCCGTTGAAGTCCCAGCATCAAGCATGACGCCACATGGGGAATATAGTCGAAAATTAGGTAGCGGCGAATGCATTTCGCTGAAAACTGCTTGAAGAGAACCGTGGTTGACTAATTCCAAGGGAATTCGGTGGAGCACTAGCACCAACGCCACTGTGTGTTTGTAAACATTGTCTTGAATTCCTTCTAGAAGTTTGGATTTGTCGATGAGGGCACTGAACGATACATGTGCATATCGAACTCACGAGGTGGGTCTACTGGACTGATCCCGTAATCGGAAGGGGTGATCGGAGAAAACCCAGAGTTATGGCCTAAGCTGAAAGATGGCTGAAAGGTGAGGCTCTCGGCTGTGGTTTACGAAAATCTGAAAGCTCATTCGTAAACCACTTCCTGTAGAGCCGATAGCTACCGAATAGAAACTTCGTGTCGTAGCTCAACGCTTAAAGAGTGGTCTATTGCTGACTTAGCGCTGTCCCTAATTCTGCGTGTTGCTATGCGTTATTGTCTGCATTTTACCGGCCATTTGCGATTAATATTTCGTTGGAATTTGTAGTTTTCACACTTTGCTAGTTAATCGCTGCTATTTATCACTTCTGCAAATGTGTTGTGAACGCTTCCAGTGACGCATATGATACGTAATAAAATAGCCTGCTCAGGCGCTATTACACTCACGACGATAGCACCTAACACTCACATAGACGGTCGTTTAACGATTTCCGTTCCAGGCAAAATTGAACGAAAAAAATCTTTTTCTCTCAACGCAGTCATCAAGGCAAGTGAAAACCATAAATCTTCGAAGAGGGCAACAGACTACGCGAATTTTCTCTTGCAGGTGACTTTGTCGTGACTCACATGGTTCAGTGCTACCGTATTCTGCAACTGGAAACTATCAACACAGAACTGGAGACGTCAGCACCTCGTGCTACAACTTCTTCAACTCAAGCAAATGCCGGTCAGTTGTGATACAAACGATTCTCGCGCACGAGAAGGCAGCTCAAAGACCTTCCAAGTGCGGAAGCCGGAAAAATGGAGAGGATCGAAGGTGGGAGAAGTTGTAGGGAAACATCGACGCTAAAACTGAACCACTTTTTAGAGCAGGTGTAGTAAAAGCGGTAGCGCAGTTCGAAGAGGTGATGGCTGTCGTTTAGTGAATTGCTTGCCGCATTCGTAGTGTAAAGCATGCTTCAACCATTGCGTTGTCAAGAAAAATTAGGTGGCTGAGATTCGACGAAATATTCGACGAAAAACTATTTTATCTTGGCCCTGATTGATGAAGGTTTTCCAGCAAGAATGTTTCGAAAGTGTTTGAAAAGATGGTAGTCGGTCGTTGAGAGATTTGGAGAATATGGCGGATGAGGCAGAATTTCAACCCTCAATTCGTTCAATTTTCGAATAGTGATTTCTGAAACAGTGGGCGGGCGTTATCGTGCAAGAGAACCGGGCCTCTTCCATTGACCAATGCTGGCTGAAGTTGACGCAAATTTCAGTGCATTTCGTCGATTTCCTTACATTAGGACTCTGTTGTGATCGTTGGGCCTGGTGCCAAAAAGTTGTAATGGATCACATCAGTCGCCTACCACCACACAGTGACTACTACCCTTTTTAGAGGAGGTTCGCCTTTGGAAAATGCCTAGCTGTTCGTAGGCGTCCAACCACTGTCCGGAACATTTCCCGTGTTTCACCACAAGTTGATTCGATCCAAAAACGGCTCAGTTTGGAAAGTAGATGGGAACAGATCTCGAAACGGGAGAATTTTCGCTGCCGCCATGGGCCAAGAAAGTCAGAGAAACGGCTAATTCAAGGGTCATTTCAAATGCAGCAGTTTCATTTGGTTTATGAAGTGTGACGGTAGAGGTATTGAACAGCGCAGCTGCCTGTACTATAAGGTATTTCTTTGAAAAACTTGGAATACCTGGTCAACCATCCTCGGATAAAGATAGATATGAAGCTCATGCTTCTCTTATTCTAAAAACAAAGTTGCTCGGGAAGTTACTTTTATATTAAACTGATCCATGGGTCATATTGTTTTACTCCTTCTTCTTTGTCTCCTCTTCTCATTAGCCTAAGAACTACTGATGCAAATCCTTGCAGCCCTTCGACGAGTGTTCTCTCAAGATTTACTTGCCTTTTTCAGGACATGAAGGATGTCTCGCTCCGGTTGACTTCTCTTGCATATTTTGGCTGATAGAGGTAGAAAAGTTTTAAAGGCCAGCGATTGGTACTGGATTTCCTATCATTTGCTCTGCATAAATAGCAGGGTAGCGAACGATAGGGAGCAGAGCCAATGCTCTGACACAAATGCGTGTATCAAATAAGCTCCGGATACAATAAATATCTATTGTAAGCAAGGTGAGTAGAATTCACAGTGCGATAACCAAGCCAAGCGAGCTGAGCCCCACAACAGGTTCATTTTTAATTAGCCTAATAAAGTCTCTATTTGCATTTCTTGGTTCCACAGCTCGACGGCAACAACCCCTACTTTTCAACAGCATGCAACAATCCAGCAACAGGCAAACATATTTATTCATGGTTTTATTCAGAAGGAAAAGAAAACTGGCTTTCTACTACATACCAGACGGTTACTGAAAATCATTGCCTAGTACAGCTTCAAATAGCATGACAAAAAATCGTCGAAATCAACAGCACGTTCATCGAGTTTCTGGATTTTTTTGTTTTGTTAAAACGGTTTCTTATTTTTATTATTATTGTCACCTTCAGAATAGCCTATGTTGTAGTTGCACCCGGCACGTTCCCATGCTTCTTGACGCTGATGGAAGCCGGAGATCAAGGAACGGTCGCAGCATTCAACATAAAAAAGGACGCCCGATCCGGACCAGGACATCCCCCTCGAGAGTGCCCCCCCCTTTTTCCTACTTTCGTCTGATTTTAATTTGTCTTTTGCAGCAAATATTTAATACAAAATCTTGAAGACGTTCTTGAGTTAGAATGACTTTTCTCCGCGTGGCACGTGTTTGGTTTGGCGAGAAGTCGAGTTTTCGAGTGCGTCTTCAATTGTGCGTCGTCCGGGAACCGCGTATGCCACCGCGTAGAGTTCGAACACTACATCCATAAAAGGGCATAATCCATGCTGACGCTTCTTTTTCTATTCTCCCATCGAGCGTTCTTCAATTCGAACTATAGAACAGAGGAATTTCACGTGTGGAAAACCAACAAATCAACATGACCTGCATTTCAAAAAGCGATATGGTCAAACCTTGAACAGCAGCTTACCATTAGTTTAATTGGTCCGATAGGAACTTCTGGAGACCTGACATTGCAAGCGTATTCCCATTTCTTCTTCATCTTCTTCCTCAGCGTCTGTCCCGCTTCGTAGCGGGGTCCGCCATTCTGGTGTAATGACACCACCTTTCCCGATCCAGCGCTAGATCAGGGTAAACACCAGCAACCACCAAGCCAGCGCTGCTTCGGACGCCCTCTAGGCCGCTTTCCTACCACCACTACCACCTCGAAGTTGAGGCCTATCTTGCGGACGTTGTCTTCCTTTCCACACAGGACGTGGCCGTGCCATCGTATGCGAGCTTGGCCCATCTTATCAGCTATCGGCGCGACGCCAAACTTCTGCCGAATAGCATCGTTTCGGGTGCTATCCATGCGCATAGCTCCTGCCATTCAGCGCAGCATCTTCGTCTCCATGACGCTGAGGCGACTTTCCGTTTCCTTTGTCGCAGGCCAACACTCAGCACCGTACACCGCTATGGCCGGACGAATACCCTGTATATCTTCGAATTCAGGTGCTCTGGTATCTTCCTGTTCCAGAGCACGCCAGTCAACGAGCGCCACTTGGACCAAGCTGCACTCACGCGTGAATTCACTTCAACCATCAGTTTGCCGTCAGCGTATATCCTCCACCACTGTAAAAATCCCTTAATACTTGTGGGAAATTATTCCTTAACATATTTAGCTAATTACTAATTAATTGCCTGGATTCCTGGCTTTGTAGTTCGCTATCGGATCGAAAAGTGGTCTGACAACGAATGAATGCCATGAAATATAAAACAAAAGAAAAAGTATCAGTGTACAAAAGTAACGAAAGGAGTAAAGAATGTTGAAAAAATAAAACACAACTTTATAGTAAAGATATAGGAAGGTTCGTTTCGCCACTGCCTTCAGACGAACCTTTCCGTTATGCCCTTCCCATAGCTCTTCAGTGGAGAAGAGTAGCACATTTTAAGACACCTCTAAAATCTGTCTATTAAAAGAATTAGAAATTATTATAGAGCTAGATGTGGAAAGGATATAAGATAAAAAAAGACAGTGCAGGAAAGAAACAAAAGAAAAGAAAACAAGGAAGAGACAAGGAGTTAGAAACGAATTGAGAGACATGAGTGCAAGAGTGGAGATGAGTCGAACGATACAAAATACATAAAATAAATAGTGGGATGTAATAGCTGAAAGTATTAAAATATATTTCTATTATTATGAAATGTTTTATAGAAGCGTTCACTGCTATTTTCATTTGTTTATTTATTTTCAAGTATTTTTCACTAAATTCTCTAATTGAAAGAGTGCCGTTTTTTGGTTTCATTCACTCTCCACCACTGCATGTTGGCAAATAAGGGACTGTATATCGCTGCGCTGTTATATACGTAGGTCAGAATCTGCCGGAGCCGAATTACGGATAGCGGTTGGTCCGCTTGTTCCTGTTGCAGATTTCGTCATCAGTGCGACGTATTCTACTAAACAAAGCTCATTCAAGGATGCCAGCTTTCCACGATTGTCGCCATTTTGCATCCACTGCCCACTTCATCCATGTCCACTCCTGATTTCTAGTAAAGTACAGCGCACTGAGATCACATCTGGGTATATGCGATAGCACAGCGTAGCCACCTCAGGGTTCTTGGATGAAGGCGTGTTCGTGAGCTGCGGCACATCATCAATGCTTGGAACACCACGACGTAGCTACCAACTAACGGCTCAGGTTTTCAGGAGTTAATATTAGGTTGGTGAAAGTCTTGCACCAAAAACTCTGAAAAATTTTAAAGATTTAACAGGAACTTCCAAGGACTGTTTGGTGGCTGCAGCACAAACATTCTAGAGCATTTCGCATACGTTGCAAGTTGGTTCTGAGAGGATATAAATGCTACGATTGCAGTGAAGAGAAAACAATGTCTTCCACCAGTCAGTGTGATCTACGCCCAGTGATGTACTACCAGTTCCCGCAGCATCGCTCCGCTGGCCAAACAGCAGCTATCATCTGTGCTGTATTTGGTGAGAACGCGGTCTCACGATGGACAGTGTCTCAATGGTTCAAGCGGTTCGAGGACGTAGATGTGGTGTCCTTCGAAGATGCGCCACGCTCTGGACACCAGTCGGCGGTGGATGACGACGCATTGCGGCTCGCTCTGAAAGAAAAGTGAACGCGACTACTCGTGAGTTATCAATGAGTTTTCACTGTCGTCATACCTTCGTTGCTCATCATCTTCACGCTCTTGGATTTCGCAAGGTGATCTCGACTTGGGTACCCCACGATCTCCGTGACTCGGACAAGGCTTCGCGACTGAGTACTGCTCAGCCTCTCCTTGTTTGCCTTCGTAACAAGTACTTTCTCGACAATTTCCATTCAGTTTGAATCCCATTTCCATTCTGGCCTTTCAGTTTTCTCCATTTTAATATTACATACGGTCAGGGACCTACGTGGATAAGCCTAACGCATGTTTTGGTTATTGAAGAAGCGCCGCTGCCATGT
This sequence comes from Heligmosomoides polygyrus polygyrus, assembly GCA_947396885.1. Classification (NCBI taxonomy): domain Eukaryota; kingdom Metazoa; phylum Nematoda; class Chromadorea; order Rhabditida; family Heligmosomidae; genus Heligmosomoides; species Heligmosomoides polygyrus. Next base: position 29,287,705 of record OX377201.1, on the reverse strand, counting down.
TTTGATTGTTTTAATTGTTGTTGTTTTTACAAACTTTTTTATTTTTTATTTTCCCTTACTGCGCATGTCTGATTTTTCCTTCCTTTTATTCTCTAATTTTGAGCATGTCTTATTGACGTATTAAATAAATAAATAAAATTCGTCACGGAAGATGAATCATGGGTCTTCTTTGTTAACCATGCTCGGAAGGCTCAGTGGCTCCCCCAAGGAGAACCACCACCGAAGCAACCAAAAGCGGACATCCACCAGAGGAAGGTAATGCTGTGCTGTTGGTGGATTCTCGAGGAATGCTCTATGATGAGCTTCCTAACCTTGACAACGGCACCACAGTACCAAAGAACATCTACGCTCCACAGCTGCAGAAGTGAGCAAGGCCATGTCGCGGAAACGCCGAGGGCGGAAGAATGCTTACCTTCTTCACGACAATGCTCGCCCCTCCCCACATTGCAGGGTCGTCTCGCCAGAAGTTGCAGGAGCTTAGGTGGAGGTGCTGCCCCACCCACCGTATTCGCCAGATCTTGCGCCAGTGGACCACCACCTCTTTCGAGCTCTCCAGCAACACCTAAGGGATAGGTGCTTCAACTACCGAACCGAACTGGAATCCGAAGTGGTGCACTTCTTCAAGTCACAGCTGACTTCATTCTGGGAAAAATGAAATCGTAATCTCCCTATCAGATGGCAGAATATTGCAGATGAAAACGGTGGTTTCTCTGTAGGTTGAAGTCGCCCAGAAAAGAAGCAGTAAAATTTTGAAAAAAAGACTTTTGGTACAAGACTTTTTCACCAACCTAGTAATAAAAGCTTACCGAATTTAAAAGCAACTGTTATTCTGTTATTCCATATTTCACAATACATGGTCAACTTCCATAACACACTCACTCACTAATCTTTCACAGCGAGTTGTCATTAGTGAGTGATCATGTAATTTCTTTCGTACAGTTATCCACTCTGACAGCATACATTGAACCACGTGGCATAAACAGACGTCTTCTAGGCCCCTCAAAAGAAGGGACTAATGTTGCAAAGTGACTACTTGAGATGCCAAAAACAACGTAGAGTAGAAGAACGTTCAAAGTAAAATAATGGCAATCGTTATAGACCATAACACCGCCATAGAAGGGTAAAGCAGTGACGACAAAGAAGATGGGGAACGACTTGATGTAACTGATGAGTATGTGCTTGTCGCCAGTGTGTTCTCTTCTCTGCAATACTCTGCGGCTGTGACGAACCAAAGAGCTGGATGTTCCTCGTGGTCCCTCCGATGTCTTTCACAGAGGTTGAACTAGAAATGAATAGTGCTCAGGTGTGGGTCTGAACAGCGAAAATATGAAATCCTTTAGCTGGTAGAAAAGAAGTTCTAATTTGCGAAGTCCTTGAACGTATAGAGGTGTGTAAGGGTTGAAGAAACTTTTATACGGAATCGCACAGCCTCATAGCGCAGCCGCTTCCAAACATCGAATTTGCAGAAAAATGCAAAATACTGTAGGGGCGCGCTTAGGTATTCGATTGCAGTATTTTGACTTCTTTTCATAATCGGTACTTGGAAGGTATTTCGGATCTATCCTATTCCGGGGGGGGGGCCACATAAGTAAAAAGTGTTATATGTAACAAATCCACTTAAGACTTACCGAGCGGCCTCTACAGAACAACATAGTACCTAAACAAGAAAATCACAAAGAAAAAACGAAGAGATTACATTTGTTGCGGTTGTAAGCAGGCAAAGTTGTGTGCCCTCCTCACCATGTTAGATCCTGGTTATAACATGTCAGGCGGCGGTCAGCACGCGGCATGCGGCTTCATGCGCCCTCCTCACCATGTTAGATCCTGGTTATAACATGTCAGCCGGCGGTCAGCACGCGGCATGCCTCCATTCCGTCGCTCTTTGCCCGCCGACACGGTTGTTTTATTTTTTTGTTTGTTTGTTCGTTTTTGGTTTATTTTAGGTTCCAGCTCGTTCTCTAGGAGCCGCTCGGTAAGTCTCAATTCATTTTATTATCTACATTTTAGTTATGTGCCCCCGGACTAGGATAGATCCGGTATTTCTTTGGAGACTGTGCGATTCCATTCTAAGCTATCCATTTTCGATATTCATTTTCGTAGCTGAAAACTACGCCTGAGATCCCTCCCTTGTAAGCCAGCAGCAAGGAGCGCCGGTTGTCGAGCGTCCACCGAATCGAGCTTTCTGGTTCTGATCCAGCCAATCCGTTCCTTCTTCGTACAATACTTTATAAATATTTCTGTTCGATAGGAGCTCCGACGCATATACAAGGTTAGAGCCACCGAGTTACTAATGTATAAATGACAAAGCTTTTACATGGTCCTTGGGCGGAAATTTTGAAAAAAAAATAGAAAACAGAAAACTGAGAATTGAGTTTGTCAGAAAACAGAAGCCAGAAAACAAAAAAAAAACAAATCAGAAAATAGACGAGGACGCTATAACCCGCGGCAGATGGGCGATGACGTCATCGAAAATCGATATTTTCGGACCAGGCCAAGTTTGACACCATTTGATAGAGCTTTTCGTGGTGAATTTAATGGTGCCACTGCAATCAGCCAAAATTGTAACCTGGGCGAGCAAAAGCTCGGAGAACATCGACCGTTGTTGTGCTAAATTGCACCTGCGGGCGCGTTCTGAGCGCAATAAGTCGGTCATGTTCGAATCTTTCCGGCTGGAGCTTGTGCGTTTTGTAAACACTGAAAAGCTCAAGAGGTGTGCTAAAACACAGCAACGCAGGTTGTGATTTGACAAAGTCACAGCGGTGCGAAAATGAAGGTTAGCCTTGTGTGGCACGATTCTTTCCGATTTCAGTCGACCACTGTGGCAAGACGCGATGAGCTAACGGCCTACGAATGCGTACGCAAGCAGACCGGTTAGGTTGCTTTACGATGAAGTGTCCACAACTTCCCAGTTTACTCATCTGCCTTACTCCCGGCAGCCATTTTAGGGCCCGTTTATAGTTTGACGCCGAGCGACGCCACGCCATGTATTGTGACCACATTGATCGAACGACGCGATCGATCAATTTTTCCTATGTCTCTACAGCATGACTGTCCTAAATACTGAACTGATTGTGTCATGACAAGGAACTGGGCTTTTGAAGTCAACGAAGTGGAATTCTTCTTCGCCATTGCCCATACATTTCAGACCCCTCGCATGATTGGAAGAGTTTCTAGGCGCGATGCATGTTGACGTGCTGCACTTGTGCTGACTCAAGGTTTGAAACAGTTTTTAAGTAAATTGTTGCATAGAACAAACGATGGGAGAAAAATCTAAGAAATCGTTCATCGTTACAACGGACAGCTTCATGTGAATGACGCTCAAACTACTAATCTAGTGAACGTCGCGATTCATCGTACAAGCGAATGAATCTCAACACCAGATTCGCTCTTAAATTTCTCTTTTTTGCCTATCAAAACAAGGCACAATGGTTGTAGGAAAGCTAGGAATTTATGACCATTCAGACACTGATAACATTCTTTTGGGAGGATCTGTATTGATGCACCATCTTCATATCACTAACTATCATGAGTTTTTGTGATCGAGACTGCTACTTAAGCTAGAGAATCAACCAATCTAATTTATTAAAGACACGAAACCTTGAACGGAGGGACTGCGTGACAATAGCACCCAGACCATCAATCAGACAAATCATGTAATGAAGGCGCAAACAGCTTTTTTCGAATTTGGAATAGTATAAGAACATTGTTCTTGTTATTGTGGCTGCGAGGTTCTGATGTGGTTTTTTTCAATGATCACAACTTCCTCAGAAATCATAGTTGCCTAGTGTTCACTATTATTGACGCAATTCCGTTACTCCCTTCGATGCATCTCGTCGACGTTTATTGACAACGTCTCAGGCCAAAAGTCATTCTTCAGATCTATGCATAATAAGCAAGTGACGGCATTTGTCAATCCCTTTGCGGGATGGACCACGCATCTTTCTTCTACAAGTTACCGTGGAGAAACCTAATGCATGCTTGTTCCGTAGCTGGCCAGCCGATGAAGAACTCGCTGTTTTATCCTTCCCAGTTTGGTCTCTCTGATACCAGTCCATCGACACCGTAGAGATCGAAGGCCTGGTTGGCCTGCGCGGAAAATCCACGCCAAGAGCCTTGAATCGGAGTACGCGCAATAACCGGCACGTCCTCCAGCACTCCGCAGCCGCCAGAGTAGCATTTTGAGTGCAAGAAATTTTTCCCTCCTTGCTGACAAAAAAATCTCATGTGATGTGCCCTACAACAGGACTGATACCAAAGATGGACGTGCTTGTCATGAATGATGTGTACTTTTCGCCATCTCCCAGACCACGCTTGTAAAGGCACACTTCTTTTTTTGCGCAATCACATCATCAGAGGTTCACACTGCTTCAACTTTCCAGTTCTTGCGCATGCTCTGGTAAAGTTCTCTCTACCATTTTCCTTGCTGATTCCTCTACATAGACTCTTCTTCATGAAATCAGCTGTATCATCCGTCTTCATTAAATGCCGTTCACCAATGCAGAATTGGGCTTTCGGCGTAGGTGGACCGCCCGATCTTTCTTTTAAATATTCTTTTCATTCCCAAGCCTTTAGCACCTTTTGAAAGCAAACAGAAAATCTCTTCAAATGATCGCTGTAAGTCAAAAGATCCTTAAAATTCGGGCATTGTCACTTGCTTGTGACTGACGTTCAACGATTAGGATGAACGAAAAAAATTCGAAATCTCACGTGCCCAGGAATTTTGGACATATCCAAGGTAAGCACAGACAGTAAAACTCTTGGTTAGTAAAGCAAAATTTGTACCAAGTTTGCTTTAGAATTTTGCATTGGAACACCAAAATGATTGTCTTTCAACAAGAGCCATTACTCACCTGGGATTGATTGCGAAAAACCGTGTTCCAGCGCCATGTTTCCTCCCCGAGAACCCACAAAAATGGCGACGTTCCGCCACCATTAACCGATACAAATGTCGACAAGGCATCCGCTTCGGATAACAAAGCGACTGGACTGCCTGTGATGGATCGTACCAGAGCTCCTCAAAGGATCGCAAAAACGCCGAACTATCTCGGAGATGAATTACTCCGGTGAGGTCCCAGCGCGGCGAGGCAAGAAGAGCAGTAAAAACCGAAGTGACTGTTTGAGACACTCCAGAAGGTGGTGGCGCTACGATTCCGGAAACACCTTGGGGCGTACTGATTGCAGTTACATTCTACTTCATAATCTTTTCATTTTAAACATTATCAAAATTTCTTGAAAAAATGTAAGTTATGGTTAAGCTGATCTGTTACCTTTTCGTTTCCAATTCATTAACGACATTTAAATGCTACTTTTAGAAAACCAGTGGAGAATCACATTTTGAGAAAGGAAACCATATGGAACAGCTCAAACGGGAGCTGACGGGATAGTCTATCTGCGGATTATCGTTAGCATTTCGTTTCAAAAGAATAGTCATATCCACTCATGCTTCACACCTGAGGAATACGAAAATTCTCGATGAAAAAATGAATCAGGTCAAGTCATTTTTAGTGGTATTCTTTAAATCGTAACGAAGTCGAATCAAGTTTATAGCCTCTCGCTGACATGCGAAAACACTATTAATATAGAGGACTCTGCGACTCATAGGTTTTCTGCATGTGTTCACTTGGTCTCTTGATAACTCCTAATTAATCCGCTCTACAGTAAAAATAACAAAAAATCAGCAGTTCAAACTCGTGCACTAAACCTAACTCTTCAAAAAATTTCTTTTCACACCTCACGAAGGGCCTCGCTGAAACAGAAGGAGGACATTGAAAAAGGTTACTCACTAAATGTCCAGGTTTAAGAACGTCGATCTTGGACCTTTTTTGTTGAAATAATTACTCGTCATTTAGGCATCATTCTGACTAAGGCAAGAAATAAGACTTGTCGACAAAAATTCAGAATGACGTCAAAGGGCAAACAGCCGGTGACGTGTTTCTATACGAGCGCGAAAAAAATACAAAACCTAAGAATTTCAAAAACATGAGCGTATCTGTAGCTCTGTAGCCACTGAGAAACCAGCGAGGGTTACGGATTGTTGTCGCAGTGTTCGGAATTCAAGCCCAGTCTATTTACTTATTTAATACGTGAAAATAAGACACACGTATAACAGAGAAAGGAAAAAGAAACACACCATTAACCACATGACCTAGTACACGAGTAGTTTGTTTGTGGCTATACGCTTGGACTCAGCAGATGCATGGGGTGAGGCAGGAACACCAAACCTGAACGCTACGAGAGCAGACGCCACTCGGCAGGTGAACGACCTAGCCCTCAGGTTCGAGCTGGCCCTGGCTATGTTTTTTCATGGAGTCGCCACGAGTTCTCGATGGGTGATAGAGTAATGTTTTGACACAGAGCAACATACCCTCCTGTGAGCATTTTAAGAACAGTGCAAACATCCTTCAACTTTCTCGCAATTCCACAATGTGAAGACCCAGGTAAGTATCTCTAATACTAGCCCGTGGGATTCTAGAATGGAGGAATCTCACGGTTCTACGGTTCCACGTAAAACTCTTCTTGTAAAACTTTTTTGAACTCTTTCTAGCAAGACCGCATCTCTTTTTTATGAGGCGAGAACACAACAGGTCCGAATCCGACAAGAGGTCTGATATATGTACATCTTGTACTCCATTGTTATCACTCTTCTATCATTCGTTGCTAAGGCTTTAAAAATTTAAAGCAATCTTGCTGCCCATTTGGAATATATTAGCTTTACATGTTCTGAAAAGTCCAACTTCTCATCGCAAACGAAGCCTACGTCTTTTACTGAAGTTGCTTTCACGGTGCACTACCCATCGGTACAGTAATCTAAAGCAGTTAACGAAGTCCCGATTCTCATGTGCACTGTCTTTTCCGCAGCCAAGAGAAGACACCAACTGTGCTATAAAGCACTTCTCGGCTGACACGACTCGGTGGTTCACCAGTTTATTCCTCGATCGCAGCCGGTCGCGGCTGATACAGAGCACTAAGAGCAAGCGATAAGGGGCGGAGCCTACAGCGTCGCGCTGATCGCGACACTCCGCGCGACAGAGCAAAAGAAGAAAAGCGAAATGAAACAAATAAGCTAGAACTACAGAACCGCCATTTATGTGGGAACAACAACTAGATGACATAACTCCGAAAACCAACACACGACTACTGAAGACAAAAGGCAGACTACAGAATGTATCACAACTCGGCATCTGTGCTGCAGGCTGTCCATCCTTATCGTCGTTGCCCATCTTCGCTGACCGTTGAGGAGTGGATGCGGCTCGATGGCGGAGATCTGCCTGCAGAGCTCTCTCGCGACAACCAGGCAGACGCAGTTCGACCAAGTGGAATATCGTGCAGTAAGCCGGAAGTCGATGAATAACGTGCAGCTGTAGATGGACAGATGAGACGGCTGCCGACGGTAGACTAGCCAGGACTACGGGCAGCGGAGGCGAGAATATTGGGGTAGGACGGAGTATGGAACCGACGGTAGGCAGAAGGGGTGACGGGGTGACGAGGCGGGGGCGGCGGCAGGCGAAGGAGAAGAGACGACGGACCGGACGAATGCGATGAAGAGGATGTGTCGCTGTACTTCAGAAGTAGGCGAGCTAGTTGTGGCGTCGTTTCAGAGACGTACCGCCACGTGTCGAGCACAATACAGTGTTATGGTCGCCACGACAAATAGAACAAGTCACCTGACAGTTCTTGCCATGGTCGGGACGGAGGCATTGGCGACAGAGACGAAGTTCAGATGCGCGCATGGCGCGGGAGACAGGGTCGGGATATCGATGGCATCGAGCGGTATGATGCGCATCGACGTTTTCTCCAGCGGTGCAAAAGACGCAGTTTGACTTAGGAGTCGAGCGCTCTAGCAGTACGCTGACGTCGTCTTGAATTTGGCTAATCTTAGATAGGGCCGAGTCGACACGTCCAGAAATAATAGCGACAGTACGGGTGAGGGCTTCAAGGGACGCCTGCCGTTCCGTCTCCATGTTGCGGAGTTCGCGCTCAATGTCGTCCTCCATGGGTGAGTGGGATAGAATGACGATGCGATGTTTTTAAAAGAAGATATCGGGGCTGGCGTTCACTGCTGCGAAGAAAGTCGCAACGCTCTCGCTGTTCGAACGCAAGTTACCACCATGCCTATAGCAAGCCGCAGAACGTTAAGCATTACGCGAAAAACGTACAGAGTCACGACGCAAACAGTTCGCAATAGATATATAGCTACTGCGGGGCCAAACACGTAAGTAATTATGAGTAGGGAGGATACTATGCCGGCGACTGCGAGTGTGAGCTTCCAGTGAGAAATGGCTACATGCCAAAGTGGTGATAAATCTGGAATGTTGATGTCGTGAAACCAGTCTAGTTGCGGAACGGTTTGATGAGTGGAGTTGAGGAAAACGTCAAACGTCCACGTATGAGGATGATAGTACAGAACACCCGTGAGTTGGATTGAGACATTGTTGCCACCACAAATTGTGAAACATTCTGATTCTATGATGGCGCTGTCGAATGCTAGCCTAAGCGTGGTTGTTGCGTTGTGCGGACTGCACTGGATGGAAAATACGTGATGTGCGCACTGTATGGTAGCCCACGAAAGGGTCGAGGTAAGGCAAGAAATAGAGAGCTGACTGCCCTGTGAACAGCTATAGCATCCCATGAGTTGCCCAGCTGTAATGGTGCAATGTTCGTCGATGTTCAAATGGGCACTTTCCAGTTGTCTCATCGACGTAACTAGTATTGTTATCTCCCCTTCTGTGGAAGCTGCTGTGACAGTTCCATTTTCACTATGTACAGACAAGTACGGGGTGGATATCGGCAAGAGGTAGTCGCTGTTGTTACGTAGGTGCGCTAACTCACTGTATGGACAGCGACACGTCGGACGGATCCCTGAAATGTCGCATGCGCAGAAGTGGGTGTTCTCGCAAGTGCGGAAGTTGCTCCGTGCTTGATGCTGTTCACTGCATTTTGCCGCGAATACGAAGTCCTGTGGGAGGACCAGTGTTTCGATCGCGGCTTGCGCAAATGTTCTGTAGGGCACCCACGGTTTTTGGAGTGATATTACTGTGAAGTCAAAGTCTCCAAATGAGTGTTTTGTGTATGGCATCAAGGAAAGGAGTCCGTTTTGTTGTGTGTTGTAGATTTTTATTGAAACGTCAAGGTTTACTGTTGGATTCCATTCCGGGCACCCAAAAATTTCGTACACGTCTGGTGACATCGGTAGATGTATTACGCGATAGAAGGTGCAAGCGCGTATCGGAATTGCGCAAAGGCAGTTGAAACCGCTGCACTGAATGGAGCACGCTGAGTAGCCAGGGTACCCCATGGAGTGGTTTAATTCGGAGATGGTGTCGTTTGGGGCGATGCTTTCGCAGGCGGTGCCAACACAGGAACCCATTCCTCTACAGCGCACTACGTACTCAACTCGGTGTTGCGTATCTCTTGCCCAAAAAAGTGATACTTTTGAGCAGCGAAGCGTCGTGGGTCTACGAAGGATTTTGATGTATCCCACGCTTGCATTTGCATGACGCAATTGAATGCACTGACTGGATAGCACGCTGTTAAATAAGAGCTCATTTTGGTATTGGTATTTGCAAACGCTGCGATCTGTACAAATCATTTCTATGGATTGACGTGTGTATCCGTCTTGACAGGAAGATACACCAAGGGACGGATTTAGCATCATGATTACTACGCCTAGAGTCACGGGGCTGACCATAGCGGGAGTGAAGGTGTTTAAGGAGAACTGAGTTCTGCTATGATTTGGTTGTCGAATGTGAAGTTCTATGGATGTGGTGTCCGGTGCAGAGCGTTGCCGAGATTTCCATTTAGTACCGAAAGCGATCCAACTGATGAGAAGTACTGTGAGTCCCAAAAGGTAGGCGATAACCGAGACTGATATAATCGCCCCAGTGGGCCAACAGTGGGGGTTGGCAATGAGTCGCTTAGATAGGAAGCCGGAGCTGTACTCGCAGAAGGGAGTTGACTGACAGGATCGAGATTCAATGCTAGTGTTGGAGCGTAAGACTACTTGAAACCTTTGAGGAATTGGTAAGGCTGGAATTTTGTATTGCTTGACCTCGTTGGTGTAGCTGAACTCTCGGCACATTCTGCCCAGGCATAGCTCAAACGGAGATGACATTGGTTCAACAGTTACTATTCCGTTGGAGCAACTTATTGATTTTTGATATGACTTTGCTGACACTGAGCGCTGAGCTAGCAGCAGGATGGATAGTATGTAAGGCAATATGTTGATGTGGCTCCCTCTAAGGTTCATTGTTCTTCTCTGAGTTTCGACGCTCTCATCTTCGTCGCTATTAGCACGCAGTTGTCGCAGAATGTCATTTCGCGCCTTTGTTTTGGCTTTGCGCTGCGGGTTCTGTCGGGGAAAGTGTGCTGACGGAGACGCGCTTGGAGATGTTGACTGCGGCGAATGGGATTCCTGATCTGTAGCTCTGATTTCCATAGGGTAAAGCTTACTTAATGGCCTCTGTATTGGAACGTTTTTATAAGGGTTCAGTGGTAGAATGCTCGCCTGCCACGCGGGCGGCCCGGGTTCGATTCCCGGCCGATGCACCAATGTGCTATAAAGCACTTCTCGGCTGACACGACTCGGTGGTTCACCAGTTTATTCCTCGATCGCAGCCGGTCGCGGCTGATACAGAGCACTAAGAGCAAGCGATAAGGGGCGGAGCCTACAGCGTCGCGCTGATCGCGACACCAACGTCTGGACAAGACCTCGATTTGAAGAGTCCGCTGCTGAAGTGCCCTGCAATCATCAACGGTGGAAGTTTCCCGATAGATTTTTACGTGATGCGCGAACTGCTTTACAGTAGCATAAGCGCTTTCCAATTCTACTGCGAAATCTAAGGTGTAAGCAAGCAAGAGCGGTGACCAGACGCCACCTTGTGGGCTCCACTTTTTACATACCTTATAAATGAAAAAGCTGCACCAGCTCTAACATGAAATTATCTGTTCGACAGGAAATCCCTCACCCATCTACAGATAGTTGGATGAACCCTCAGCTGTGTGAATTTATAAAGCAGTTTCGAGTGGTTAAGCTGTCAAAAGCCTTTGAGAAATCGGAATACATTACAATACCATGTTACGTGCGGTCAAACAGCGCCGGTGGTGTAAGGCGAACATCGCTGCCCGGAAAGCAGAAGATGCGGGTTCGAGTCCCGCCTGGCGCAAGAGTTTTGATCGTAACAAAACGTCCTGTAACAACCTATAGCCTCTATATCAGCCGCTCCAGGCTTAAGCTAATGTGTTCAAGGAATACATTATGTCACATGCCTTTTTCGACTCTAGGAAATACGTCCAATCATTTAGACATTCAAGCATGTTAGTCTTCACTGACTTATTCGGTATGAAGCCTTGCTGACAATTCGGAAATAGTCCGTTTCTCAAGAGATGTTCAAAAAGATGAGACTTCATCCCCTTCTCAACGTTTCTGCACAGAATAGATTACTTATTTATTCATCAGTTTGTTCTAGCGTCTAGTCATTTTCAACAGAAATGCCGCTGTTTCCCCATTGAACACTTAATACTGTGCAGGTAGAAAATAGTGGACATCTAAAGCTTCTATTCGCCTTCGTGTTTGACGATGCTATTTCGTAAGGCGTGTTCCCGTGTGCAAGCATAGCTATGTCCAACCGCAGGCGAAAGCTCGGCTCTTTCGTCAAAGGTTGCAGGAGAAGATGCATTGGGAGAGCGCTACTACATGGATTCGCTAGTGGCTCGTCCATCTCCGGAATGGAGAAGAATCCCTTGGCAGGAACACAGGTCAGGGTGTTCTTAAGGCCGCCACAGACTTCTGCGGCGCCTCTCGGCGGCGCCGCCGAGCGGCGACGGCGAACGGCGAAACCGCTGAGCGGCGCCGCCGAGCGGTTTCGCCGTTCGCCGTTTGACTCATCATCATTGGGAGCGGTGACGGCGAGGTACTATACTGTTTCTAGTCGGGACCTTTGGCGGCCTTTAGACTGCAGATGATTCTAGCACAAGAGCCTTATTTATTTACTTCATACACTCTTGGAAGCGCCATAATGGAAAGACAGTCAAAAACCCAGAAATGTCATTGGGTGGGGAGAAGGCAATAAAAGGAACAATAAATGACCGCAAATTAAGACAAAGCTATGTAGAAAACTGGAGGAGTTGACGACTACTCCCGAAGTACATCATGCAACTCGTAAAAAAAGCCGGAGGCCGGAAAAGATAATCCATTCGAAGTTAGTATTTCAACTCCACTAAAAGTTTGTAAAAGACGACGTGAAGCCAAGAGATCCCTACGACATTGCGGCGTATGTCAGCCGGGCTTTCTCTGAGGTTAACCGTGGACTAGCTAGCGAACTATATCCTTAGTTATCCTAGTTTCTCCAACTATCCAAGTTTACGATATATTCAGCTGGCAACGCGTCAGGGTATGAATGGAGACTAAGTGCGGAGCGCAGAGATTCAGAACACGTATTGAAGACGTCGTCCAATATGCGCAAGGATTCAAAAACGCGCTGCAGATGTCCGCCTTGCGTAGGGACTCCGAGTAAGGGGGACCAGTAGGCGGGGGACCAGTGAAGGGGAATCAGCAAAGGAGGACCACTAGAGGAATACCACAGTGTTTTCCCTTAATATCGTCAAATCTTCGTCCGGTTTTTTAAGACGGCTCACAGAAGTCGTGGTACATGTGTCGGGATGCAGAAGGAGTGTCATAGACGTCGCAGCAAGGCCCGTAGCAAAAAAGAAGTACGGTTCTGTGATCCTCGTCTCATGCCCTACAAGACCATATAGGTCTCGTCGAGAATCTTCGGGGGAAATTCATGGGCTTCCCTTGTTAGGCTGAGCGCATTTCAAATGGAATGATTGACGCCCTCCTTATAAGTTATAAGTTATAAGTTTATTACATTTGCAAAAGGCAAACATAAAAGAAAAACAATGTCTCAAACACAACAACACTAATAAAAGCATAAGAGAACATTGTATTATGAACACAACAAGCAAACAATAGTAATCAATAGTAATCGGTAATACTCTAGGTTCACCTAGAAGCATCATACTGAAATAATTTTTTGCTGACTAACCTCTTAAACTGGTTTAGGGATAGCCCATTTGGCAGACTCTTCGTAACCTTGAGGTATGCAGTTCCTGCTCTATACGTAAAGGACTTAGCGTATAGTGTGGCTTTAGGACGAGTTAACGCAATTTTGGATGCACAGCCTCTGGTGCTTGAACTCGTGACACGAAACAACTGTTTCATACTACACATCTTGCCGTTGTATCCGCTAAGCAATATCTTATGAACCATGCATACATCAATTACTTTGCGCCGAGAAGCAAGCGAAGGCAATTCAAGGCATCTATTCCTGACTAGAGCGTTTGGCATTCTATCATACCTGAAATCACCGGTGCGTACCATCAGTTTGCGCATAAAATTATTCTCTACCCTTTCAATGCAATAGATGTTTTTTTCCTGCAAGGATTGAATACTGTAGTGCTAGATTCCACTATAGGACGGACGTAAGTTTTGTAAGCTCGTAGAAGGACAGCTTTGTTTTTACTAGAAAGTCCTTTGAAAATATGATACGTTCGCATAATTGCTTGCCTACATTGAATTCTAATATGCTCCGAAAATCTAGACTGTCACTATAATGAAATCCTAGGTCTCTAACGGAACCAACGGTGAGACCATAACACCATCTACTTTGTATATACGCGCACAAGTCTGTGAGTTGGCATTTAATTGCATGAAATTTGTCTTCTCAGGAGATAAAGGTAACTGCCAATCCTTTGCCCACTTAACTAGTGAATCAATAGCTGTTTGGAGTCTACTTGAGTCATCTGGTGTCATAACTATACTATAAATTTTGACATCATCAGCATACATTTTTATAGAAACATCAAGATTCTGGACTACAAGAGGTAAATCAGCTGCATAAATATTGAAAAGAATAGGTGAAAGAACACCACCTTGTGGAACTCCACTAAGGATAGGCTTAACATCAGATAAGCTTTCCCTTATTTTCACCTGGAATGTTCTACCAGATAGATAATTAGCAATCCATTTAATGAGAACCGAATGAAAGCGTAACATTTCCAACTTTAATAGGAGCTTTATGTAGCACACTCGATCAAACGCTTTTGCGAAATCAAAATATATGATGTCGCAACTGTGTTTGTTATTAACTGCATTTGACCAATCATCGAGACATTCAAGCAAATTAGATTCTACAGAACGCCCTGGAACAAATCCGTGCTGTTCCTGACTGGCAATTCCACGAGAGAGAACATAGCTGATTATGTGGTCCTTTAGCACCTTTTCAAAAAGCCTACACAAGATGGAAGTTATACTAACTGGTCGATAATTCTCCGGGTTATAAGCCGGTTCCTTCTTTTTAAAGGGCGTAACAAATGCATGTTTCCAACGCAGGGGAACCTCACTGTACATCAATGACTGATTGAAGAGATATGCTAGAGGACCACACTTTCTTAAAAAAGAAAAGCGGGATACTGTCAGGTGTTACAGATGTAGACCTAGGCCATTTCATTAATAAATCATAGATTGTTTTTGTATCAAACCAAGGAAAATCAGGCATTGGATCGAAATCAGGCGAAGTAGTAGATGGAGTTTTGCCATCGTCATGTTGAAAAACTTTTACAAATGTGTTTGCCAGCAAATTCGCTTTGTCCTGTGATTTTATCGCAATGCCTTTCTCATGTTTCAAACTCATCACGTAACTTGGTTCACGAGTTCTGCTATTTATGTACCTATAAAAACACTGCTTATTACGAGATTCAACTACTTTCTTCTCCAAATGAGCATTGTATTTTCTTAATTTTTTGAAGAATTTTTCAGAAAATTTTTTATATTGAGCCCACTCGTTGGAACGTCTGGCTTCATGAAACAATGGTCCAGCATATTCTGTAAATATTGAGGTAGATGTGTAGACTTGAAAGATGTAACCATCTCCCATGGAACATAATGCTCAATAGTGTCATGAAGTATCGATATAAAAAGCTCATATTTCCCATTTAAACTTGTTTCGCATTCAAAAAGTTCAATCCACCTAATTTTAGCAAGATATGCATTCACTTCCTGAAAGTTGCATTTTGAATACACTCGTCGATAAACCGGCAAGCTATGAATTTGGATAGATGTAATGCCGAAAGAAATACTGCAGTGATCACTCAGACCTACAGGACTTAGCACTTGGACGCTACTGATCAGTAAATCATTACTGGAAAAGAGAAGGTCCACTATGTTGCTCCCTCTCGTCGGTTCCGTTACATGTTGAGAAAGGTTGTGACAATCTGCTAATTCTACTAAGCATGCGAGGTTAGATGAAGGCAAGGAACTACCGTTCTTAAAATTGGGCATATTGAATTCACCTACAATAATAGAATGCAGTTCACAAGCTATTAAGTCGCTCAGTACTTTGCAAAGTTGAGCTGTCATAGCGGCTGTGCAGGAAGGAGCTCTATACAATAATATTAACCTACCAATAGCATAACACCACCACCAGATTTCTTAGATCTGTCACATCTATGAATTTCATAATTGTATATCATATTTCCTAGAATTGAAGGGATGCTGTGACTAGGCTTTAGCCACGTTTCCGAAAATGCATAGATGTCATAGGAGTTTGAAAGTATTAGAGCTGCGTGTTCGGAATTTCTTGAAATAGACCTAACGTTCGCATAAAAACACTTCAAGGCACCAGAGCAATACCGACTATTTAGTTTCCCTGAGCAGCAGAGGGACGTCCCACTACAGGTGTGGTCGAGATAGACGTGGCCGGTAACCCCTGGACTTGCCCAGAAGTCGAACCACGGTTTGTGTCCACACTTGCAGTGTTCCTCTCTTCACGCCGGCGCTTCAACTCTTCTGGTGGCAACGATTCCCGAAGGAATACGCGGAAATCAGAGAAGAAGCGCAAGCGACGCGCACGATTAACCGCAATTCGTTGAAAAACCCTAGCGGGCAACACAACCTTTAGCGGTCTGTTATGAGAAGGAGAGCTCTTCTTACCTAAGCGGTACAATGCTTTTATCCTTTATAAGAATTGCATACATTGCTTCTGGGATATATTTCCGAGGAAACTGACAACTGGTTAACTTTTCCTTATGTTCACGCATTACATCCATGCATAGCTACTCGTGTAGCCTTCAAAGCAAATAAACAATTTAGCTTTTAAGCTTAATAATGTTTATGTCTATGTTTATACGTCGCAAAAGGCAGACATGAGGAAGAACAAACAAAAAGGCAATGAACTTCAGTAGAAGTGCACGATCGGATAAGAACTGGGTTATCTAGTCTATTTATTTAATTATTTATATGCTACTAGAAATACAATAAAAACAAACGACTGGTACGCTAACTTCAATGCAACAAATGCCAGTAGATAGAATATGCTTACAGAGGAAAGGATAGAGAAAAAACGAGGAAAAAGACTAAGCACATCGACAGAGGAGAGCGACAAGCAGGAAACAAATGATCATGCAGGGAAGGGCATTTACTTAAATAAGGATGGTGCAGCATTTTCGGTGAAGGAGGGCAGTAGGCCGTCAACACTGCAAGTCCGACCGCGGAGACTCCGGATACCAACGTAGTACGTCCGCAACTCTCACCAAATCACACCTCGGTACTTAGGGCAAGAGAGAGGGCCATAGGATACGGCATGATTCCAAGAGCGCGTAGGAGCAAGCGAAACTAAGATGACTACAGGTGCTGTTCCTAAAATGCATAAATATTAAACGTGCATCGTTCTACTTTCTTAGAGCTTCTTGCTGCTCAGTAAATCTGAACAAATGCTCCTGAAAAAGGATAGGCTTCCTCCACCTGAAAAAGCTGCAGTCTAAACGATTCCACATTGCTACAACCCCTACAAGAAGCGATCCCTGGAACGAAATCGTATGAGGCCTTTCAGGTCTTATCCTAAACGGGTGCCCTCTGTGTGAATCCACGGTTGAGGGAATTTCAAAGAGGTTAGATATATTCAGACTGATCTCATCGGTGGTCAGCTTGAACATATAACCAAAAACAATCAAGTTTCTTCGATCTTTTAAGCTCTGGCCCCTAATTTTTGAAGGCGCTCAGCGCACGAAAACTTGGTGATACTCTTGCGGGCGAAAATACGGCACGTAAAGCTTTTCTGAACGTTTTCAATCATTCTAGTCGACCTCCATGACTAGACGTTCACAAAAACGATCATAGCTCGGTAAGTTTTTGTTTCTTCGTCAAACATCAGCAACATAGCTCGAAACGTAAGCTTAAACTGAGCTATAGAATAGGTTTGTGAAACGTTTTTCGTGAGCCTCATGTAAACACCACCTGTTCTGTGCGCAAAGAAGGAAGTTGGGGTTGTGCTGTTATTCGAGGTATTGCCGCACCTCCAGGAAAAGAAATGATGTGGACAACATTGCCGGCTCAGCCCCTATACGTTTTCCGTGGTAGACAGAACGTTATCTTTCTCTCATCCGATTAACATCCAGGTGCCGGATTCATCAACGACTTACAGTAATTTAACAAAGAAAATACGCTGAAATTCCTGATTCCGCGGCTTATCAACGTCATATCGCTTGATAAGCCGCGCTATTAAAAATTTCGGCTGTATTTTCTCCGTTAAATTGCTGTAAGTCGTTGATGAAGCTGGCCCCAGAATTCTGCTTTCACAACTCGAAGGTTGTCACGGTTGAGCAGTCCGCCGGCGTACGCAATGAACCGGCTAAGTCGGTGCCTTTCTGCATCACAGTTTTTGACTGCTTTCAATTGTGGCGGCTCTTTCGGCTGAAGCTGGTCGGCTGGTCAGAAACCTTTTTCGTTTTGACGTTCTTCAAATAGCAGTTGCTCCAGTGAAGCGTAGCCGCTTCAGTGAGAACGCATTCTATCAGTAAATTCTAGCAAAAGAGGTGTGTTTTGTGAAAGTATGGGGTGTCTGTGCTCCCAAACCTTCAATGGGGTACTGGACACCATTCTATCCATTTCAAAATTTTTCTTCTGAAATCTGCTCCAGCGACAAGAAGAAAGTAAGTCGTTGTACTGACGTCTGCAAACTGCAACGAATAGTAGCGCATTCGTTTCTTCCCAAAGGTGGTGTTTTGCTATTTTGCGATCGGCTACCTGTAGCGGAAGCATTTCAATCCTTCTAGGGACTGCCCGTCTATCGTTTGAAAACGCAGCCATCACGTACAGAAAATATAATAACACACATAGTTGAAAAATATCCAAACACTCCATTTTTGGAGCGTTTTATGAGGCACAAAGTTAGTGTTTACTAGGATGTCGTTCATGGATTAAAATTGGGCGCTATCTGCGGCAACAACTCGAGAAACCCGAATTGTATTCAGATTGGATAACTCTCGAAATTGTGTAGCACAGTTCAGGCACCTGGCGATATAGAGAAAATTATAGTCTTCAATCATATTGAAGTGACAAACGTGCGGGGATATTAAAAAGTGCTTCATCTTTACCTCATGGTTTTCTTCGCGAATTGAGAGGAAACAGTTAAGCACTCGCGACATGAAACATATGGTGCAATACCACTCACATCGCGCAGTTTGCGACGGTTTGCGACGGAAAAATCGTCGCTGACCGTCGCATGCTCATAACCCCTTCAGTTCCATGTTTTGTGAAAAAGGGTTGGCACCATTCGATTTGTCACTTCGAGATCTACGCAAATATAGCGTCATCGTCCGTCTGCCGCGGCCCAGAGCGGATTCGTCCTCGATGCGAAATTGCCAAAAATCGTTATTTCCAAAACTGGTCGAGATTTCAACCATTCGATAGAGCTCTTCGAGGTGAACAGAATGGTACCACTGCGAGTGTCGAAAACTCAAAGTGGGCGAGTGAGGGCGGAAGAAACTCAACTGTTGCCATCCGCCGCTCTGAAGCGGCAGATGAGGCTAAGGCAGTTTAGGAGCTGGGCAGTTGTGAGTCATTGTAATGTGCCTTCAGTGCTCTGCTCGCACACAGATTTGCATGCCGCTAGCTAACAGCGTCTTACCACAGTCGTCGACCAAAATCGAAAAAATTGGGTCGCACAACCTCACCTGCAACTCCGTACCGCTGTCTTCTTGCCTGTTCTTACACCGCCTCTGTTTTGGTATACAACTAGAGTTTTTACTACCTATAAAACCGACAAGTTGCAGCCGAAAAGATTCAGAGCTGTTGCGCTCCGAACAGGTCCGCGCATCCGATTTGCTAGCTGTCGCTCCACAATTGATAGGTTCGACTATAGGCGTTGTTCACAGCGCATTCCAAAGTCTCTCCGGGACAGAGTAAAGCAATTGCTAAGAAGGGTGGCTGTAAATTTCTGGTAAAATTCCCCAAAAGCACACTCTACAAGCTATCGCGCCCACTCGACTGATAGTTTCGATCATCTATGCATTGTGCGCGGCGCACTCCAAAGTCTCGCCGGGACAGAGTTCAGCAATTCCTAAGTAGCGAAACGAAAATACTTACTCACCTTGATACTTTGATGGTCCTTTTGTCGGCCGGAGGTCATCTCAGCGGGGAGCACAACTCTTCCAGACAGCTCGATCTGGCAGATTGCATCCAGTGAGGCAGACCCGCTCTCTGAAAGATCTTGAGAATGAGTCTGCCCATCGCGTTGGCGGTCGTCCTCAGTGGTCTCTTATGGTCTCTTGGGAGCCATTCTGTGACACTGAGACTCCATCTATTGTCCTTTCGTCGAAGCGGGTGCCCGGCCCAGCGATATTTGGACTTCTTCATATACTGCAGCGCATCTGCTAATTGCGAACTCCCTTAGCACTCTCCCTTAGCTCCAAGCTTCGTAAGCGTTCTTGCCATTGCTGATGAAGGCTTGTCTTTAGAAGACATCTCTCCAGAGCACGATGCGTAGTTTGCATTGCTCTGGCGACTGCCTTGTTGTCGGGCTAGGTTTCCGTCGCGTAACACATCGCAGGCAGTACAGAGGCGTTGAATATCGAGGCCCGAGTCGACCTATTGTAGAGCGACTCCATTTAACCTTTCGAGTCCCGTGTCACACCACTGGTTGACCATAAATTGCATTTTGACATATTCATGTCCTATCCAATCTTGAAAATTTTTGAGAAAATTCTCCAAACGGGTCAAATAGCCTTGAAGGCTTTACGTTTTCGAGTAAGGGAATATAGAAGCGTAGTGGACATGCTTTCCGCATTTGATTGTTTGGTTCGAACTTATATGCATTGTGCATGGCGCACTCTCGGAGCAATCCTGTCATAACAGAGCATTGGCAACGTACGCCATGCTTGAGATACTCCGAAAGCACGCATGTCCTGGGAAATATGATAAGCTGCTCTAATCACGAAAGCCTGCTTCAGCCATTTTGGGCCACCTACGGCGAAAGCACTGTTGAAAGAGTTCTGGTAAGGTTGTATACATGCCTGTGTAGATCTCAAAGATACGAATCGAACGGTGCCAACCTTTTTTCAAAAGAACTAAAACTGAAAGAGTTATGAGCATGCGACGTGAACGGTATTGTAGAAGAAAATTGTCCTCATCATTCTCAGTTACTAGGAGCAATTTCGGATCATTCCTAGTGGGTGGGGGAAGGGGGTAGGTGGTGCTTGAAAGACAATACCGTCAACTAGCCTACGAGAAGACTTTTTTATAACTTTCTAGCCGCAAGAGACCACAATTCTTGCATTTATTCTGTTTACCTACCGATACCCCTCCCGACTAGGACAGGTCAGAATTTCTCATCTATGAAGCCATGTACTATAAGAACTGGACCTTTTGACATAATAAAAATCACACTGTGGAACACATTGAACAACGGGCTTCATTAACATTTCTCAAGGACGAATTTGCATGCAAGAGCAGCTGTGGCCTCTGCTCATTGAATGGATCTCCATGAATGAATTACTTCAGTGTGAAACAGTTCTCAGTAGAACTCAGTAGAACAGAAACGGCTAACAGTTGCAAGTCCTGTGTAAAGCTTCGCTAGGTGAGAAGAGAATGTTAGAGGACAGTGGTGCCTGACCGCATATCGGAGCTATCACACTCCAGAAACTAGACGAATCCGAGATGTAGTATTGTTGAGGGCACCTGCCCACATGGTAACGTGTTTTTTCTTCATCATTCCAGTTCAAAATAGCGGTACAATAAACACAGAACGAAAGGTCTAAAAGTGGTAGTGAACCGGGATTCTGATATGAAACGAAAGTTCCGCATATCCCTCTCCAAGGGTGTTTCAAAGCTGTTGCTAGGTCCATCTTTTTGATACTATTCAACCTACACCGTTAGCGCGGCAAAAAGCGACCCTATGGGATGATACGCAGCATAAATGATGCTAACGCGCCAGCTAGCTTAGAAATCGATTGTCCCACGCACGCAACACTGCAAAACGTTAATGTGTTAACGAGAACGCCAGCAGATCCGCGACATTTCGGCAAATTCATTAAAAGTTAAATGCACACCCATGGTGCGCATTATGGGCCTAAATAGGGTTTGGAACACCGTGTAGGACGGCTCTAAACGGCGTTTTGTGTTGAACGGAACTGAAAGTTTGATGCAGCGCTGGTGTGTTCCACACCTATGGGCCTGTTCATACTTCGCGACAAGAGCGACAAGAGCGACTGGGGCGACGGATGTAGTGTGGTGTACGTAAATAATAGCGTACTCCACACTCCGTCCGCGACGAATGTAGTGTGAAATGCTTTACGTACACCACACTACATCCGTCACCCCAGTCGCTCTTGTCGCTTTTGTCGCTCTTGTCACGAAGTATAAATAGGCCCATAGATGCACGGCATCAGAGCGCACAATTGGAGCTGGAGCACACTTTTCGTCGCGCCGCACACGTGGGCTGCGTCGGCGTCCACGTGGAGATTCGATCGATGCGCATCGGTCTCTTGTACGACCGCAGTGGCGCTGCCTACAGGCGGATCGTAGCGCAGTGGATGGTGGCGTTCCTCCGTACGAAAGATGTCTTGGGTTCGGTGTCCCTGCGTCGCGGGATTTTTGCATTTCAACTGACAGGCTGAGATTTGACGAATTTCGACGTCCACACAATTTTCTGGTGTTTTGTGCGCATTTCTCCAGTTATATGCTCGAAGAACGCAGAACCCAGCTGCGCACGTCCCGGCTAAGCAGTTTTAGTGCGCTCAGAGTCATCAAATGGAGATATGCGTGCCTCAGTGCTAAGCGCTCGCACGACAGAAACCATGCTCCAGTACAGATTCGCGCTCAAAATCTATTCCGATTTGGTTTTAGTGGCCATGGATTCACTCATTTCCGATGTAACTACACATGCACGTGGCTTCCTACCAAGGCGAAAGTCCACTGAACACACGGTGCGAGAAGCGAGAGGTAGCGCCTCTCCCCGTACCCGGACCGATTTGCGCTCGCACCACCATTGGCGCCGAGCCAACGTTTGAATTCCACCGTAGTGTCCCTGAATATCACTCGACGGACACGCCCCGTTCTCCTTTGAATTTTCGCAAATTTCCTTTTTCTTCGCCTTTTTTCCTTCTGATTTCTTTTCCGGGGTGAAAGTTCGAGCTATTTCTGACGTAGGGGCCCCTAACGTCACATCACAGTCATTGCCCTAAACGGAAATGCGCAGGCGGTACCAATGTTCTTGACGGATGACGCCGCTTCTTCAACAAGTCTTCGAATCTTCATCGAATAGCGCATGTTAGAGCTTTCGAGTTGTGATGGGAGGAAACAACAAGTGCAGAGAGGAGCGTCTACCCTATACAAAGCAAAAACCGGATGTGCTAGGACTATTTAGTATTCCAGAAATGTACGCGCAGTTCTTTGTGTTCCTTTCGAGCGCGCTGCTCTTTTTTTTTTCGCTGCCGTAGTAATCCAATTACTCTGATGTGTATTGCGAGTTCCAGTAGTTCCATATCATCGTTCAAGGCTGCAGAATGCCGCGCAAGGATAGCGAAAGCAGCTCGTCAAGTCCCGAATCTCGAGATCGTGAGGATGAGACGCTTTCCAGTGATGTGGTTGTCAACAAGTATCAGATGGCAGCCCAAATGACCAACGAGATTATGAAGGTGAGATCGTCACACATGCTCAGTTTTATTGAAATAGTCGTTAATGGAGAAGACACAGTCAAATGTAATGTTATCTCGGTCCCCTTTACTTCGAATTGCAGTAAAAAACTCCTTTTTCTAAGTTTTGATGGGGTTCGAGGTTGATGTATTGCTATTTCCACTGTAGATACACCCAATAGTCAAATATGGAACTTCCAAAAAGCGATATGAAATGGTATAACAGTTTAAAAGTTTAAATCAAAATATAGTAGTTAAAACGGGGGTGTACACTATATTCTGGTTGGTAGATCTTAACCAATGTTTACCATTAAATTTCTGATAGTTTGTGAAATTTCGGCAGCACGGATAACTGCCTTGCACTCTTACAAACTAAAAAATTAATGTAACTATTTTATATGCAGTTTACACACAAACCGGATACCCCAAATCAATTTTGAAATTTTAGTTTGTGGTGTTTTGTTTGTAATTTTTAGTCTCTTGACAAGTATTGAAATCAAACCGAACCGCTTGCAAGTAAAGACGAACGCCTCTTAAACCAAAGTTGATTCTCTTCGACGACTGAAAGACAACTGTTTGATTTTAATGATTAACCTCTACTTTTTCTATATTTCGTCTGCCCGTGACATTAGATAAAACGTTTAAATTGTCATAAATTTGTTGTTTTTTTTAGCCACAAAATGGTATTGAGATGATTTTGAAGTGCAAATGCCATCAATTTTCTGGATGGTACTTTGGGAAGAAATCGCGCCATGCTCATCTAGTGCGATGAGACTTTCATTTAATTGAAGACAAACATTCTGTTTGCGTGGAGTTTATAGCAAGTTTATCGATGAATCCTCGATCAAATGCAAGTCTGAGAAACCGTAGAAATCCGATGAATTTTTGAAAAAAAAAATTCCGTTAAGACCATAAGTCACACTTTAAAGGTAGATGCCATTGATCAGTTTATTCGTAAACCATTGAATATGCCACATTGGTTTAAAACACAAGAGCACGATCTTCAAATGAACTCGGTTACGTCAAACTTGACATTTTCCCATTGAAACTGTACACGTTGAAATTTTCCAACTGCACTAAGACTAAGACAAGTGGCGCAATCGATTTGGGTGTGGGTTTCAGCCCCTTTAGGGAATGATTTCAGGTTTGGTTGGCGCGAATCCTGACTGAGCCTTCTATTTGCGGGACGTGGGATGATTCCAGACCCGTTTGTTATCCACATGTTCTTAGATTAACTTCGCAGCTCCTTTTGTATAACTGCTCCCAAAATATCACCTCAAGATAAAATGCTTGACATATTTTAAAGCAGTTCGTCACAACTCTTTATGGTTCGCACTAGTACAGAGGTTCCAGAGCCCAACGGGAGAAAAGAGCGCAAAGCGGCTCCGGAGGAAGGTCGCCTTGTATGAGTGGTCATCCGCCTTGGTAGGAACGCACACGTGAATGCCAAATTACATCAGAATATCTCAGTTCACCACTGCGCTAGAACACACCTGTGCTGAGAAAAACTTTTAATTTTGTGCCATACAGAACGCACTAGGGATTTAATTTCATTGTGACCCCCCTCCCCCGTGCCGCTTAGCGCCGAAAAGTGTTCACCAACTGTATTTCTACCATCCTGGATCTCCCCTGTACTCCTAGACGGCGCATTGTTTTCATAGTTCAAGCTTCGATGACGAGATCTGAAATATTCTATGCTCGCCTAACGACAAACCAGTCTGACCTTCGCAAGCTCGTTCCTATGGGGTAGATAGTAACGGCAAGTACCACATAGCCTGAATGCTTTTGTGCCTTCCATGTTTCCTTTCCGAAAGAATTGCATTTGTCTCTAATCATAATCGTGGGATTTGCTTTTACTCAAGGAGTTCGAGCGTGATAGTATTTAAGAATTAGCTGTCGTGAGAGAAATGTCCAACCCGGTTAGAGACGGCTCACTTTAGAGTAGAAATGGTATACTGCTTAGCTGAAGTTAGTTGACCTAGTACTATCGAGGCCTCTTGTAGCAGGATGCTCACTGCTCTTTAGGTAATCAATATAAGGACGCGACGTGACCCTCAAGATTCTTGCCCATGCTTCCATTGCCTGAATTTTTCTGTCACTCCTTTCTGTTCCACACCTTCCTCAATCACGTTGTTTATGGCCATCATCTAAGTCAAAACAACTCAACAGAAATCGCCGTATTGAGGAGCAGAACGGTGGTGGGCACAGTGCTGAAAATTTTGCTACATTCTTTGCTTTTGCTGCTTTGGTGGTCGCCATCGAACGGTCTGTCACGCCGTACGCTTAAGAGCACGCGCAGTGTTTCGTGTATGTCACACGATTTAAGCAACGTTATGGAAATTCTTGTGCATTTAGCTCAAAGTACGGCACCAGTCAATAGCGTGCTTTCACCCGTTCCAAAATGCACTTTACAAAGCGTTTTTCGACTTTCTAGTCAAGTATGCAATGCCACTAAAAATTCCATAAGCGTTTGTTGAGCTTCAAAGTTTGTAAGCTTACAATGTCTGTGTTGACATAGTCAGCGGTGCCATAATAGGGTGGAGATTCGCTTTTGTTGAATCAATCCATAAGCATTTTCATTTCGATGTTTGGAGTTGACCTGGAGGTGATTTATTAGCTTTAGAACACACACTGAGGTGAGCGTGGTGGTGTTCTTTGTAAGCAGTGTAATTGGGCGTTTAAGGTGTATGTATACGTATGTAAGGCTGAATTAGAGTTCGCACCAAAAATAACTTTTGGACCGCTAGGCCCAGGGTGCACGCTTTCAATGTTGTCGTCGTTGTTAAGAAGTTATAGTGAAGTACTCCCCCATTAGGACAGATTCGAAATTTGTAGTAAATTCTTTCTATTATTTGTGCAATGTTAGAATTACCCACTTCCAGTCCTGAAGGGGTGGACACTGCCATGTATCTATTCGGTAAAGGTGCTAAAATTAAGCCTACGATGATGCTCAAAAGTACGGGTAGGGTTGGGAAACTAGGATGTCAGGGTCATTTTAATGCAACCTCATTGTGTATGTCTCATCTCAAGAATCATTTTAGAAGCTGATCTCGGAGATCAAGGAGGGAGTAGAAGTTGGTACGTTGTGCACGTTAGGCGACAATTTAATTCTGGAGAAGACCTCCAAAGTATTCGTCAAGGAGAAGGATGTGTCGAAGGTATGTTGCCGTTTCAGTTTGCGCATCTTCTGCAGAGACCATCTGACCATCAGTTTTAAGGGCATCGCTATGCCTACATGTATCTCCGTCGATCACTGCATATGCCACTATTCGCCGCTTCGTTCAGATCCTCCGGTGATTTTGAAGAATGGGCAAATGGTGAAGGTAAGGTTACGACACAATATTGCGCTTCCAGGGTTTTTTATTCGTTCTGTTTAATGACTCCGACTATGTGGAGGGAATATTGATGGAGGCTTATGTCTCCTTAATCCCCAGTTAAGACCTAGGGTTTAGTATTTCGCGTTCTCGCACGATTTGCGCCACAATGGCAGTTGTTCCGGAAATTTGATCTCAGTATCTTTAGTTTTTTTTTGAACTCAACAAAAGTGTATGGCTCATATGTCGCGGAGGTAAAGAAAAAAGATCACTTGTTTCAGATTGACATAGGTGTTCATGTTGACGGGTACATTGCCACCGCAGCACACACCGTCGTGGTTGGTGCGAGTCCTGTAAGTGATCAATGCCATCGTTTGTCCTTTTAGCCTTTAGTGGATCAGGGCGGAGTAACTTCACACTTTTTAGACCAATAAAGTAACTGGCAAGCACGCCGATTTGCTGAAAGCCACGTATGACGCGATGGAGGTAGCTATTCGTATGCTCCAACCGGGCAACAAAACGATGGACATCACTGCCGCTATTGATAAGGTACGTTTTACTCTTGTTTCTGAGTTTGTACGGCAAATCCTAATGTAGGAGATGCAGAGAGTTGCAGCCGACATTCTGATTTTCCGCCATTTTCATAACGCTTCTTTTTCCCATAATTAGCCATGATTTTTTGGTGTCAATCCGACCTCGGTATATGTCAGCCATATTGGCCGAGGCAAGGGTCAGGCAAAATCGCTTCGGATGCTTCTTTCTCGAAATCTTGTGTTTAGGTTGAAAGCATTGACGTAGGAGTTTTTGAACTTTAGTGAATGGTGTTCTTGTCTCCTTAGAGTTGTACTGTTTTTTGTTGCACTACGCTCATCTTACCTCACGTTGATTCGATCTAGCCCAGCTTCTTGAGAGCGCATTTGTCTGTCTTCTTATGGAGGTGGCCAATCTGTAGGTTTTCTCTTCTCCATTGTCCATCCATGTAATACCATTGTTCTTTTAATTTTGCACAATTTTTCTCCAAGCTAGGCACTTTCGAAACCACACCAGAGTTATTTGACGCCAGACTACTCACGTAAAAGCTCGAAATATTTTTTTTACTTCATGCTATCTTGAAACCCGTTGTACAGCGTGATCAAATCAGGTTTTACACTTTGGTCATGAAATTGTTATCTACGCGTGGTGCACGATCTGCGCATCTAATATTTCTGTATCTTTGAATCTTCGGGAAACTGATAGCAAGTAGAACTGACAGTGTTGAGAATGGGTTTTTGTTGAAAATAGTTTGGAAAATTACCAAGTTCTATGATCTGGATTTTTCGGTACTTTTGTTGGATTCTTTGATCCGCTTAGGCAAAGAAGTTTCTACAAGGAGGTTGAGGTTTTACCCTGTTAGCCGTTGTGCCTGTGCCGAAGGTTTGGGATACTAATGATTCATTTTCGGATATCCGATTCGGATATCGCAACTCAATCACATCGTTTACTGGTCATTCATTGCCATTTAGGTTTTGATTAATGTTTTCTTGCGATATTTTCTCCACAGAAGCTGTCTTCCCCTTTGTTTCGAGCAGTATTCGTGTTGACACGGTCTTCTAGATAGTGAAGTGTATAGTGTTTTATAGCATCTAAGAACTCGATGTGTGACTGTTGTCGTGCCATAATGAAAGAATGTTATGATTACGTGATGTCGTCTAATAACCAAATTGGCACCAGGTCTTGTGACTGGTTCCATCTGTACTTTTTGAGTCATCGGTGAGAAAATGATCACATTGATCGATTGTCTCGACGAAGAATTCGAAGGTTAACGAGTTTGATCGCTGTATTCGTTACAAGTTCTTTGATTCTTTTGAAAACCTATGCGCGGGGTAGGTCTACCAACTAGTCTTCGTGTCATCCAGTGACGCACCTCCGGTGCTCCGAACTGACAAGTGCTGTGGAATTTATGATTGAGTGCAGTCCATTTGATCGAAATCTGAAGTGTTTTTCGAGGAATCAGTGGCAATTATGGAGCGAAAACCCAACCGTATTTCAGTTGTTGATGCTTCGGTTTCAAAGCTGATTTTTTTCAATTTTAAAGAAAATATATGCTAATTTTCTCTCTATCCGGAACTCCTGGGCGTAGTCAAATTGTAAGCAAAACTAGAAAATTAAGTGCGTATCATGCTGCTGCGGTAGCCTAGCCTCGATCAATGTGTGGAACTCGAAAAAATGGCTTCAAATGTACTGTTTTCACGTTATCCCAATTTTTTCCCACAAAAAACATATCTAGGGTCGAAATAGCAACTTTATAACAAATGCAAATTAATCCTTTGTTTAAAAATTTTTATGTAAAGAATCTCTCATGCATTATTTCTCAGGAACAAAAGTGTAGCCTTTTTCATTGAGCTATTCTTCAAGACTACACAGTGTATTAGATGCATTCTGAGGTGCTCTGTCACAAATAATTGTTCGTGCGAAGAGGCTGTGCCGTGAGCTCGTCCAACTTTATTCAGGTTGTGTCGTTATTTTATTCTTTAGGCACTGAATTTTTAACAAAAATGTTATTTTGAAGGAAAGGAGTGTTGGCGCTGTGCGGATTAGGGGGTTCACTCCATAGGTGTGGCTTTCTTCAATGAATAGCTCACGGTAGGACAACACGTTGCGCTTTCCTTGGCGTGTTCCAGTCCAGTTCTAGGATTCCGTTGGAATATGAAACTACAGTAAGAAAAATAGGAAAGAAAAATCATCAAAACCGTGCATCCCCCCAACATGCATTGTGCCAGATAATTTTAACCTGGTTAAACAATGTCTGCTTCAACTTTAGATACACCTGAATTCTTTCGCAAAACATTACTCATTTCTGATGGTGCCTGATTGCAAATTAAAATGTGTCCAGATTAAAATGAAAAGTGCCCGGGTTCAAAATGGAGTTCGACCTATGATTCCGCGTCTTTTCTAGGTTGCTGCGGATTATGGTGTGGTTCCCATTGAGAACATGGTTTCCCACCAGCTCGAGAGGGATCAGATCGACGGTGAGAAGCAGATTATCCAGAACCCCGGCGAGAAGCAGCGCAGTGAGATGGAGCGGTTCACTATTGAAAAGCACGAAGCGTACGCCATTGATATCTTGTTCTCGACTGGCAAAGGTTAGTTAGGTCTACTGTTAGCGTTGTGGGGAAGAATAATGGATTTCCCTCCTCCAGGTAAAGGCAAGGATATGGATACTCGCACTACCGTATTCAAGAGAAATGAAGAGATTCAGTACTCGCTGCGATTGAAAGCCGCTCGAGCGCTGATGAAGGAGTGTAAGGATAGGGTGAGTTAGGTTTCAACCGTTTGGGGTGGTTTTCCTTGGTATGCTTTAGTAGGTAAGGCGACAATTTATGGGGAAGCTTCTAATGTTATTGTTTGTATATTTATTTCATTTGTTTTAAACTTGCGAGCAGTGAGTGATGTAAAACGTTTATTTTACAGTTTATATAAAAGGATGTGGTCTACAGCTGAAAGTGTTTTGGCCCATAATTCCCTGTCCTAGGCCTTAGGATCTTCGGATTCTGTCTAGGTTCACTCGTGCGGCAGTGTTTTCGAAAATTTGTGTGACCGACATACGTATTCTGAAACCGAGTAGTGCTGAGAGTTTGAAACTTTATTTATGTTCCTATTTTCCTCGCGCAGTACTTAGTTCCTGTTTTTCTAATTTGTTGGAATGTTGTCCAGTGTTTCAAGAAAATGCTCTGTTGTGTGCAGGAAAGTGCCCTTAATGTCGCGATAAACTGTACATTTTCAGTTCGGAGTGATGCCGTTCACTCTGCGAGCTTTCGAGGACGAAGTCAAAGCAAAGATGGGCGTTGTAGAACCAGAGAAGCACGGACTTCTCCGTCCGTATCAGGTACTGTCGATTGTAACACCTCTTCTAGTGCGCTGCTTTCAATCATATCGCTTGATCTGATCTGAAGTGAATGTATGGGTGGTGTTAAAGAAGCTGAGAGGATCCATAGGATTATGGTGCTACCTATATGAGTTAGTGTTTTTGTTCATAGTTGTGTTTGTTTGCCAGTGGTATTTTTTGTGCGCCGCACTGTAAAATTCACGAATAAATAAATGAATGAGTATTCTCTTAGTGGTAAGTATGCAACATTAGAAGACTTTGCTCCCAATCAAGACTTGAATTCATGTCTCTCTTAAGGTTGACAAGTCGTTTTGCACTAAAGAATAACTGCTGCATGGAAAGGAGCGTACGCCTCTTGGGGGTTTCCTGTTAAATCTTAACCCACTTTGGTACCAAAGGTCGTATTAATGACCGTGATATCTGAAGAACTTGTCAGTAGTAGAAATGGCTCAAGTGTATTTCTTTTGTGATCAGAGGTTTTGCGCGGGTGGGACTCGAAAGTGCACCAATCTGCGTTGCTGCTATAATGCTGTGCGACTACTCCACGAGCGCTGTTACGTTGGTCAGAGCGTTCATGATCTCCTATATCGCTCTATCACCGCTCATCCGTAATTTTCATTCGTTCGCTCATTGCATACGGTATGTGAAAAACAACGAGCAAACATAGGAGGTTGAAAATGTGGCATGAGTGTATTCGAGGACAGGAAGGGTATACTGATGATGGGTCTGATATCAGCACAGAGCCAGTTAAGCTGAAGCTCCTACTAGAAACAACATCCTTCATTCTTGTTTATACCTGAAACGGCTGCTTGAAACGGGAATAGAAAGAGTATCGGTCGATACTTCACAAGTGACGTCTGTGACTCTCTGTGCCTGGTGCAGCTGTGGAGGTGCATGTCGTTCGATATGGCTGGTTTATGTTGTTCACGTCTCGATTTCCAGGTGATTTACGAAGCTGCCGGAGAGGTTGTTGCACAGTTCAAAGCAACAGTATTAATAATGCCGAATGGACTGCTGAAGATTGCTGGTCTTCCGCTGGACATGAGCTTAATAGAAACAGATGCCAAATTGAAGGTTAGCTTTCCCTAAACATTTTTCTTAAACGCGATACTGGCAGTTAATTTGAGTAGGCAGCAAAGCATCAGATAATCGGTAGTTCTCAACCGCAATGGCTGAGGTTACCAGTTTATCTCCGCTGAACATCTTCAGTCATCGATTCGCGTCGCTACGGTCGAAGGCTTTGTGCAGTGTGACTTAATAGAGTGTTACCGAGATACAGAACTGGAATGCCGATGAGGACTGCCGCTGTTTTTGATCTGACTTCGGGTTTTTAACCAAAATTGTAGTTGACCATGATAACCATCGATATTCCACAATCTTAGCCAGTGACTCACATATCGGAGATGTAGTTCTGTGAACTACTGGCTAGATTGTTACTGACTTTCCTTAGGCTGACGCTTCGGCGTCTTCATCTTCCAAAAAGGTATAAAAGTAAGGCAAAATCCAGCCTCAGCTTTAGCCAACATCTGATTACAGCACCCTGACGTGTGGTGCTCAGTGTATGAAGATGTATAGAAAGTCGGACGGTTCCAGTACCGAGGCTTTAGGCCAGGAAACTAGCGATACGTCCTTTTTGTCGTCCTTCTCTTCACTCTGAGGTTCTTATGCGATTTTATTGGCTAAGCGCTCGATTAGTTTGCTTCCTCAGGCCTGAACAACAAACGAATTAGTAGTTATCCCGCCAAATGTCGCCTCAACCGTGCAAAATTCAGTGCTTCATTTTTGAAAATCTTCGATGCTCCACTAGGACTACTTTCGTTAGTCGCTTTTCAAAAAACTAGCATTCAATTTTGTAAGGTTGGGGCGGTATGTGGTGGGATAACCCGTAGTTGATTTTACCCTTTTAGACTTTGAGGAAGACGCTCCAGCCTAAACATTTGCCAGTAAGGACATCTATCAACCTCGTGGAGAGCTGGCAAAGTAATACAAAAAATTTACCATGCCGGAGTTAACCGAGAGTCGAAAGTGACTACTAGAACGTTAGTAGTGCTTGGATGTAGTGCTTCTCCGCTGTTTGTATGCTGTTGCTGTCTTCAATGGGGCATCAGTGATGTAGGCCGCGTCTGTGCTGTATTGCGAAAAGCTGGAAGTATCAAGAGTGGAACAGCTTTGGCTGCGGGCTAAGCTATACAGACTATAGTCCAGCTCTTCTTTCCAGACATTCTTCGTAGTGTTGGGAACGTCTCATGGGACAGATGTGTTAAGTTGATTTCTGCAGCTCACTGAAGTAAAAAAAAAAAACTTCATCCTATGGCTAACTGTAGTCGCTGCACCCTTGCATGCATAATGCGTGCAGTTTCATCGTTTCCATCGGTTCGAACACGTTCGTTGCAGGATCCCGAGTTGATCGCCACACTGAACTCGCAACTGAAGAAGAAGAAGAAGAAGCCGGCGAAGAAGGACGCGGCAGCCGCCCTCAACGACGGAGCTCCAGTCGCCGAGCCAGTGGCGGCGAAATAGGGTCGAGTTTCTCAGTGAGAGTAGCACCTTTCGTTGTTTTGTTTTCCTCAGAGTTGTTCGTTGGCGTGTTATGGTCGACTCATTGATGAATCCGTTTCTTCCTTTCCACTCCACACACACACCTTGGTGACCGTACCGGCGGCCGTCCCCTTTCAACTTCTCCTCTTGCTCCGTTCGTTCTACTCTCTGTCGTCATGCCGAAGACGTGCGACTTGGCTGGCGGCCACTGATACCGCTGTTCGTCTCTCAGTACGTTTACTAGTGCCCTACACATCCTACCACCACATGGCGCGTGTGTGAAGCATCTGAAATGACCGGGTAGGCTTCTTCTTCGATAATCGTTCCTGGATTTTATGAACTCGGTGTAAGCTGGGCGAGGGCGCACTGGTATCCCTCGTTCAGTTCGGTGTCAGCTTGCCAGCAATGAGCCAACACGTTCCATTACTCGCCGTGTTCACTTCGGTGTCTCCTGGCTCCGGTTGTTGTTACACTGTACTCGTTTCCAGTCGTTCTGTTTCGTTAAATGAAGTTCTATAGAATTCATATGTGATACGTTCCATAAACGATTATGGATGGATAATGGCTTTTGAGTGGCTTTCGTTTCCGTGAATCGACAAGAAGTAGAGTTCTGAGAGATATACACAACTGTCATGTTCAAAGAGATGGCGTGTTACAGTCGACCAGTACGGGACTACGATGTCCTCCCTAGGTTCGACGAGCCATCTCATCGGTGAAGAGTCGTACAGCAAGCACCCTGTTGTACCATCAGGATCGGACACGAACACCCGAAAAACATCCCGCCAGTGCTCATCAAACACGCGCTCTTAGCATGAGAAAACGTAATAGCAACAAACCAATATGTGCAAAAATATTGGCAGTGCGCGGACTTGAACTCAAACGCCCGCCGGTGTGCTCCTATGAGACGGCACTCCTACCTACTACTCCACCGAGGCACATCTCGTGAGGTGTCATAGGGTTTTGATGAGTGTTGCGCACACGTATTCACATCTCTTTTTCAGGTGTTTAAGAAAGCGCTCAGTGAAAACAAACTAATTCTGGACTCCGCTCACACGGCCTATCAAAATAGCATCACAAACACTCACCTTAGGTTGGAAACCTTTCCTTGTAGAGTCACCACTCATCTAGATTTGGCAATCCTGGGAAGTTTAGGGTTTCATAAACCCTCGAGGATTAGAGGCGCGATTCTGTGCAATCTTCAATGATGAAGAAGGTCACTTAAGTAATATGTTTTGGTAACCCCCGATTGTCAGGTCGCTGAATGGAGAGTTTTCGAAAAAAAAAGAGCCCTCACTAAAGAGCCTTTGATGGGAATCTTACACAGGAAAAACATCGGCCGTCAGCGTCGGGACCAACACGCCTCTGAAGATGACAGGATGTTGAACGCTAGGCTAAATAAAGAATCACCCAAGAAAACTCGTGCTCTTGTACAACACCAACTGTAACAATTTATAGCCCAAGGTTTCAAGAGCAATGGTGAGCATATCAAAGCGTTGCTCAGAGTTTTTCCTGAAAGGGTTGAACGAAGAGTAGACAACGCAGTGGAACTACAGGGTGCACCAAAATAACGTGGACAAGATTTCTTTGTCATAATTATAAAACAACCAACAATTCGAAAAAACGACGACTCCCTTGGAGCGGATGCAAAGGCCAAACGTTTCGCGAAGTTTGGGGGCCATGGGCCGCAGGTCGTGGCTGGGAACAGATTCTGTTCACAGATTCACCGTGGAGCAGGCGCACAATCGCCAAAACGATAAGATCTGGTCTACAGAGGCACCAGCGAGACATTCTTGAGTCCGGAGTTCTTCTTTGGGTCCAGTAGCACTTTGGTGATGCCCACTGGACGTTCTAACAGGACTCTGCACCGAACATAGGGCGAAGAGTACGATGGTCAATTTCCCCGATTCCATCACGCCTTCGGAATGGCCGCCGTATTCTCCGGATTCGAATCTGATGAACTACAGTGTGTGGGCATTTTCAAGACTAGGGTCGACGTCAAGCGCCACCACAGTCTCCAGTCCCTGAAGGTATCCTAACGTCAGGAGTGAGAACGATTGTTTCCTGATGACCTGCGGCCCATCGCCTCCAAACCTCGCGAAGCATTTGCCCTTATAAACCACTCCAAGGGAGACCACTACGAAACCACTTGAATACGATCCACCTTAATGTTTGTGTTATTGTAATTTAGTTTTTGTTTTCTCGAATTGATGGTTGCTTTATAATTATGATTAAAAAATATTGTCCTGGTTATTTTGGTGCACCCTGTATATGTTTAGCCGCGCGAGTGTCGCTTCCTAGTCAACACGTTCTTGCAACAAGTGTGACATATCTGATGTCAATCTCAAATTTGTCGTGGCCTTGATGGCCGCATCATTTAAAGCTTATAATGCGGGTGGAATATACTCAAAGAAAGTGGAGTACTTCAATTTCAATACTTTTGAAGCACATACTGTTCACGAACACTGCGTCCACATGGACAAGTTTTTTATGCGCTTCCATTTCGCTTTTGTTCATGAGAGCTAATACTTGCATAAAATGCGTGGGTGGTTTATAGTGGATCGAAGGTAGCTCGGCAAGCTAAACCTACACTGAGCGTTATACCCGAAGAATCGAAGAATGGACAGCATTGCAGTGATTTTTTCGTTGAAATGTTTCTATAACCTTGTGGTTTTCAATCTTCGACACCTTTTCTGAACAAGAAGCAATCGATCAGTCTTTGTTTCTCTGGACTGCTTGCAGCATGCTAAACATGATCAACAACTCGTGCTTTTCGCTAGGTAAACTCTGCTCGGCGAAACTAAAATACAAGAATAGAATAAAGAAATCCAGCAAGCGAAGCTTAAAGATCGCCTAATGTAGTTGTTTTGGTCAGTAGAAGGACCATGCTTCACAGTGTTAAAAAAGGTTATCTGGAGTCATACTGAAGGTCACATTTCGGAAGCACAAGAAGAGTCAGGTGCTGACGGTGCATAGAGCGAGCATCGCTTCTTCCAAAGTATCAAACCCAACACGAAGTAGAACTTCGCAGTCCTACGATGGCAAGAGTGCCCCGTGTTCGCGATTCTCTTTCAATACAATGGTCTGAAAAGGCAACGATTTGATGACATGTCATCTTACAGTATCAGAAACATAGCGCTGTCGGAGGAGGCCGCGGTTGTCGTGTGCACCCGATTCCAGGTTGTTGGTTAGGATTTCTCGCCCAGGCTAACCAAGCCTTCCAACCTTCAAGGGTTGGTACCAGACTTGTCTGGGAGAATGAAACACTCACGCCTATCGACTGGCCGATGCAAGTCATAGCACAGACCAAATAAAAAAGACAAGGGATCGCGTTACTTAGTACTTTTTGTGATGCGCCACGAATTATACTTATGCGCGATCTGAATGCGTATTTGGCCATACAAAGACTTGCGGCGGCCAGCCGATGAACAAGTCAGCGCCTTATCACTTCCATATAAAACTGGTACCAACTCACTGACAACAGGGTGATGGAAGGCTTGGTCGGCCTGGGCGGGAAATCCGAACCAGAAAGTGCTATCAGGTGCACGCGACAGCAGGTACCTCCTCCGACTGCGCCACACGCGCCCCATTGGCGAAATATGTATCAAAACTGCTTTGAAAATACACAACCAAAATAAATTGCGTGGCGCATCCCACTAGAGGAATTCATAACGCCGCCCTTTAGCCTTATCCTTAATATCGGAAGAAAAGTAGGTGAATAACCGATTTCGGGACCACGTAGATGTAACTTACGGGGAAACACACAGATGTAATATTCAATAAGACAGTAGACAGAAATAACAATGGACACATTAGAGAAAATCAATCGCTGCTTTCCCAAAACGCCACTGAAGTCGGTCGTTGATGTATCTACACAGTAGGCACGTGCTGCACATGTAGATCACTTTGAGATCCGACAGTGAAGACCCTCACGTCTGTTGTACTCGGATCATTGCAAGCTTTTTGATTTGTGGACTTCAAACGGACAGTCTGGTCCAGGAAATCGTTCCGACAATTTGCTCTGGAAAGCATTCTAAATGCACCAAAAACTGAAAAAAAAAACTTGGCTCGGACCGCACCATTCACTAATTTGCATTACTTGCGCTTTTTGATTGCACCCAACATCCTCGGCATGCCTAACAAACGTGTGGGAATTTTTAAAAGCCTGGGTTGCAAAAGTGCTGCAAACTGCAATAAAAAGAGCCTAGAAGAACCTGTGCGCAATGAGTCCTTGGGACTTGTCTATACCATTCAAATCCAATTGGACACTTTTTTAAAAACAAGACTGATGTTATTGAAATCAATACGAGCGCCTTTCAGGTTAAACTAGAGACTCTCCAACACTATTAGAATATTTGTTGCATAAGAAAATTTTGGCGTTCGTTTCTCAAAGTGCTTCAATTCATCTGCCGCCGCAAGAAAAAACATTGTCTAACGTTCGTCTTAAAATGAAGGCAACAATTTTTTAGTGCCAAAATAGAGATTGTGCCATGCACTCGTCAGGGACTCCGTGGCTTCTATTTGTTATGTATCAAAAATTCTGGCAGGGTGGAGCTATATTAAACCTTTGAGGTGCCAGGCGGGTGCCTGATGTTTTAAGCACGTAAAAACCGTAACCGTCCCGTAATGACCGTAAAAATTGCTGTTTCTTGCACTCTAGAATAGCCCTTAAACCATTATAATTTCAAATTTTCATTTCTTTAGGAAAAAATTAAGTAAAATTAATTCAAAATGTGCTGATACGTATTAGTTCAAAACCTATTGCGGCATCTGAAATTCGAAATTTCAAAAAAAAATTATGCCAACTTTTCCTTAGGCAGAAAACAATTTCAACATCTTTTGGAGAGCCGCGTGTTTGATTTTGAAGACGCTCGTTTTGAGTTGGAAGGTGTTCGGTTTGATTTAAGAAGCGTTGAAAACGGTATTCAATTTGGTCCAAAAAGCGTCCAACTTGATTTAAGAATATGTTCAGTTTGATTTGAAAAGTAAAATGTTCATTTTGACGCGAAACAGTACATATGTAGAAGGCTATGTCGCTTAAGAATTTGTTTCCGACTATAAAATCCACGCAATATAATTCACAGGTCATTCCGTACTTACGCTACATAATGAGAAAATGAATTCTGATATAGCACCTAGGATTAATTCCGTTCTAAGGAATTCGCTTCGGACGTCAGGGAATTCAATTATGGTAATGCACAAGTAACGTAAAATGCACTTGCTGTTCAATCTTACTGAGGAAGAAAAAAGCATCGATCCTACCCGTGAGAGTTTAATCATACATAGTTTGGCAATCGCGTCCGCCATATCATGCCATCCCAGAACACCCTCCGAATTTCATTGAAAACTCTATTATATCTATTATGGCAGAGCAGATGAAACGCTCGGACGAATTAACAGGAGGCAGTGGAGACACAAGGAACTATATTCGCGTCGATTAGGATAGGCACAAGAAAGTTTTTGAAAATATGAGATCTTTGCAATGTTTTCTAAAGGGTTGATTGAGATTCTGTGTTTAGTATTGTTTATAACCATGTTGCGGAAAGAGGACAGCAAGACAAAAAACCAAAAAGGGTTGAAGTCCAAAAAAAGACTTCCACCCCTTCGTGGTTTTTGGACTTTTTGATGTCCAAAAATCCATAAGCCAAAAAAGGAATGGAATTCCGAGGGTTCGATAGAGGCTGATCCGACTCCGCTTTTGTAGAATGCCCAAGCTCAGTGGTGGATGAGGAAAAAAGACTACTTATTTATTTATTTGTCGGCACTCAGGGAAAGAGCAAAGAACATTGTAGAGCAAAATATTGCAATCCCTTATAAAATAATAAAGGACGTTGTAGTGTTACTAAACCATGAGAAAGATGAAAAGCTGATTAAATTACGTGGGACTGTGTTAATACACAAACGATGCTAACCATGAGCTATAGTATAATAAAAAATGTTGTGATAAAGAGTTGTTGCAAAAAATACAAAAAGAACTATAAAAACCTAGACTCAAAGAACTTGAACTTAAACTTACACTTACACAATGGAAGTGGAGAAGGTAAATGTGTTTTCAGATTGAGAATGGCAACAAAAACATTTAAGCAGGAGCTCAGTGGTGAGCATGAGAGAAACATATCGTCTTCAAAAATGGTAGAAATTGATTGACGTTGTCAGAGTTCAAGCTGACTGTCTTCAAGTAGGAGCCTCATTTGAAAACGTATTATATTTTCAGTCGATGTCTTCAAGCAGGAGGCTGAGAAGGTGCTATTGAACAAAGGGGCCGATTTCATTCAATTATTTATTTAACTTACTTCTAGTGCTACATGATGGCACTGGAAACAAATGTTATATATTGAAGACACTGAAAAGGATAATGCCATAACCAATTTTTTTGCTTCCGTTTTCTCACACGATAGTCAAAATGTAATTGTTATTGGTATAATTTTTCAGAGCATAGATCTCTGTTCAGTACAAGCGACTAGAGAAATACAAAAATAACAACCTGGTAAATCTCTACAGATAACAAGTGCGCCATCGGACGCACAGAAACAGTTTTATTATACTCACGGAGTTCGACCAGCAATAGGACTTTCACAGGCTTGCATACTTCCCACGGAGCATTTCAATTCGCTGGTAATTGCATGTCTTAATAGTATGCTTCTTGTACGTTCTTACAAACGAAATCTTTAGGTGAAATTTTATATTTACGGCCTGACATTTCGGCCCAGTCTTCAGATGTACAGAATATCCACCGCTGGCGAGTAGCGATAGCTTTATCAACCGGAGTTAGACCAGTAGTGAATCCAATCGTTCAAGTCAGAGTGTTTGAATACCTTCAGGGGGGTCCTCACATCACTTCAGATCGCCTTTCGGTTACTTTGCACTTTCCTATACAAAAAGGAGAAGATCGAAGGCCAAACGAGAAGATTGCTTTTGGAAATAGCCGAAAATCGTAAATAGTAAGCGCTGAAAATACGGCAAATCTCTGCAACTCACTATAAGATAAAAAGCTATTCCATAGTTCATACGACGAGTGGGCTAAACTATTGAATTGATTCCATTAACTCATTTAGAAGTCGAGGACAGGCATGCAGTTGTTACAGCTCTATCGGATCTATCCTAGTCGGGAGGGCTTAGCGATACGGTAACAGTTTCGCACAGCACTCCAGAACAGGATACCACATTCTCTGAGCTCACATGAAAGCCACCATATCATTTGTTAGTAGCTTCAGCACTGAGATGAGATAAATTCAGGAGGAGGGATGAGAGAGCAAACTCCTAACTGCCCCCCCCCCCTTCCTCCTCCAACTGGGATAGATTCGGTCTATCTGCTATTTATCCAGTTGTTTTAAAGTTTTCATCCAATGAACTCCGCAAATTGCTTAAAAGCAACAGTGCACCCCTTCCTCAGGGCGTAGTGTTATCGAAGACTAGGTGGGTCGTAACCATACCGAATTTCGTGACCGGCTTGTAGTATTAGGGGGGGGGGGCAAAAGTAATGAGACACCCCATGCCGTGTCCACATATCTCGTGGCTGGAGTCTGGATTCCTACTTGTTGTATTTGTATGTTTGTATGCTACTTACTGAAGCCCATCTGAGAAGTTACCACTTCCGCCCTTTCCAGAAGCATGCCAAGACCCCAGCCTGTCTCATGCCGAAACCCCAGTCTGACGAGTCGACCTGTGTCGCGCAAATCTCCCCTAATTCCCAACCCCGAGCAGCCTGGGGTCAATATTCACGCAGGATGAGAAGTACGTCTTCTACCTTAACCCTGTCAAGCAGCGAGTCTGGGTGATGCCTGGTGAATTGTTACCGACCTTCGTTCGGCGAGATGTTCACGGCGAGAAGCATCTTTGGAGCTTTTGGGTCTGCGCCCATGGATTGGTTTACCGGAGGCTGTTTCCTAAGAGCACCGCGATGAACTCCAAGGCCATGGTGAACGAAATAGAAGAGATGGACCGGCGACTCGCTCTTATTCATTCGCAGCGCTTCAAGACGGTTCTCCTCTTCGACAACGCCGCACCCCATCGGGAACAAGTAAGCATGGATAAGCTTTCTCAGCTGGCGTACGTTCACATGCCTCACCCACCGTATTCGCCGGACATCTCTCCATGCGACTACCACTACTACTTGAGCCTATAGGACTTCCTGGTCGGAAGGGACACAAGAACCCAAGCAGTCCCTGACAACCATATCGAGAAGTTGATCAACGCCAGGCCCAAGCAGTTCTGGAAGGATGGGATCAGGAAGTTGGCTGAGCGATAGCAGCAAGTCACTGACCTTAATGGCATACACGTTCCTTAGCATCGTTGATTTGTAATTGAGTTATAAAGAGATAAAGATTTTGTTCAATTTGTCTCATTACTTTTGAACCCCCCCCCCTAATAGTAGCAGTAGCCGAAGAACGAGCACGCCGCATGGAGTGTGAGAGGCCCCGGAAAGGTGGCATTCATGGCGGTGTCTCAATGTGGTGCATCCGTCGCTGTCTCCACAACGACCGCATTCATACAGCCGCTGTCCTGGTTATTAGTCGGTCTCTGGCAAGTCGCTCTCGCCCCAATTACCTGCATACCGTGCGTTTTTCGAGTACGCACGTACCCACGACGGCCCACGCCTTCTGTTGAGCGGTCTGCCGCCAACGATGCCCGGGTACACGGCCGGCACTGTTAGCCGCTGACCTCTGCCAGGCCATCGTCGAGCACCGCGTGAAGATTCGCTCCTAATGTATACAGCGGCAGAAGAAAGAAATGCAGAAAACACGAGCAATAGAGCTGGCGCAGTACGAGTAGAATCGATGGGGCTTATGGTTTGTT
Organism: Heligmosomoides polygyrus polygyrus; assembly: GCA_947396885.1. Taxonomy (NCBI): domain Eukaryota; kingdom Metazoa; phylum Nematoda; class Chromadorea; order Rhabditida; family Heligmosomidae; genus Heligmosomoides; species Heligmosomoides polygyrus. The sequence goes on along the minus strand of OX377201.1, from coordinate 29,246,230 downwards.
CGAATTTTGGAACCGTGAAGCATTTTCGCATTCGTGGTGCTTTGACTACTCAAAGTAGAGAGGAAAGCGTGACGTATCCTAGCCGGAGTGGTTAGCGTTCAAATTTTATTTTAAGGTCATGAGGACCAGCAGAGTAAGGCCTTGTACGACGAAATGTTCCGTCCAATGCATTCTGAGAAGATACGAAACTTGGGCAGAGGTCGGCGGCTAATAGTGCCAACCATGAGGAGTGGCGCTTTCATCCAAAATATCTTTGGAAAGGCCACTTAATAATGGATCTAGCCATAAGGGTTTGATCTAGTAAAGACGACGGCCTCTGGACATTGGGCTGCTCTAACCTTCAGAACGCCTGACAGTGCAACACTTTCGTATTGTCGTTGCGTCATTGCGACGGCTATGGTGGCGGTGAGGTGGTTCTCACGCACCGAGCTACTGATTGGACGACACATGACCCCGACTATTATCGTCGTCATCCGGACCGAAAGAACATCTGAAACGACGAGACGCGCGACCGTTCCTGACCCCGGGCGCGGGTTACGGTAGGCCAATCGAACAACAAGCACCCACCACCACAGTGAGTACGACCACACCCACACCGCCACATCCTCACGTACCGGAGACGCCACCGAATCGCCGGCTCGTCGAGAGCGCCTCCAGACACTCACTCTCCATCGGGAGCTGTTCGCTTCGCTGTCCTTGCAGGTACGCACCGTTTCCTTGTGGAAGTTTCCTTCTTCGCCTCTGTACAGATTCAATCTGAAAACGCCGGTGGCGATCGGAACTTGACTTCGAAGTTTATGGTCAAGAACGATCTGCAGAACTGCAAAAAAGTGCGAACCCAAATTGTGCTCTTCATAGCGTCAGTCAAAGCACAACTTCTACAAAATTGACTATTTATTTATTTATTTATATATCTATATAGTCGGCAAAGAGTTCGCTCAGACGAAATGCACAGCCAGTGCGGAACAAGAAGATGTTTCTCCGGTTCCAAGGAATAGAAACACCTCTTCTGGGTAACCCTAACACATTGAATCAGTGACATCATGGATTTACTTAAAAGCCGTCAGCCATTCTGCAAGTGACATTGTCCTAGCAGTATCCACACCACTTGACCATGGTGTCTCTTGTGCAAAAGAATTTGTATTTTGAAGTTGCACTTTTATTTTTTATTTTATGGTTAGAAAAATCACTTATCCAATTGTTTTTCTCTGACCATACCCATCTTTCGATGTGGAATGAGAATGAAAAGTGTTCTACATATATGTACCATTAAAGGTTGGTTTCGTAAATAGATGCCATATTGCGAATAAATAGAAAGAAACGACTTACAATATTCATAGTTGAGCAATTTTCATGCGGTGCAGATGTTTGAATAAACCGGAAGTCTGAAATGCGGCAGCCCTTAGAGAGAATAACAGACGCGGAGCTCATGTTTGTCAGAGCCATTCATCTTGCGGGTCTGTTTGTTTTAATAGATGCGTGTGGCGGAGCAGAAGTGGCCCCACCTGATCAGGGATGGGCGGAATTTCTGTTTTCTGTTTTCTGTTTTCTGATTTTCTGGCCATTTTGGGCAAATTTTTTCTGTTTTCTGTTTTCTGGGAAAATGGCCAAAAATTGGCCAGAAAACAGAAAATAGTGTCGCGAACAAAATTTTATCACAGAAATCCAATTAGAAAAATTCAAAAGTATCATAAAATAGTGAGCTTCATTCCAAAATAGTGTTTCTAGGGTATCTTAAATGGCAAGCATGTAGCGTTTTTGGATGTGCTCATGTAGCAATTGCGCCATATACTCATGAACTATCCCACATGTTTGCTTGATTGATTGTGTAAGTGCTGCTGGCAAGGAGTTTCTTCATAGGACATTTTTCGACTTTCATAATTTGGCTTTGTATTCTTTTCCATATTAACAGTAGTTTGGACCATCTACGATCACTAAAAGTCTTATATAAAAACTATAAGACTAGTATTTTGAGGGGTACTAAATTATGTATTAACTAACCACATTTCTTAGAGTTATTGTGGGTAGGGTTATTCTCCACCAGCGCTTTAAAAATTGAACATTGTTGCCCGGTCATCCCCAATATCGTTTTCTGCAGAGCCTTTGTCGAAGCTGCTTTTCTAACTCTGAAGATTGCTCAGCTTTTGGTGTCACAAATTAGTAAGAGACAGAAAAGTTTTTAGTTACCTTTGATTTAGCTGGTGATAGGGTAGTGATGCAGAAAATTTCTCATTTATCACGTATATCATCTGTCGTCCCATTATTGTTCAAGCGGACGCCATCAGCGTCTCCATACGTCCGTGCCGCGTGCCAGGGTGCTCCAGTGGATCATTTTCGCTCGAGGGACACGAAGAGCGTCATTGTTCAGGGCTTTGACGAAGAAGCCCGACCAACGCGTTGGTGGGCAGTTCCTGCTGTTCTCTTGACATCCCGCGGAATGCAGTCGGTGACGTCCACTCGGTGCCGGTGCATACACGGTCGAAGCCAACAAGCATCTGCTCCGCCTGGCTAGCGCTCGGTGTTATGGGAACGATGTCATCAGCAAACCGAAGATGGTCAGTTGCCGGCCGTCGACCTTCACTCCATGTCTTCCCATTCTAGTTCGCGCATGGCGTTTCCGAGCTGAAGAGCTTCGAAGATATGGTATTCCACTGCCGACCCCCTCTCTTCACGTCGATGAGAACGTCGTTGTAGAATGGTGAGATCCTGGTCGTGAATCCACTGTACAGCTCTCGAAGGACTCTGATGTACTGAGTAGGAACACCCTGAGTGAGCAGGGCGTCGATGACCGCTTCAGTCTCGACGGAGTCGAATGCCTTCTTCAGGTCGATGAACGTAATGGACAGCGACAGCTTGCACTCTCACGATACTTCGATGAGATTCGTAATGATGTGTATGTGGTCAATCGTGCCGCTTCCTCTCCGAAGCCCTGCTTGTTCGCATGGCTGTCCTTCGTTCAGCGTTCTGCTAATCCTATTCAGGATCACTCGAGTGAACAGCTTCTAGACTACGGACAGCAGACAGAGCGGGCGATAGTTGCTAATGTCGTGCACTCCTGTACAGCAAGGTGTTCTGCTGGCCTTCCACTGAGATGTTATATGATATGTAGATCTGAGGAGAAATAATAATAATAATGTGATGGAGAGGGTACATGCTCGGTCTTTATTATGTGGTGTCTTCGCATTCAAGGAAGCACCTTCACACAAGATCTGCTATGCTGACAGCCCTTCAGTCGCAATCTCGTGTTGTTCTGTGAAATATCAAGCCAATACACAAAATTTTTAGTTGGCTAAGTAGTAACTAGGTGCTGTTAAGAGCATTGGTAAGTTAGCCTGAAAACTTTCAGCTGCACGGAAACTAGGACACTTACAAGGAAAGGTATTCTTGATGAACAAGACGAATTAGGAAAATAGATTCTGGCGCAGCCAGTATTACTCAAAGACCCTCTGCACAGCTTTAGAGTATGTTGCGAGAATGTGTCTACAAACTCAAGCAATTGTGTTGAAACATGCAAACAGTGATTACTGAGCCTTCATCGTGTTCGGTATTCTAAAAAGCCAGTTTCTTAATAGTGGGACCGTTCTCTAGTTGAGGCGTTAGCGGTGAAACGGAGCTGATGAGTAATGTAGTATACTTCAAGTGTCGAGATTCCTAGGATCTATCAGTCAAGATTTACAACATGCTGATTGCAGTAGCTGGAGTTTAATAGAAATTTTTATAAACGCTTGCAAATTAAAACGCTGGTCTACGACTACATTTCTGGTCCTACAAAAGCATTTGCTACTGGAAATATGGATCTTTAGGTAAAATAATTAGGTCGTGTGATAATTTCGAAATTTTCTGTTTTCTGTTTTCTGTTTTCTGATTTTCTGGCGTTTTTGGCTTTTCTGTTTTCTGATTTCTGTTTTCTGACGAAGGCGATTTTCTGTTTTCTGTTTTCTGGGAAAATTTTCAAAATTTCCGCCCATCCCTGCACTTGATCCCCTACAATCGATCGGGTTCGATTCCAAGCCCGGGTCGGCTACGCACTGCTTCTTCCCGGCCGATGATTCGGAAACACTCCTGCGAGCTACGGTAAGCCAGAAGCGGTGGCTGAAAATTATCAGTAGACATTACCGCGTCACCCTTAAACTGAATACTCGAAGCAATCCGTGAATGGCGCCCTGCCCTTCAACTGGTGATATGGTTTGCCCTTCGATTCGTTTTGTGTCCTGAGGTTCATTCTAAGCTTAGTGGTTTCGTTTCCGACGGCATTACGGACCGTGGCATATCTATTTTTTCCGCCTTTATTTATTTATTTCAATACATGGAAATCCATGCTACAAAGCAAATAAACTAATAAGACAACCTAGCGAAGGCGAAAACAAGTATGAAAAAACAACACAGTGAAGAATAGATGGGAACAACCTTCTAAGACATGCCGTGAATATAGCGGCGACAACTCTTTTGTATTCATATAGTTTGGTAATGTGAGCTATTTTGACAGCTTCAAAAATTCCGTGGCAGGCCTAATAGCGAAGAGTAATAATGAGATTATTTAAATTAATCCAATTTTAGGTGTAAAAGAAAAGAGAAGGAAAACATGTAGATGTATGGAAATAAGTGAGAGATAAGAGCAATGTAGAAAAGTTGGAAAAATAATTTAAAGAAAGGAAAGAAAAGAGAAAGCTACAAGAAGAAATTCCGAAGGCTTCGTCTCGCCACTATCTTTGGACTAACCTTTGCTGTATGTTTCACACCCAGCCCTTCAATGGAAAAAAGGAGCAAATAATAAGAGGTGGATAAACTCTGTCAATGTATTAGTAAAAGCTATCCCAATTTGAGATTTAAAAATTGTCGTGTAAAATAAAAAATCTACAAATAGTTCAATTATTTATCACTTGTTTGTTTGTTTGTTTATTTACTTATATGGAATGAAAATTTATTATGTAATGTTTTTACAATCTTAGAAGCCGTGTTTTTCTTGAAATTATTTGAGCGTAATAAAATTAAACTAGTATCTGTCACAACGTTTTGTGTTTTGTTGCGATTAAAACTTTTAGCGCCAGGCCAGATTCGAACCCGCTCCTCCCTCTGACCGAGCGGGAATGCTCTACGCCTTCACACCACCGGCGCCGTTTGATCGAGGTGCGGGTTCGAGTCCCGCCTGGCGCTAGAAGTTTTGATCGCAACAAAACATCGATGTGACAGCTTACAATCTCTATACCAGCCACTTGAGGCTTAAAGAAACTGATTTGAATTAAGATAGTATCTATTTAGTAGAAGTATTTCATTAGGTTGTTAAAGCATGCAGAGGACATTGCGCGGGAGGGGGAATGCGGTTGCAGGCGCACCAGACTGCAGTGCTGCATGGCTTGACGAGTTTTGCTTGAGAGTCTCCAAGTGCGAGAACTACGCTGCTTTGAAACGGCTCCAGAAACCACGGAATTCGCCATCTTTTGAGGATTACGGTAAGATTGTGGCAATTTGGCCGTGATTGGTAACTCTGATCCATAGCCGACACTGCTAAACTGAAGAGCATCGTCTGAAAAGTGTGGAAGAGATGCTGCATGCTCCGCGGTGTTTCACAGAAGGAGTAGGCTTTGAGGACGATCGAGCAGTTACATTCTGCTCAGAGACGTGTTCACCTTTGAGGTCTAGCGATTGATTGAACATAAAGACCAACATCAAACCCCTAGTATATTTTCAGCTTCAGCTTGGGAGGGCGCAAAACATTAAATTACAAGGATGTCGGGTCGAAGCTCTAGTTGGAAAGCTATGATGTCCAACGTTTTACTAAATCAGACTGCAGTCTACTTGAAACTGCATACGCTTTTCAGGGCTCCAACGGACCACCGCTATACATAAGTGTACTTTGTCCCATAGCTCTACTCGCGTTCTCCACCTGAAGTCACCAGCTGAGCATCTTTGTGATTTTAAACCGCACTCCGCGCATTACCATTGTAATAGCACCAGCACTTCACTACGCATCCAATTCGTCACCTCTGTCATCGCGCCCGAACTCTTACGATCATCTCGCATTCTCATAAAATTACTGAATTCCGTCTATTATCATCTATTATGCGTTCAAAGGGGTCTGTAGAGACGCTAGGAGTCACCTTCAAGTACTGCTTCCTTGCTAGGAAGGGTCAGAATACTGTCTACTTTGCGGAGGTTTTCTCTTGACGAATTCTTGACGATTTTTCATCAACGACTTGCAGCAATTTAACAGAAAAAATTACAGCCGAAATCCCTGATACCGCGGCTTATCAAGCGATATGGTGAGCGATAAGCCGCGTTGTCAGAGTTTTCCGCTGTGAATTTTCTGTTAAAGTTGTGTAAATCGTTGCTGAGTCCGACCCATCCTTGCTGGTAGCATTTTACACTACTGCACCAAGTGAGATCACACGGAGCATCCGTAAATATGTTAGGCCGGCTAACGTTTTACCTTTGGACACCTTTAGCAATCAAAAAACCAGACAATGCAATGTTACAGACAATCCCAGAATAAGGCCTAGAGGCTCAGTTACATTAAAGATGAACAAGATATGGAAAGCTTCTTCCTGACAGATTGCATAGAGCGACAATGAACGCCTGACTTTTCGACAATAAAGGCTTCAAAAGCTCTTAAAAGCTCGATATTTCAGACCTTAATTGCGCGGCGATTAGGCAGATTTATTCCTCTCTTTAATTTACATCTTCAACTAATTTTCAAATAATATTCAAAGAGCAGCTCCACTTTCCGAGTCATGCTTCACTGGCCCCTCGTGAAGATAGTCAAGTCGACTCTTGCTTGCATTCGGTTCTTGCTCTTACGATTAGTCTAACCTAAGTCTCCGACTCCCCAGGAGGATGAGAAGTTTCTTCTTATGGAAGAGCTTAGGGTATGGCTTACCCCAAGAAGTTCTGTAAGCATTAACTAGTTTAGTTCTATACGCTTTTAATTTTTTAAAACTTTTTTCTTTTCCCCACCCTACCTTTGCATTTGTATGGTGTGCTGATTATTTACGCATTTTTGCGTTTTTTAGAAGACTTGCACGCTGCTAAAAAGGCGAAGTTTCAATGAAGTATCATCTTCTCAAACTCGTTTTGCATAGCATAACTTGAATTACTTTAAATAATGTTCTGATTCCCTAATTGGAGGGAGCTGACAAGGTTTTGGAGGGCGGATTTTGTCTTAGACCTTGAACAATGTCAATTTATACATGGAAAACAGGAGATACACACTTACGGAACGTACTTCACGAGAATGGATAAGACTAGTGCTGGCGTTCCTGAGCGTTGCAACGATAAATTCATGATTTGAGAAATCGATCCGGGAGTCATCGGAGAGGCTTCTTTTGTTTCGGACGGATCGTATCCGAGGGATCACTTTTCGAACGATTGCGTGTACATATCAACGGACGGACGGAACACCCTGCAACGGCGATGCCCTCTGCGCCTCTCATCCGTCTTCCATCTCTGTCCAATCTTCAATAATCTTTCGAGAGATTTCATCTTCCACCTTTAAAGGGCTTGTTTTTGCTAATCGAATCTCAGCACTGCACTGGCTTGTTCTTCTTTTCCAATCCGGTGGTTATCACTGCCTCAGGGAAATGTTCTCAAAGTGCTTTCCTTTAGGTCCACTTGCTTAGGCCTTAAATTCCTTCATGCTTAGACAGTGGTGTCTCAGCCTTTACCATATTGCTCCTGCCAGTCATAGTTTTTATATAGCACTTCATCGTTGGACATTCTTCTAAGCAAGCCTGAGGCTTTTGAAATTGAATTGATCATCTTCCTTGTCAAAATGAACACCTTCCTGATCAAACTGGTCCCTCCGAAAGGCTATTAAACTTTCTACAAGTAAAATTTAGAATGACTTTCTTAAATTTTTTGATACACACCTGCAATAAAAAGTTAGCATGCAGCCAGCATCCATAGTTTTTTGTTTTATTTTATTAAATCACAAAATTCAACGACACAACAATCATGACTAAACGAGCTCAACAACAAAAAAACATTGACAACCAACAACAATAATAAGAATGTTTTGTTCCGCCTCATGTTTACAGCTTATTTTAAAGTGCAACAAAGCAGCAAATTCTCAGTGTTGACGGCTTAAGTGGATTTACACACAAGTCAACGGTACAACAAACATTTGAAGAAAACAGACCTATCATTTGCTGTTTTAGGTGAGCAGCATTTACATTATTATTCCAATGAAAAACGCGAGGTAGACGAGCGCGTGAAGCGACCCCTTTTTTAACGTGATAAAAAATTGTTGCCTTTCTGCATTTTGCACTTTCAAGCATTATGCCACAACCTTTCCCTTAGAAAATAATTTTTTTACGAAATTTCAATTGGCGTGTTTAATTATTGGGGCAGCTAAAGTAGATAATTTCAAAGAAAACCATACTGAATTTTCCTTAAGCTAAAAGCAATTCCCTCGGGCGGCCTCCGGATTAATTTGAAAGGCGCTCGTTTTGATTTGGGAGATACTCAGTTTGATTCCGAAAACGTAGGCTGGCCTAGAAAAGTGCACAATCTGATTAAAGGTGTCCAATTTCGTTTGAAAGGGGACAAGTTGACATGAAAATGATTTCCCACCGCCACGAGACCAGCCTATAGGATTTGTGGCAAGCTTTTATGCATACAGTGGTTCTGACTCATCTCTGCTTAACCATCTCAAGGTTAAATTTCTTTAATAATTCTAGAAAGAAAAGCAGAAAAAGAAAAACATGTTGTGGAAAGATATAGCCAAAATTGTTTTTTTTTTGCATCAACTACACATAAAAATTTTGACGGCAAATATCATCGCGCTATAAAATATACCGAAAGATTTTACGTTGTCTGATGACTAATATTTAATACCCACAGTAATATGGAAGGAAGCGGCTTTAGAAATTGAAATTCAAGCAAATGTTCCATGATCGGGTGCCGCTTAATACAGGGTGCGCCAAAATTATGGTGACAGCACATGCGCAAACAATTTGACCCTTTATTCGGAGCGTCTGCTTTTTTTCGTGCTCTTATTGTTTTTATTGAGTCAATTAGTTTGTGCTTTCCTCAGTCAATCATAACAATAAGTCGTTTTTCAAGATAGTGAAACGTTCGTGCCACCGTTCTTAAATCATTGAGCTTTACCGTCAAGGCTTTTCGGCACGCTACATTCACCACCGTCTTGGAGTTCATCAAAGTATTATGAATAGCTCCATCAGACGCTAAGAAGACCTGGGAACCGAGGATGATAGATCCGGACGGGAAAGACACGTATCTGTGACAACTACGGACAACATTAGGAAGGTACGTGAACGAATTCGCAAGAAGCCGGCGCGCTCGGTCCGCCGGTTGTCGGGAAAATGGACATCATTGACACGTCGTTGAGAAGAATCTTCCGTAAACTGGGACTTAAGGCCTACAAGAAGACCCACGTTCACTCTCCTGGACCTTCCAACAAGAAGGAGTTCCAGCTCACAGAGCATGAATGCTGCAAGACTGGTGCAAAGGCAACTTTCCGCAATTCATCAGGTTCCACGAGTGGCCAGCCAACTCTCCGGATTTGAATCCGATAGATTACACGGTCTGGCCAGCTCTGGAAGCCAAAGCCTGTGGGAAACCTCACCGCCCCGTGGATCCTTTGAAGAAAGGCGTGGGATGAGCTCAGCTCGCCTTACTTGTGTGCCGCCGTCGATGCCTTCCCGAAGCGTCTCAAAGTCTGTATCGACGCCGATGGAGATATCTTTGAATCTCAATGTTGCGTATAGTTTACAATAGACTGATAAACATTATCTCGTCGTTGGTTTCTCGAAAGTACCGCATTTCCTCTCTCGGCGAATTGAAAACCTTGTCGCAATAATTTTGGCGCACCCTGTAATTGCGTTTCCTCTTTAAAAGCGGAATTTTCAAACAAAGAGTTACTGCTCTTGTGGAAAAAAGAGTGTAATAAACGGGTGCGCGTTGTTCGCACTTGGTTTCCAAGGCATGAAAGCGAAGCATCCAGACAGCAACTGTTCTACCCTACTGTTTATGGTCCGGCAATATACATCAGCACTATCGTGCCCAGGAATCAGGCATGACCCTCGATCTCTGCCTTTTAGGGTATCATCACTCCTCTGGTCATTTCTAACCAAAACTATTCGAACTCATCTGTTGAAGGGAGCTCGTAGCGCTGTCGGAGGAGGTGCTGGATATCGCTTGCGCCCGATACCAGGTTCATGGTTCGGATTTCCACTCAGGCCAACCAAGCCTTCCATCCCTCCGGAGTCAGTGACTTGATACCGTACTTGTCTGGGAAAGTTAAAACGCTGAATCATTGATCAGCTGTCCACCATGAGCTGTCCACCATAAGTCAGTCATTGTATGGCCAAATGCACATTCAAATCGCCTCAACGATATCCCGTTGAAGTTGAATGCGTGGCGAATCTCCAAAAAGGGAATCAGTACCCTTTTTATCTTTGTACCCTATTTGTCCTTCTATCCCTTATTGATTTTCACTTCAGAGCCATGTTTCAGATTTTATTAGGTTTTTTCTTTTTCAAAGATTGGTCTTGAGACATAGAAGATTCCACTACTGACTTTTCATCTATTGTTATTCGTTTTCAACCAAGCTCCAGACTACTACACATTGCTAGAAGCTGCCTTCCTGATATGCTGATCGCCGTCTTCTTGCAGTCGGTCGCCCTCGTTCTCATGAAGGACATGGCCCCAACGAGTCGTGCACCGACCGATGTCCAGCGATCCTCGCGGCAGTGTGTTCTGAGCTGCGGCTTCGGCGGATGTGGCGACCGAGAGTCCATCTGCGTGGGTGATAACGTTCGGTGTCAGCATGTCGAGATCTCTCTCGTTTCGTGAAGTGAAATCGCAAACGAACGCCTTTTCTTCGCGCAGTGCAACGACCGCCGCTCGTAAATCAGCATGCACTAGTCTGCCAGCGCCGTGTGAATAATTATACGTGGTGTTCGGCGAATTGGTCTCATCACCGAAGTGCAAAAACTGAATGAAGCAGCTCTGAAGAGAAGCGTTCAATGTTTCCGAGATTTACTGCTCCCGGAATGGACTATAAATCATTATTGTGACGGGCAGGTTGTTCTGATAGTTAACCTGAAGTAGGTGAACACGGGCAAAGATCAGCCAAACAAAACCGCTCCGACTTCCAACTTCAAGTTGGCATCAAACCATTGCTCATTTTTTGTACAAAGAAGAATATTCGTTCTGCTTCATACTGCTGCGCGATTCAAAGTGCTTACAGGCCTACGCTAGCATTCTCCAGTGTCAAACTTCTCCAGAATCGCCTGGGGAGGATAAGACACTGACTTGAACACCGGCTGGCCATCGCAAATATAGACGAAATACACATTCGGGTTGCTTTCACGACATCCCGTTGGAATAAACGTGGCCTAGCTCAGGTTGACAGTGAAAGAGTTCTGCGGAATTCTTCTTTATGCTATGATTATCCAGGACGCATGCAGAGCAGTCGGAAGAGGTTCCAGCTGACACGCTCGCAGGATACCAGGTTCTTGGTTCGCGTTCCCCGTCCAGGTCAACCAAGCCTTCCATCCCTTCAGGGTCGGTGAATTGGTTCCAGACCTGTCCGTGAAGGATAAAGCGCTGACATGTTTGTCAACTGGCTACCGAAACCAAGTTACTGCACAGGAGTAGTTACACGTTCGCAAAAACTTTACAATTAATGAAATGACAGATGGAACGGAAATTTCAATAGTGCGTTCCTGTAGTAATGGTACAGTGGTGCGGTTAGCTATGAGGATTTTTTGGGGGCCGTGTTTCCACTGTTTATCAGGGTACTATAGCAGTTTGTTCTGCTATCACACATCAACTCCTTTGGGACTGACTGTGAAGTATATTCCTCGGCGTTAAACATTCCGCTACTTCTGGGTTTGAATGACTCCAGACATGTTCCCAATTTTTGCATTCACAATCGAACTAGTGTGTAGCAGAGCGCAAAGGCTACTAGATCAAATAAAAACCGTGAGAGCTAATAATAATAATTTATTACTTGGTATAAGACACACGCTGGAAGATCAAACAAAAACACGTCATCAAAGAAGACAACATGTTTTTTAAAATTTCAAGAGAGAAGCTTTGTTCAACCCGTTTGAAAGAGCCAGAATCCTGCTTAACAACGCAAAAACTGCATTGTAAAGACAAATGAGTAGATTCTGCACTGCAAGCAGCCCTCACCCCTCCAACTTTGAAGATCTTGTGCTAACCACCTATAGTTCTAGAAGGTAGGAGAGTAAAATTTAGAAGCATCGACGTCCATGATTTCTGACAGCATTTTGAACATGGCACAAACATCTCTAGGCTTCCTCCGGGGTCCCAATGTGTGCAGATTGAAATATCTATTCCCATTGTTATCTCATAGCGTTCTAGAGTACAGGGAACTTCCTGATTGAAGTAGAATTTTCCCAGTACAACTGCTCTTTACCTTCTCCAAAATGTGATGTCTTTATTCTAATAAGGAGAGAACACTCTAGATCCATTCTCAACAATAGGTCTTACGCATGTTTTGAAGGCCTGTAGTAGAAATGCACTGTTGTGAGTGCAAAGACCTTTGAAAAGTTGGAATATAAGTGACCACGTCTTCCTCTAAATGACCTTGGAGTGTTCCGAAAAATCAAGCTTTTCGTCGTAATGGAATCCAAGGTCTCTCACTGACCGAACTTTGGAGATAGAGTAATCGCCAACAAACCTCAGTCGGTGCAGCCGACGATCCTATTCTCATAAACGTCGTCTTTTCTGGCGCCAAAGAGAGATTTCATATAGTGGACCAGTCTCGCAGTTTCTGAATGGCAAACTGCAAGATACTGTGGTCTTCAGAAGATATGCAGTACTTCACAAAAGATCTTGATATCGTGCGCAAACTTCCTGACTAGAACAGCATTATTCATTTGGTGTTCTGGAGTATCGAAGGTAAAGGTCATGAATAGCAAATGAGAAAGCACCCCACCTTAGGGAGCACCACTTTTGAGCTGTCTGCAATCAGATAAAGCTTCTCCTGGCTTTTCTTGAAATGTTCTGTTGGCTAAAAATTCGTGTAACCAATTATAAATAACTGAGTGTATACCAAGCTGGGGACGCGAGTAGCGCAGTCGGAGGAGGCGCCGACTGTCGTGTGCACCCGATGCTAGGTTCCTGGATCGGATTTCCCGCTCAGGCCAACCAAGCATTCCATCCCTCCGGGGTCGGTGAATTGGTATTAGACTTGTCTGGGAGGGATAGAGCGCCGTCTTGTTCATCGGCTGGCCACCGCAAGTCATTGTATGGCCAAACACGCATTCAAATCGCCTCCACCATATCCCGTAGAAGTAGAATGCGTGCGCATCCCAAAAGGGATTGAGTAACGCCGTCCTTTATCCTTTATCATTTATACCAAGCTGAGAGATCCTCCGTAGCAGCTTACTGTGGCTAACTCTATCAAAAGCTTTTGAGAAGTCAAAGCACACCACGCCGCATGCCTGTTTTATGTCTAAGCAATTAGACCAGCCATTAATGCATTCCAAAAGTAGTTACTATGGCGCACCCCAGTTTCATATCAGACGATTCATCGAGCACTCCTTGTGCAAGCAAAACGAAACCTCTGATATCTTCTACATATTTCACGAGCAATATCCCTTGCGATGGTGGGGAAAGCCCTTCTTCGATGGACTTAATTTCAAGCGGGGTCTTCCAGGTGCGCCTGTAATTATGTTGCGGTCAAAATTCGGTGTCTGACAAGCTTAGAGTTTACAAGTAGACGACAATTCTTCGGAAAATGTGTTTGGCGTATTTTTGCATCCGACTACAAGGTTTGGAAAATTCGAGAGTAGACCTATAATAATGGTACTTCATTAGGTTTCTTCAAATATTCGGCTTCTTAGCTTTTAGTGACGTATCCACCCACACAGGGTGTTTCTAGAAACCGACCACTGTTGGAATGATCATACAACTCCTATCCGTCAACCGAGGCAAGATTCTTTAGTCGTTTGAAACAGTTTCCATTAGCGGGGCACTGCTAAGTACTATCGATCTCAACGGCATAAACTTTATCTCTGATCTAATACAAGTAGAACGTGCGCTACATCCATGGGAAATTGACTGAGAGAGAAGGTGTTTCCTACTATTGATATACTCATCGCTGACATTTCATTTCATTTATTGCCAAGTTGTGCGCCTTAAATAAATAAACAACAGTAGACAGAAACAAAAACAGTGCTGCATGTGCATTCTGCAGTCTGAGTGTTTTCCGAACCTTTGATCATAAATATTTAGGAATCGTTTATACGATTTGGGATCGTAGCAAACTCATAGCCAGTAATTGGAGAAAGAGGAGATGAATATGAAGGCAGCTGTACGAAAAGAAAAGTAGACAGGAAAAGTGCTTTGCGTGTTAATGCTTCTGTGCCAATCACCATTACACCATCAATAAGCTGAAGCGATGTGAGAGAGGGAGAAGAATGTATGAAATGTTGAGAATAAGTAGATAAGACAATGAGTATTGCTACGAGCTGAGAAATTTAATGAAGGTCCGAAAAGCACTCATATAATTGACAGCAACAATACATATTACTACTCTTAAATATCTTTAATGCAAGTTATCTTTATCTGCCGATGCCTTCTTGGAATTTACGAATGTGAATGTTGCTGTTTTAAAAAAGCAGGAAGCGAGATAGTAGATCAGAGCAGAATTTGCCGATGCGAAGTCCATGGGAAATAGATCCACTGGTTCACTAGAAAACAGTATGCTAAAAGCAATTCTCATTGAAATTGGGATCGCCCCGAAAGGCAAGATTCCCAACCTGCGCCTGAAAACTGAGCTCGATTGGGCTTGGAAGACTTCAATGGGTAATAGACGGAACCATCTAGAGCACCGATAAAACAATATTGAACTTCTTATCTCCACCTGCGTTGAATTCTACGGTAAGAGATGCAGAGTCTATTTCGCCTAGAACTAACGGGCCGAAAAACCCAGTACTTGCTTGCTGAAAGATTCACCTCGTTCCTGATGATGCGGAAGCAAAAGACCAGGTCAGATATTATCCTACGGAAGACATTTATTTATAGTGGTGCAGTTTCATCAAGTGTGACTGCGTTTCTAGTTTAAAAATTAAGAATTCGTGAAAAAGTACTCAAATACATAGTAAGGGCATCTGCAATAATAAACGCAAAATACAGCTACTGCAGCACGGATTTGTTCATTATCTAGACTGATTGTTCACTAGAAATGTGCCCTTCGAAAAACGTGCAAATAAGCATTGCTCGGTTACACTCAGAGTGCAGCATTCTTTCACGCTGAAGGTGGAACCTAACAAGTCGCCGTCAACCCCATAACAGGAGCTGCTGAAATAAGTTGACGGAGCTCATTCCGCTCCGCGTGGCGGCGTTTTTCTTTTTTCTTTTTTCTCTAGCACCAAAAATTATGTTGCTATTTAATTGGTTGCAGTTTCTTGGTACGATTGTGTAGCAAATGCTTTTCGAAAGCAACACGCTGCATCGCCACAAGCCATTTTATTTTTCAAAGTAGAAATTCTTTCTTTGCCCAAATGTGGCCTCTTATCTAATATCCATATTATCATCATTTCTATCACTGAGCAACACCCAGGGTTCAACTGTTTCAATTTTTTCTACCTAACTTGTGGAAGGCCTCGTCTTTTGCTCAGCATATAATCCTCTAGCGTTATCCCTGATTATGAATGACTTTTTTAATTCTAGTGAACACTTACCCACCAATTACGGGGTGTTCCAAAATAACGTGATGAAGGTTTGACGTTCTCCCAAGCGGATGTATTGATCTGCAGCACGGCGGCAATAGCGCCATTGTTTAATTTTTCAAGTTTTAGTTTGTTCCGGTTACGATTTTTCTCAAGATGTGAAACCATCGCACTGCGATTTTGCGCTTCATCGTCAAGAAAAGCACGAATGCGACATCATTAACCAGCTCGGTCGACTGTCTCCACAGAAACTCGTTGATATAAGGAGCTGGACCATGAAAGTGATCGTCCAGCACAACGAACAAATCGCACTATGAATACGTCGCAGATCCGGAATATCATCGAGAAGCGAAATATCCCAAACCCGAGGGTCTCCTGAGAAAAATCGTTCGTGATGTCGGTGTCAGTCATCGGTGCATGGAATAGGCAGAAGGAAGCGTGGACTCAAGCCCTACAAGCTCCATAAAGTCCAGCTGCTGACGGACAAAAATAAGCGCGAACGGCTCCATTGAGCCGACAGTTCAAGCTGCGGGCCGCAGGTTGCGGGTGGGAGTGAACGCTTTTCACGGACGAGAATCATTTCACTGCGGAGAAGGCTCAAAACCGCCAAAACGGCAGGATCTGATCTGGAGAGACTCCAGCCACCTTCGCCATCGCCAAACATCGTCAAAACCCTCAGGCACTCATGGTTTGAGGAAGAATATACACCAACTGAAAGACCTCTTGGTTTCTGTGGACGAAGAAGTAAGAAGCAAATGAAGATGTGTACTGACGGGACATTTGAGGCCGTGGCACTTTTTTAGTCCCATCGGCACTTCAGCTACTCGCAGTCGACGTTTCAGCAACAGCCAATCCCTGCACACAGGGCGAAAAGCGCACAGGCATGGTGCAGGGCCGATTTGCGTACTTCATCATGTCTGCGGAATGGCCACCGCACTTCCCGTATCTGAACCCAACGGACTACAGCGCGTAGTCCACTTTGAAGGCCAGGGTTTGCGCCAAGCGTCACCACAACCTGGAGGTCCAGAAGGAATCTCTGGGAGGGGAGTGAGAACGACTGTCTCTGGATGACCTAAGGCCCATGGACAAAAACGTCACCAAGCGTTCTGACTTCTGTATTCGCTCCAAGAGAGACCACTTCGAATCCGGTCGAATATAGTGTTGCCTAGCGTCTATGTTGTTGCTACTTATGTATTGTTCTGTAAACTTCTCAGTTGTTTCGTAGTTATAATTTAAAGACCTTCATCACGTTATTTTGGAACACCCTGTACAAAGGTCGGTCCAACAATCCGGTTGTTGGTATGCTGTGCTCTTAAATTCGTTCTCCCATAGTTAAGGATACCCCGCAGGATTTTTCTTCTGCAGGAAATGGATATATAGAGCTAACTGTTCCAAACAAGGACGCGTGTGGGACAATTGCCAATGTCTTCTCTGATTTGGTGGCCTTCAAGGATTAGAGCTCGGGTCTCCGCTCAGCTTTATTACGGTTTCCACCTCCCAACGTCAGCAGATTGATGCAGGCGTTTCTCAGAAAGAAAATCGTGGATTTGTTTAACGATCTGCCTCCGTTGCACTTATTTATTTATTTACACTGTATTTATTTGTTTGTTCTACATTAACCAAATAACGTGGTACAAGAAGCACCAAGACTATAGAATAGTGAAAACAATCACAAGAACAGCTACCTAAATTTGCAATGTAGTTGGGTTGATTATGTACGCGTGGAGCGCTGTTGAAGGAGGCGCCGGTTGTCGTATTCTCCCGATACTAGGTTCTAGGTTCGGATTTCTGGCCTAGGCCAGCCAAGCCTTTCACACAACCGGGGTGGTCGGTGAATTGGTGCTGCCTTATTCATCGGCTGGTCATTACAAGTCATTTTGTAGGCCAAATACGCACTTAAATCGCATCCACGACATCTTGTAGAAGTAGAATGCGTGACGCATTCCAAAAGGAATTGAGTAACACCTCCTAGTCCTTTTATCCTTTATTTTGCCTTTTTTGTTTAATTAAAGTTAATCATCCATTTATCAATTGGAGTGATTAGTCAACGACCAAGTATCAGCAGATTCCATACAAAAGAAGAGTGCGTCACATCTTATGAAGGGATTGGCTCATCATGAACTATTCCTCCTTTGTAGTTGGGATGAATCAGTTCCTCAGCAATTCGGTGAAAACCTTAGTGCCGGGGACTGAGAGTTCTCATCCGCCTTGTGTGTTCAGCGTATCGTTAAGGCAATTCTATCTTGTACGTTAATACATAAGGTTAAGAAAAAAGGACCGCGTTACTCAATCCCTTTTGGGATGCGCCACGATTCTACTTCTAGTGGAGGCGAGTTGAATGCGTATTTGGCCATACAATGACTTGCGGTGGCCAGCCGATGAGGTCAGCGCTCTATCCTTCCCATACAAGTCTGGTATCAATTTACCGACCACGAAGGGATGGAAGGCTTGGAAATCCGAACCAGGAACCTGGTATCGGTGCACGCGACAGCCGGCGCCTCCTCCGACTGCGCTACAGGATAATACATGCAAGAATAGATAAATATTTCTATTACATATTAATATATTTTTTCGAATGTCTCTCAGGTATCGAAGAAAACCTCAATATATACCGGCTTCACGTCACATTGGACACTTTGCAGATCTATCCCAATCGGCAGGCGTAGTGATTTCAGTGTCCATGCCCTCCTATAGAATTTGCACAGAGCTTCGCTTCAGCCGTTTTCCCGCACGGTACGAGGACTTTTGTTTGAATTCAAAGGATGGCGTGGAACGGGATGACGGACGCAATTGGCACTTGCCCCCCCCCCCCCCGACTATTATAGATCCCACTTATCAGCTAACATTGGACACCTTTCAAAGCCACTCTGACACTTTCTAAATCAAACCGAACATCGTCGAATGCAAAGCGAGCGCCCTTCACATTAATTCCCAGACACTATCTAGAAACGTCAGAATAATATTTTGTTAAAGGAGAATTTAACATGACTCTCATGAAAGTTTTTATTTCACTGTTCCAAGAAGAAAGGTTCCTGAAATTCTATAAAATTTTAATTTTTTGGTTCAAAACCAATAAAATAATTATTTGAAATACATGACGACAACTATTTTTGGAGTGTTAAAAGAAATCGCGACATGTACTCGTCCGCTTTGGTGCGATTTTTTTGTTATACTGTAAATCCTATGTTTTGCCTCGATCAAAACGAGATCCATTTTTCCCGGTTAGCTGGCGGTGCGGGTTCGAGTTTTGCCTATCGCTATAGTTTTGAACAAAGCATCAATATGAGAGTTCGTAGTATCAGTGCCAGCCGCTTGAGACTCAAAAAAAAATGAAATGCATATACATGCTGTAAGAACAGATTAATGTCATTTTCTGTGCCACGCAGGTTTGTTCTGATGGTACAGCGTTCTATTGCAGTTGTTCATTGTTAGATTGCGCTCCCGTATTGAATTGGTGAGTTTGGTATACGCTTAAGGGGCACTCTCTGGCATTAGCGGGAACCCACTGCAAATGGAGATTGGAAGAAGCGTGCCTTTAATTGAATAGCTGCCCGGTCTAAAGTTTCGAAATTTTTTCAGGCTGCACTAAACCTTGAACTATATGTATTAATGAATTATTATGTCGTTTAAGACAAACGTTAGAAAGCAGGATGTACGGTAACACAAGCCGTTAAAATTGCAGAAAATACTAGTAAAGGCATTAAAGCGAGGCAATTCAATACGGCTGAATTGGGAGGTAAAACTAAGGGCTGTAAAAGTTTATGAGCTGAGAATCTTGTCGGATAATAAATAGTCCGTTTGCGCTCGGGTAGTATTATTATTATCTACTACATGGTTAAAATCCATGTCATTAGAACAATGTCATTAGAAGCGATATAGAATGATAACCACATGACATTGGCTAACGATCCAGGCCAAACTAATATAAAATAATTATAAGGCATTTGCATTAACAAACACCCAGAGAATGAAGAATGGAAGGGAGAACAAACCAGGTGGGGTTGTGCCACAAGATCTCGTTATGTCCCGGAATTGTTTATGAATCGACTTGCATTCGTAATAAATGGTTTCAGCTTGTATGGAATAACTGTGTTTTTGCCAAGTTTTATATAATCCGAACCTGCTTCTATTAATGAAAAATTATGTCGAAGTGAGGCTTTTGCAGTACTTAATTAAAGTTTCTGTCCTCCACCTCGGGTTCTAGATGGTCTCACCATGAAAAAGTCACGTTTGACGAGTATACAGAAACCATGGAGGATTTTTTAAGCCACTACGAGATCGTATATTCTTCGTCTGTATGAAAGTGTCTGTAGTCCAAGCTGCTTCTTTCTTACTTCACTATTGGAAATAGCATGGTAGTCAAAGCCACATTTCCTGATAAATAGTTTTCTAGTGAAGCTATTTTGGGCTTTTTCAACTCCAAGTATACTTTCCTTCTTAAATGGGTGATTGTTGTTCCATACTCAAGTATCGGTCTAACATACATTTTATAGGCTTTGACGAGGACAGAAGATTTCTTTGTAAAGAGACTTCAGAAGAGATTGTGTACTACAGCCATCGCTTTATTTGTAACATGTTCACAATGCGCGTCCAAAGTCAAATTAGCATCGAGGAGAAACCCAAGATCTGTTGCTTGATCAGTGCTTGCAATCCCACTTTCACTTAGCTTGTATGTGTAGCCGGGATTTGTTCTTTCTGAATGGAGCACCTTAGTTTTTTCTTTTGAAAAAGGTCCTCGTGGGACCTCGTGGGACCAGTGATCAACAGCATCTATGGCTCGCTGCAGAAGGCTTTGGTTACGGATTGGTGTAGTCCTACGGTCTTCAATAAGTCAGTTTATAGCAATTACCTCGCGTATTCGATGCTTCGTAACTCTAGAATATTGCCCTTTCAATGTCACACATTCCACACATTATATTAAAAAACGTTGAAGCATCCCCTAACTTCCTACGTCCTTCCAAGGAATAAGAACCGAGGAATTTGTTTCTGTTTGTAGACCTTGGCATGAGAGAGTACAGAAGTCCGGCATATCTGACAATTGACTTTCCAGTGAAAATATTCTGAATCAGACCTGTATGGCACAGAAGAACTGAATTTTTTCTTAGAACATGCCTAGGTTCTGCGAACGTTGGACTTGGAGACTAACGTTTGTACGTGATCTGAGCCCGTACTGATACTCCTTATGTATGTACCACAGCAAAAAGAGTATGCTATAAACGCCTATACTTCACACGTTCCTAGGCTGCTAGTTTTTCCTCCATTCTATGCAGCAGTTAATGCAACTTGTCCGTTCCAGATGCAACTTAGCCCACGGCGTCATGAGTTGCTTTCGGTCTACATGCTGGGCTTGGGTACCCTGTTTATGTACCTCGGCTACCACACGCAGTCCTTCATCTGCGAGTCGGTGATACACTCGGTACATCACAAGGATCCACATCGGATATCGGGATTCGCCGGATACTACGGGTGAGAAACGCTTCCCGATGTTTAGCCCCACTACCATGGAAGCATTAGCTGTTGGTCTAAGTCCGCACTTGATTTCAGACAAGCCATCCACTACACGGCGTTCGCGGTTTCCAGCCTCTTCACAGCTTCCCTTCAGCACTATCTAGCCTCGAAATGGATTCTAGTCCTGTCGACCATCTTCTTCGGCGTTTATCACCTGGGATTCTTCTACATCAACTCTTTCTACTTTTATGGGTCGCAGATCATGATGGGCATTGCCTGCTCATGTAGGTGAAACACTCAGAAGGTTCCATTCTCGACGCTGTTCAACTGATCACAGGAGTTTCAGTGTACAACAATGGCGAGGGCGCCTACCTAGCGGAGCACTCCTCAAGAAGGACGGTTGAGTCCAACAGTGGCATCGAGACGGCCGTGGGGCATTCTAGGTTTGTACGACCCAGTTGTAAGTCAAAGACCTAGAAGATTCAAGGAAAGAGTAAGAAGAGCTTAGAAGGAACTCCTCTGGGTATGGGGTTTGGGGTATCCTAGGCAGATGTCAGTGGTCAACGTGATTAATTCCTAACCATACTCACTTTCAGTATGCTGGTCGGAGGTATTGCACTGCTGATAGTGTTCAACATATTCCCAGCAGAAGCAACCGAAACGCCGTCCTACTATCGATCCTTTTCCGAGAACCACATTCAGGTGACTATTATTGGATAGTTTTCACAGCATTTCGATCGCGTTAGAAAGTTCTGTGATGTTTGTAGAGGAAGTGCGTATTGAGGATAGTGTTTAAAGCACACTGTTGCAGGCTATTTACGGCACCTTCTTTGGACTGACACTGGTATCGGTTGTGATATTCGCCTTACTTCCGACGAAGCAGTACGACAGTATTGCCAGCAATTCACCGCGGATTATCCCTAGCTTTAGGAATCAGTTCAGTAAGTTTGGTGCTGAGGTTTTGTTGGCGAAAAGCCGCTGCTCACAGAACATTTCTTACAGAAGCCCTAGCTAAGACGTCTATTCATCCGAATATGATTCTGTTGACGTTCACCTTCATCCATATGGGACTGCTCGTCTCGCTCTTCCTCGGCATCTATCCGACAACGCTGTCCTTCACGGCCTCTCTCTCACAGGACGTCTTCATTGTGGCGCTCTACAGCGTCTTCGTTGGAATGGCAGAGTTCTCAGGTGGGACGAAGCTCAGATTCCCTTCAAGAAAGCTCTTCCCCTTCGACGATGGCACTCCTTCAGCGCGAAAGTAGTGGCTGTTGTTGTAATGGATTTAAGCTTCTGCGCTACAGAATTCCGTATCTTTGAAACGGTCACTGTTTCCGCGTGTGGACAAGGTCATGTTGCAGCATTGGGAGCTTTCGTCAGCAGTGTCTCGAAGGGGTCGTCAAATTTCAGGCGGACTTTTCATTCGACCGCTGATTAAGCGATGCCACTCCTACAAGCTGATCGTCACTATCGCCCTACATGTCATCGCAGTCGCCACCGCCCTAGCTCTGTTCCAACTCTCTGTTCCCGAGCGAGCAACCATCGAGCCTACCCATGGAGCTGCACTCTGGTTCACACCAAGGCAAGTTTTGAACGCCTTAACATAGCCATCTACATGATCTGAACCCCTTTAAAGGCTGAAATAATGTGCCTCTATTTATACCGTTTGAAGCGGATTTGGCCATCGTTTTCACACGAAAACATTGTAAAGCTATTTTACACTTTTCTACACATTCTACTACTTAGGAATCAGTGTAGAGTTTAACAGTGATGCAGTTTCCCTGTGAGGTTTGCTTTTTTCTATAGCACTTAGCAGTACTAATTAATACTAATTCGTTCAATTATTGGTACGGAAGATAAATAATGAAAATGGGAAGGTCGAACTGGTCATTTGTAATTAATGCAGCTGTCATGTTTTTTTTTACAAATTTTGTTAATACCATGTTCGCAAGACATGAACAGGGTGCCCCGTTCTCGGTCTTGTAGTGGATTTGATGGAGTCGGAACGTAAACCTCCGAATGCTCCAGCTGCGTGTGTCTAGGTTGTGAAGTCAATATGGCCAATAACCTATCACCGGAGCTGGGCAGGAGGAAAAGAGCGGCTTGGGAGCTTTCAAGAGCGTCGAAGAGGTCGTGAAGAAGACGAAGAACGTCCGGTTCCATGCCCTCCTATTGGACTTTACTGTTCTTTTGGTGCTAACGTTTGCCTCTGAGACGTGGGCCATTCGAAAGCAGGATAAACATGCGATCGGGGTCGCGCAGATGAGAATCGAGAGTTCGATGCTCGGAGCGAGCTCCGCTCACGCAGATGAGGGACAGTCCCAGAAGTTCCATGCCTTATCGATGTCTGAGAAGCAGAGATGCTGTCACGTGGACTAGGTCGTCAAAAATGGTGTGGTGACGTCACGAAGTACGACTAGATTTCGGCGAAATCCAATACGAGGGACAGGAGTCGCAACTTAGAAAACTATGAGCGGCCAGGTGACAGAAAAGTCAATGCTTATCCTTCCCAGACAATATAAGAGGAGATCAAGGAGGGATGGAAGACTTCACTGACCTGGGCACCAGTGAAGCCCAGACCAGTCAAGAACCTCAATTCGGGATGCAAAAAAAAAAACTGCCAGCGCCTCCTAAAACAAAAGGCAAAAGTGTGGTCCAGCGTGTTCCAAAACACTACAGGGAGTAAAGGGTACCCGGTGCAGCTGTGGCACAGGAGGCACAGTCAGAAGCCACTGTATCTCGTCGCGAAGAGGACAGTGGCAAGGTACTTTCTCTGTGCCCTTCATTTCAAACGAGGTGAGCAGGGAAATACGAAAGGGTGTGCGCACGGAAGAACTTCAAGACACGGCGATGGTCATTAATATCCCTTCCACAACCTTGAAGGCGCAGTTGGTTCGGAACCCTACCTACAACAGAACATGTCCCACTCCG
Source organism: Heligmosomoides polygyrus polygyrus (assembly GCA_947396885.1). NCBI lineage: Eukaryota > Metazoa > Nematoda > Chromadorea > Rhabditida > Heligmosomidae > Heligmosomoides > Heligmosomoides polygyrus. Next base: position 29,222,186 of record OX377201.1, on the reverse strand, counting down.
TTTAGTGTAGTCTGGGAAGGAGCGGGCTTGCATAACGTCTAGAGTAGTTTACGATATGTCGTGCAATGAATGTACTGAGGTCTACATAGGGAATACGGGTAGGACCTTATGCATCAGGGTTTTGGGCGGCTTCAGATTAGGCAATGTTCACACTCCTTAGGGAGAATCCAAGGTTCAATGCCATGCAGGCGCAATGGTGCAGGTGTCTGTGTCGGTTCTAACTCGAGAGAATGAAAACATAGGCTCTCAAGACGCTTGAGGTGCTCTGGATCAAGGCTAGGAATCTTCATGTCAATCGGAAGGAGGGGTGTCGATCGGCAACCCAAGAGCTGGCACCCTTCGTCGAGCTCACCGGGTTCTTATCTGTTCGGTCCCACCCTCCTCCCCTCAGGGGCTTAAGTACGGTTGACTCGCGGGCTGGCTCATTCACCCATGTACAGGTTCGGATTCGGTGACTCGGCATCCACCTCGATTGTCAGTCGTTCCTTCGTAACCATCTCGTCGGATTTTGCCTCTATATCTCCTTAGGAATAGTATTCTGTAGGGCAAAATGGTGTTTAGGAGGGCGCTTTCACAAACAGTTTTCAACTTTTTAGGACGCTAGCGAACGCGAAGCCGCCAAAACTTAAGCTGAATTAAATGGAGTTGATAACACTTTTGGCTGTCAGCTTAATAAGACAACATTAACTACTAGACTACCAGTCGCTAGTTATACCATGCTTATCTATTATACATCTGTGTTCAAATACAACTATTTTTCGAGAACGTCGCAACTCAATTTTATTTATGCATAATTATCATACTCCATAATAATCCGCCAAGCGATGAATCACACTATCGATCGACGCGATGAGTCATAAAATAGGGGAAATTACGGGAAGTTACGGGGCACAAAATAAGGCAAGAAAATAGCGGAAAATACCAAGACGCCTTCTACGTGCCAGGCGATGCAGTAGACGTGCCGAACACGTCGGCGACCGTGCATGGCGAGCCGTAGACGTACCGAACACGTCGGCGACCGTGCATGGCGAGCCGTAGACGTTCCGAACACGTCGCCAACTTCAGCCCTGGGGGTAATCGAGGTCGCCGAACATGATTATGAAGATCGTTTTTGAAGTGTAGATCACCTTCGATCGATATCGATCAATTATCGATTATTTATGGATGTCGTCCAAGCGGTCCGAAACTTCAGCCCTGGAGGTAATCGAGGTCGCCCAACATGATTGTGAAGTTCGTTTTTGAAGCGTAGATCACCATCAATCGATATTGAACAAATTAAAGAAGACGTGCCGAAAGCGGCCTGAGGATTCAGAAGACGTGCCGAACATGTCGTCCGCTAAGGAAGATCACTGAAGGGGAACAGTAGTAATGGGGGACAAGTTCTACAAAGGGGGAGTAATTAGTGGCCACCAAATCGCCCTATGTATAAAAGAGGAAGGATTTTTGGTCCGAAGTTACCCCCTTGGACTTTGTGTACTTCATTCTGTAAGTTTGAGGGACATTTGGCAATTTTCCAATACTGTTGTTTACCATCGACATCTCACTGCCAGGCGGGTGGTGGCACCCATATGACGAGGGCTCGACAGACGTGTCTGTGGGTCATACTTCATTGTTTCTTCCCAGCTCTGCCGTGCGGCGCATTTGCTTTATTTTGCCTCATCATGCTATCATATATCATATACTATATAATAATCCGCTAAGCGATGAGTCACACTATCGATCGACGATGAGTCATAAAATAGGAGAAATTACGGGACACAAATTAAGGCAAGAAATTAGCGGCAAATACCCAGACGACTTCTACGCGCCTAGCGACTCAGTAGACGAGCAGAACATGTCGACGACCGTGCATGGTAAGCCGTAGACGTGCGGAAGACGTCGGCAACCGTGCCTGGGCATTTAGATTATCACGGAAGGCCTTCACAGCAGGGGAGACAATCGATATCGATCGATATTATCGGTTTTTGCGGATGTCGTTCAAGCGGCACGAAACTTCAGCCCTGGGGCTAATCGAGGTCCTGACCGGTGGTTTTCTCCCAGATTTAAACCGATCGGGGTGGGGAGGGGGTGGGAGACACGCGGGTACTATGGCCGAAGGAGTGCTCCACAACTGTCTGAGGAAGAAAGCACTGATTAACGCAAATGAATTACATTTCTGAACTGTCTGAAGGTAGTGCCGACGTTGAAGAAATGTTGAGGATGGAGGGAGGGAGAGAAGGACGGCTTCATATCGAGGAACTACTCACCTGATCTTAAAGAAGGTAGACCAAGGTTCGAAATTACTAAGGTTTTCAAATACCTCTTTTTACTGCTAAGGAGCCGAGAAGGCTGCACAAACAGAGCAGCTGCTTGAAGTGAGTGATCTTGGCTTAGTGACTCTCTAATCGTAAGGTCGCGCGAAGCGCGCAAGTGCGAGACACGCCGACAGGCGTGTCGGAGCACTTGCGCTATTATATTCGTACTGTATTTTTAATTGATTTCGTTATTCTTATATTTTATTCATATTTACATTTCTCCTGTAAACAAGTGATAAGCATGACAAATTCAAAATTAACTGAATGCTTGTGCACTATGTTTCGTTCAGAAATTGATCAGTGAAAGTTCTCTTGATTAATACGATGCTTTCGTTCTTCTGCTTTTTAATGGCACGTTTTTATAGTCGTACACTGGCATGCGTTTTCGGCTACCTGGTCGGTCTGGCGGACTTCACCTTGACCATGGCTCGAGCTGTGATTTGCCAGAAGGCGGTGCCGCAGTACCGCATGGAGGTTTTCTCGCTGACCAGAATCCACATGGTTCGTTTCCATCAAGATCCACTTGCACGAAAACAGAAAAAGTAAAGCACTGGCTTGTTGGGAGTATTGGGTCGGAGTGAATATTCGCGCCGTTTTAGTGCCTTGAATATTCCCACCATTGTTTTCTGCTCCACGCTTCACAGGAGGTTTCGGTACCATACGTGAGATGACTGCAAAACTGAAGAGTTTACGCACTTTTCCTCCCAGCAGAAAACCTCAATTTTCATGTTAGCCGAAGTTTTATGCTTAAATTTCGGAAATACTTGGAATTGAATCGAAATTTGAGTGCTAAGTTGTGAAGGCATTATCAGCAGTGAAATACTGACAGGAGATATTTTTATACAGAGATATAAAACCTTAGAATAACAAAAAGCTGTTTTCGACATTCACGATCATACAGAGAATTAGGTCGAGGAGAAACCTAAGCAGTATTCCCTTAATTTTGCTGCCGAGACGCCTTCTTGCACAGGAAAAAGAAAGAAGTTCACCGGAGGAGGTGCCGTCGGTCACCCAAATCCAGGTTCCTGGTCCGAATTTCCCACCCAGGCCAACCAAACCTTCCATTCCTCCGGGGTTGGTGAATTAGCACCAGTCTTGTGTGGGAATGTTAAGTTGCTGGCTTGTTCATCGGCTGACCACAAGTCATTGTATGGCCAAATGCACAATCAAATCGCCTCCACATCCCGCAGAACTAGACTGCGTGGAGCATCCCAAAAGGGGTTGAGTAGCGCCCTCCTTTATCCTTTATCCCTTATTGAGGCCTCGACAAATTGGTGTGCTAACGGCGACCTCTCATTTCTCTTTTAGAGAGATAAAAACGATTTTTTTCGAAATAACAGTTTTTTCGAAATAGTTGGTAATAAGGCATGAACAATAACAGTATAAGATCGCTTCATGAATAATGGTAGAAAATGCTTTCTGAAACATTTTCAGAGAAGGCTATTTTCTCTAACCATTGCGAGTTTGTTGGCCATATTCAAATTATCAATTATTTTTTAATAGGACAAAAACGAATCTTTTCGAAAAAACTTTTTTTATAAGGATAAAGAAATGAAAATGAATAACTCTGATAAAACAATCTCCTTTGGTTTGTCTCTGATGGTTTACTGTTGGTGTAGTTTACAATGAAATGTAATAGGTGTAAAGGACAAAGGATAAAGGATAAGGGACGGCGTTATTCAACCCCTTTTGGGATGCGCCACGCATTCTACTTGTACGAGATGTCGTGGAGGCGACATGAATGCGTATTTGGCCATACAATGACTTGCGGTGGCCAGCCGATGTACAAGTCAGCGCTTTATCCTTCCCAGACAAGTCTGGTACCAATTCACCGACCCCGGAGGGATGGAAGGCTTGGTTGGCCTGGGCGGGAAATCCGAACCAGGAACCTGGTATCGGGTGCACGCGACAGTCGGCGCCTTCTCCGACTGCGCTACATGTGCCCGTAATAGGTGTACCTATAGTAAATCGGGATATGCTGAAGAAAATCTGGTAATAAGGCATGAATATGAAAATGTGCCCTGCTCTGTTTTGTAAAGGTTCCTTCACGTTAGAGCGGCAATCTCAACTAATGCACGCAGACTGTATTTGTTGGCAACAAGACATTGCTATAAGGGTTTCCAAACTCGTTACCAGCCCTTCAGACTCGAAGAAAATGAACTGATGTTGTGATGGTTTGAAATTAGAAGTCAAAATGGCGAAAGTTTCTGTCCAAAATAATAGATCTCAGGCGAGTTGCTGACGAGCCACATTTACCATGCAGGAGAATCGCTCCAAAGTAGCCGGCGAAAAAATAGCGAATCAGCCTCAAGGGCTGTTAACCAAGGCATCGTCATCTACTCGGGGAATAACACAGTTCATTCCAGTGCATCGCCTCCTGTATCGTCCTCTACCTCTCGCCGTACATGACGGTTACCGCCTGGACAGCGGTGCTCTCGACGAGCCTTGTGATCGGCAGCACCTGTTTTGTGATTGTGGTGAGAAGGACGAACACTTCCGATGACGTCGTGTCGCCAGTGGAACAACTCGATCCGAAAAAGACGGCCAGCTCGCCGAACGGCGTGTGAGAGTCGCTCCATGTACCGACGTTTTCGACGCACCATCACTTGATGGCGAGAACGAGAAAAGAGAGCTGCTGTAGGGCTGCTCGAACAAAAGCACCAGCTTAGGTTTCGTGTTTCGCTCCGCAGAAGAGTGAAGATGCATCGTTTGCCAGAGTTATGGGCAAGTTTTGTGGTCATTCTATTAGCCTTCACAAATTTCTTCTGCCATTTTAATCCACTCCTCGAACAACGTGTTTTTATACTCCAAATAGATATTCTGAATGAGAAGGCGGGTAGAAATTTGCTGACCAATCTAAAAAAAGAAGAAGAAATTTGGATACAACACATCCATTGGTTACACGTTCTTTGTAGCATAAATTCAGTTATTCACCAGCCTTCAGCTAATTGAGCACTTACGCATAGGAGATATTCCATTAACTTTTTTCATGAGATATGATTACGTTTGGTCGGTTTTAGACTATCAACTGTTGATTTCATCTTGAATTTCTTCTCCTTGAATTCTTAAGGCTAGATAGACATTCGTAGCACGATCAAGGTTCTGTTTATTCGAGTTCCCTCCATTCACAAAAAACGTACTCAAAAAGTGAAAAATATGGAATTGTTAGGAAGATGGCACACTGTGCTTCCAAGAAGTATGAAAAGACCAGAAATAGATGCAAATCACAACGAGCCCGTACCGAATTGCTCATTTTGTGCCTAACGCTTTGTCTGGCGCTCATCTCCAGAGCTCGCACTCCAACTCAGTTTTCTTTTCTTTTCCATCAACCTTTTTAGGATGCAGAGGCTTTTAAGCTGGCATTAAAGTGCTGACCAAGCCTGTAGGGCGGCAAGATCTGGCATCACTAACAATATTTTCGCCTTTAAAATTCGCAACAATTCTTCAATGAGGAACACTGACTAGTAGACGACATGGCGTTCGGTTCCGAAGCACGAGCGTTCACATTCTTTTTATATTAAAACGCTTATTTTTACACGGAGATAATGAGCTCTGCTCTTTGCTCTCTGCGTTTTCCACATAATTCACAATTTGTCACAATAGTCAAGTAGTCGTATCGTGTTCTTTTATCGACTGGCAGTTCCATAACTGTGCCGTTACTACTGCATTTTATGTGATATGCTCATCGTTTCCCCACGGCAGCTAGGGTGTTGTTCCTAAAGGGAAAGTGAGAAGTACATTCTATCGGTCGAGGGGAAAGGAAGGCACCATAACGCTTCAGGAAATTCTCGTCTTGAACAGTGATAATTCTGTGTAGAGATTCGTATGTTAACCACATTGTGCTTTGTTTATGTTGCATTCCTCTCGCCTTATTCCAACTAAAGCGAGTGACGTGGTGGAAGCGTGACGGCCTTCCACTGCCACATTCACACAATAGCATTGCTCTCTGAGCAAATGCTTATTAAGCAGGTAGCACTGCTCTTCGACTGATTCCAAGGATGTTCTGTGTTTTCTTTAAGCTTCCACCGGGTTTGTATCACTCTCACCTTGCATTTGAAGTTACTTTCCTGCCTTGTTCATGATTGTAATGTTTAGCGGCACAGTTTCCAAATATGGCTTCCTTGACTTGTGCTCTAAATCTCGAAATAAAATTCGACTCATGTGAATGTACTGCAGCTACAAGGTCATAAGCACACATTGGGTCCGAATGATTCGTTTTTGGATACCCTATTCGGATATACTGATTCAAATGATCCAAAAATTTGAAGCCCGCGAAATTACCCCTTATCCGATTCATTTTTAAAAATCCGGCTCCAAAATTAGCGTTATCCGAAACATCCAATTACCGGATCCTTTGTATGTATTAGGGTGTCCCACGCGGAATGTCGATTCAAACCGAAAAGTTAAACTCATACAGAGGAATTAAAAGGAAACCTAATTTTGTAATATATTCTCCACAATTATCAACAACCTTTCCTCAACGTACACGCAAAGACTGGATTCGAGGAATTTGATCAACCAAACGCGGATTTCCTCGCAGTCGGCGAACTTCTTCAAGTCGTTCTGCATCGAGCGGAATATGTGGTAGTCGGATGGGGCAATATCAGGGACATACGACGGATGAGGCAAAACGGTCCAACCAAGTTCCTCAAAATCTGCTGGACGACTTTTGCGATATGTGGCCTCGCATGAGCAGCGGCAAGTTGGTAGAGGACGTGTCAACTTGATTTGGATTTAAATTTGGAGCAGGATTTGGAATAGGATTTGGAGCAGGCAAGCTCTACTGCAAGCTTCCCAGTCGATCTTGTCGGATCAGCTTCAGCGGCAGTCCGTGAAAGGTCGTTTCCAGGATAGGCGCCTGTTCTCCGTGCTTTTCGTCTTCAAGACTTTCGTCGCCAGCGGCTGAAACAACTGCTCGCATTGTCCTGTGGAAACGACGTCTTAGCCTAATGCAGCTATCAACGAACGATGCGATTCTGTAGCGGATTTCTTCAATTTGAAGTCGTGGAGGAGGCACGCGCGCACAATTATTTTCTGGTCCATTGTAGTCTGTAGGCAATAATTTTAGAAACCAATGAGGGAATGAAGTATGAGAAATGGAAAACATAGAAGATGAAACGCCGTGAAAAACTAACCTTAAGTGAGCTCACAACCAATGCGAATAACTGTGAAAGGAAGGCCACAATGTATGCGACATTCCGTGTGGGACAACCTTATGTATATAAACAGGAGCCGCTGCCTACGTGCACGGATGTGCGAAATTTCCGCCATCGTATTCCGAATTCCGGTTACCTGTGACTTCACGGCCTTCCGTTCCGTGCTTCGTGTCCCGCTTTTCTGGACTGGAAGACGGAGCGGAAATGATGACTTGTGGAGACGATTTATGACGAAACATTAACCGCTTTGAATTAATTACCCACGACTGGAACCTGAGCCGAAGGCGGGCCAAGGAAAACTACTCCGCATCGAGTTTACGATTGAATTCGAAAGGGGTCGCCGATCACTAATCCGATGTTCGAACAGTGTGATAACCAACTTGGTCGCCGAGAGCGCAAATGTGCGGTGCAAAACAGTCCTTCAAATTACCCACACTTCTCCATCGAAATTAGAAGCAAAGCAACTGCATAAAAGAACGCCCAGGAATTGCACTTCCCCTTCAAGGAAAAAGTTTCCCGGAAGAATCGGCGTGATGATTATTGCGATTTGCAGAGTAATGGATCAGTCTACAAGTTATAGTCATCCGTATCACCATAATTATGCTCTCGAAGATTTCCCGAATATTCCAACGGTTACGAATGCTCACAAATTTTGATTATTCGGATTCGAGCTCATTCGGAAAAGGCGATTTTGTTTGAATATTTGAATTCAATTACATTTGAAAAGCGCAACAGCCTGGATATTCGGATTCCAATATCGATTCGAATAATCGAATGGAATAAATTCGAAAATTTGATAAAAAAGAATCCAAATAAAAATCACTCCAATACCTAATCAAATAGGTCGAGCACAACTATGAATCACCGGGAAGGAGCTATGACAGAAAATGGTTCGTCCACAGATAGGTGGCGAAACGAACCACTTCAGAGTAGCTTTCACTTCTCATTATTATACAATCCATCTTCGATCTCAGAGAGAAATTGTGGACATAGCCTCGGAATGGGATGGTGGAGTGATGTACGACACCTGGTCTACCGACTGTTTGAATATGATGTGCTCTAAAATACCCTAAAGCCGAAAAATTTTTCATGGGCGTTTTAGTCAAGGCTCTGCTTTCCTAATCAGAAGATTACGCACATCTTTACGCCCTGGATCTCCTAGCTTGAACCTTTAATTTGGGTCGTTGTTCTGGAGTATTCCTAGGATACTATCATCACTTTCCAGGTAAAGCTCCATGGGTATGCGATGGGGAAGGAAGGCACACCCATGTTGTGGAACTCGTCACACACCTCATCCAGTTATTCTTCTGGGGAGGCATGTCCGCCTGCAGAAGAGGATTTCTTGTCTTTGACCCAAGATTGACAAATTCGGCCACTAGAAAGGATCTTGGAAAGAGGCCATACTATTATAAAGTTTGCACAAACTTAAATCTTGTACTAGTGATAACTAAAAATTCGCCTAACTGATGTTACGAACACAAAGATCTTTTATGCAGCATTTACCTCCCTCAGGAAGAATTACACCTGCTTTCTGCAAAAGCCCTTTAGTTGTAATCTAGTTATTACAGTCATTTTGGATACTTTGTGATAAATTTAGTGAAGCGACGGGTTTTGTACGCTTGGTATTCTGGTTTGCCGCCATTCTTCTGAGCTCTTCCGTGACTTTTTCCACAAAAAACATCGGCACATCCCTGTCTATACGTGTGCAAAGAAAGGCATAAAGACCGGTTCTAGTCAAATTGTATAGAATAATTCACGTTCAAGTGACATCAGCGTGTGCTTCGTTAGATTTAGGTAGCCAAATGATCTTTGGACAGGAACTGCTAAAGATCTGAAGTAATCTTTGGTGGACAGAGTTAGGAGCTGAGAAGAATAAGCCAGCAATAGCGGCGGTGGCGTAGCGGTGATGTTCTGGCTCGTTGGGAGTTGGCCCGCCCTACTCTTATGAGCTCTCATCACCAGGGCTGGTCGCAAATGAAGTTCGAATTTTCGCTAATCGTAAATCGTCAGTTATCCGACGTGTAGTGCAGTACAACTAGGTTTCTACAGGTTCTTCCGCTAATGGTGATCCCGGACTTATTCACATATTTACATGGTGTGCATTAATTATGTCATGGCGCTGCATTACAACAGTAAAAAAACAGCGCCTAAACGAAGCGGGAATGAGCTTTTAGAAGAAGCAAAGTGAGCACATCTTTCCTACTCTTCATGTCATTTGGACGTCAGTTGCCCGTAAATCGATAACTTTTACGAAAATTAGCGATTTACGACCCCAAATATCGTAAATCGTGAATCGTAAAAAATTGCCAAAAATCGCCGAAAATCGTAGATCTTCATTACGCACACGAATGCTCATCACTCACCGCTCTCGCTACAGCTGTTTCGCACTGCCAGCACACTGTCAATAGGTAAGCTTGCATGCTGTTTTTTTTCAAGGAATGTGCAGATGATATCCTGTTTCACCTTTTAGCCCCATACAGGATTCATTACTGCAATGGAGTATGGTGGTATATTGGTACTACAGGTATCTCCCCGAGGATCATCAGTAGGGCAGGAAGGGACCTGTAGTACGTCCTAGGCGCCGAGACCCGGGTTTATATACACCCCTAACTAGGTCAAGTGTGGCGGGAGATAGTATAGGTCACTGTTTATTGGGCCAGAGGTGATCTTTGCGGCGAGTAGACAACGTGGGTGACCGCTAATGGGCTAGAATTGATCTAGCAGCGTTTGTATGAATTTGCGAGTTTCTTTATATGAGCTTAAAAAACCATACTTGTAAGTGATACTTTTGTTATGAAGAATGCACTTCAGTACACCTTGCAGAATAATTTTTTTATTATAGTTTAGTTCAATAAGGGAGGATATCAAGCTACTAAGCCTGTTTATGAAATCATCTTTTTTGGTGCAATTACGTGATATGCGAAGGGTTTCCGTATAAATTATGGCTGTTTTAAGGGGATAGCTTATATATTAATCGTAGTGTGGAAACCTTATCACTTTAAAGTTAGTAATCTATTTTATTATATTGTTTGGTATATAATACTCCTTCGGAAATATTAATCGCTAAATCCAAGAAATTACATTCAGCAGAATTTTCATTAGTTCTACTGATTTCTAGACAATTTTTATAAGTATTTGATATAATACCGTTTATACAATTATTTTCTAATTTATGAATAATTAATATGTCGTCCATGTACATGAAAGGGTGAAACTCCTTACTGGGAAGGAATTTATTACATGACTATTTGTATTCAAAAAATGAAAGTGTTAAGTCGGCAATAATTGGGCTAGCATTTCCACCTTGTGGAACACCTTTTATCTGTTTATAAATGGAACTACCTACTCTACAATAGGAGTTGTTTAACAAGTAATCTAACATGTATATTATGTCTTGCTTAGCATATGATCTGTAGTTACCAGAATGTGAGGCTTCGTCGCTATAAAAACATCTGTAACGGTTAACCGTCAGAAATTTTTTATTCGAATTTTTAAAGCAAATGTTAATAATTTCGGATATGTTTGCAATAACTATGTTGTGTGGAATATTTGTAAACATATCGACAAAACCAACCCAAGAGTTCCGTTTTGCAATAGTGGTCTTTAGTCCTTTGCATTTGCAGCTCCTTCTAATAATCCTGGTCTTCACTTGAAGTTCTATGGAAGGTCGAAACAATCCTTTGGTTTATGCACGCGTGTCTCTCCATTCCGGTCGCACAATGGATTCCGTTTCAGTTTCATCTAGGCATAAGCTAGGAGAACTAGCCCAGGAAGTGAATAGTTCCAAAACGGGTAGCTGTGCCGCTTCCCGGAGTGTTTCTCTGCTTAAATCCGCGCTGTTGATGTTCTATAGGGTGGATCATGTATCATGGCGTTGAAAACAGCATTGCACGTGGCGGTTTCCAGGAAGTTCGAGTCCACGGTGCTCTCCACATCTAACGCGCTCCAATCGCATTTAGGCGCCCCGGCGGCACTAATTCAACGTCGAATAAGCCACAGCTTCAGATAGTGGGCTCTTCTGGCGTTGCTTGTCTCTATTGCATTCTAATTTGCTCGTCAAACGTAGTTCTCGATTTAACGAATTAGACTATGGGGCGTGGTCTACTTATCGCGGCACTCCTTCGGTGATGTTGATCTTTTGTGACGTAACTTATTGCGCATCTCAACGTTCAGTCCTGTTGCTGCTTTCTTTCCGCGGGTTTTATGTTTGGCGAATGGTGGTTTGGTGCAATCCCAATTAGGCGGCCCAGCGGGACTATAGTACTTCCGGCCCTCCAGAGGACGAGGAGAGGTCGAAAAAATTTTTTTGCCCAAACTTCGCCCAGGGGTTATTTGAGGTGCGATCACGATTCTGACATCCGTTTTTCGTTTTACGCCGGAGTTTGGGCGAAATCGGTGACCATTACCTTAGTTACCCGCACCTACCGTAACCTACCGTACTCCAGCGAAAAACGGATGTCAGATTCGTGACCTTCTTCTTCTTCTCCTGAGCTTTTAGTCCCGCTCTGTCGCAGGGTCCGCTGTTCTTGTAATCTGTCGCCACCTCATCCTATCAAGGGCTTCCTCTGCCGTGGCACCGACTTTGGCGAGATCTTTCTTGATGTCAGATTCGTGATCAACACCCAAAATAACCCCTTAGACGAAGTTTGGGCGAAAATTTTTTTCGACCTCTGGAGTCCCGAAAGTACAATAGTGCCGGTCCAGCTCATAACGGGACGTGCGGTCTACCCCTCGGCGCACTCACCTCCAACCACCTGGGCTTCCTCGAGAGACTAGTGGCTGCCCTATGTTGTACATTGTGTTGCATGTGTTCTCATTTCAACAAAAAGTCTAGATGGTTGTCATACCTTCATGCCGTTTCTAGATCTAAGATGACCCCTCGACTGTAGGCCAGAGTAGTTCACTCGGCTGAAGCGATCGCGTTGCTTCGTTATCTGAACCAGCGTTTATTACAATGTTTAGCCGATTACAGACACCAGAATGCGAATAGCGTTATTGAGTCTGACTTGGTTTATGCTTGGATTGGCGGAGATTGAGGAGTACAAATTGACAGACGATGAATGCAGAGCGGCAGGCTTCGTCCCAGAATCACTAAAGGTGAGAATTATCTTCTTTCTATCTGCTTCAGATGTTTTGGTCCTTCCAATGCTGTTGCCTTAAAAAGAGGTGTTTCTTAGAGTATTTTCCTTTTCGCTATGCTTATGCCTTCCACAAGGGACACAGGGAGGCTGCACAAAGGATAAAGGTCTGCGCTGGTTCCAATCTCTGCGGGATGCGCATAGCATTCTAATTCTACGGAATTTCGCGGAAGCCAATTGAATGTGTAACTGGCCATACAGGACTTGCGGTGTTACCGTAAAATAAAAACTTACGATTAGTGTGTGCAGCAGGGCAAATTGACGGTTAAACGGGGAGGAAGGATGAGCCCCTCAGTTTGCTATTTGAACGCTATCAGAATACTACTGTGCATGGAACGAAATAATCCGATCGTTACATTATTTTACATTGGAACTGAGTCTAGTGCAATAGCCCGTTTTTGCCTTTTTCGTGACTGAGAGTGGCTTCTCACATATTTTTCTTGGTACTGCACCAGCCAAAAAGGGCGAGTGGTGACCGATTACTGCCCTGAGCCACTGCTGACTGGATAGGGTTTCATCCACACCACGCCATTTTCCATGTTTGCTATTTTTTGCGATGTTTTCGCCACTGTGAACATCCTCGGAGTAATGTTCTCTCCTAGCTGCTTCGATTAATATCCTCATGTGCACCCCGCATTCGCAATTGGAATGGTCCTAATTTTCTCATGCATTCAAAAGTGCTTCATCTTTGCAAAAATTGCTGCATTTGAATTAATTGGTTGCATTGGCCTACTTCTAAGCTTGTGCTTTTTTTCAGTGCAATTTATGTGACGAGCTTCGCAATTTCAACCTTGAAATGTTGATCAGTGACTGCCAAGCGTGTTGTACAAAGGATAAGGAGGATGAGCACGAGGTTTGTGATATCTTCTCGCAATGTAAGGAAGTCGAATAGCAGGTTGGGGCAGAGTTTCACAGGAGTTTGGGACGAAGTCTCACAGGAATAGCGCTGTCCTCCCTGCGTTGATTTCTCACTCGAATAGCGGTCGAGTTCGGGAATGAACAGCTTAAGCTTCACTACTTGAACATTGTGACATCGTAGAAATTGCAGAAAGACTGAACCTGTCGTTTAGTCTTCGAGGTGTATCCTTCAGCACGGACTCTTGACTTTTTTATCACCGGGGTTTTGGATTATCGAGGAGTGAAAATTTCAAAACAGTTCAAGTTTCGAGGATTCCGTTTCTTCCTAAGGTTTCCTGCATTTGTGTAAAATGCATGGACGGTTCGAAATTCTCTTGCGTCTTCCCGTTCTCGTAAAACTGAAGTCACATAAATCAAATCAGCTGTATGTTTTGTCCCTCTTCCTGAGTGTAACTGAAATTTCTAGTTGACTATTTTTTTTCATATACTCTCAGAGGGGCGCGTGTAGCGCAGTCGGAGGAGGCGCGACTGTCGCGTGCACCCGATACCAGGTTCCTGGTTCGGATTTCCCGCCCAGGCCAACCAAGCCTTCCATCCCTCCGGGGTCGGTGAATTGGTACCAGACGTGTCTGGGAAGGATAAAGCGCTGACTTGTTCATCGGCTGGCCACCGCAAGTCATTGTATGGCCAAATACGCATTCATGTCGCCTCCACGACATCCCGTAGAAGTAGAATGCGCTGGCGCATCCCAGAAGGGATTGAGTAACGCCGTCCTTTATCCTTTATCCTTATACTCTCAGAGAAAACCCACATACGAGTACCAATCCAGCAAGTAGCCAATTGTGCTGTTTCAGAAATTCCCGCTAGCCAACATTGAAGTGTGCGAGTGTAACCTGGGCCGGTTTCCCCAAGTTCAAGGTAAGCGCTTTTCAATGTACAGAGTTGCAGATGCAATCTGCAAACCCACTGCTACTTGGAACATCATTTTCTTTTCTTTCAGCATTTGTTAGGGAAGACATGGCCTCACAATGGGGTGGTCGAGTACGGGTCCGTCATGTGCGAGGAGTTCGACCACAGATTGTATTAAAAGTAGGTTTCTGAGTGCATTTCTGGAGCTGCAGTTGCTTCTTCTTTTTTGATACTGCATCTTCTATTGTTAAGACTTATTGGGGTCAGGCTGGAATACTCATAGTGGAGTGAGAGCGACTGGTCGGGCGTTTGGTCGACGTACTCGCCTTTTGCTTGAAGTTGTGCCAAAATTCTCTGAGAAGGATGGAACATTGGTTTTATCGACTGGACATCGCAGTTTATTGTACAGGCCAAATACGCATGCAAATTACTTTGGCGATGGCACCCTATAACTAAAGTACGTGGTGTTTCTCAAACAGGAACTTACGCTGTCTTTTACTTTATCCATGAGCTTTTTTGTGTTGAATCTGTCTTTATCTGTGAAACTCGAGCTCTATAGCATTAGCAAAATGAGATAGGCGGTGTTTTTCCACGATTTTGCTAACCTGCAAAGCATATGTCTGAATGGCGAAAATGAGTACCACATTGGGAATCCCCATCCTTTCACGTAGTAGAAAAACAAGCTTTATTTTTGCAGAACCCTTGAACTTACTGAATTAGACTGAAATTTCACTATAGATATACAACAAAACAAACTGCTTCACGGGTGCGGAGTCAGGTGTTCGACTCCTTGCTTTGCAGTGTCTTAAGTTTCTGCATATTCGATGTTTTAAAGGGATTGCCTCGATATTTTCAATGACCTCACGAAAATGGAATATACTTTCCTTTCATCTGACGCTGTGGTATTTATCATCGTCGTTCAGTCATACGTCTGAGACCCTTTCCCAACGAGTGCATTGTTGCAACGGCATGGACGACGGAGTTGTTCTTCAGCGGTTTCTTTAGATTTTAGGCTCATCTTTCTACTTCATTGTCCGCAATATCTCACAGTTCATACTATTCTTCATTGTTCCTTAACGTTGTTGTTGTGGTAGCAGAATTTTGCATTAGGAATCACCGCACGAAAGGAGTGCATATTCCTTTTGCTTGTAGGGGCTCACTCAAAGCAGTACTGTTTCGAAAAGCGCGAAGTTAGCAGGAAACCGTGGTCTTGTAACCGTCACAAACCAGCTTGACACCCAATTAGTGTCCACCCCAACCAAGCCCGTTGCCACTTAACCACAGAAATCCCTATTTAAAAGGCCTCAGGCGTGTGTATGTGGTGAGAAGCTCCTCGCCTCAGAAAAGGCAGATTGCAACTGTGACGGCACGTGAGCACTCCGGAGAATGGAGACTCATCTCATCACTTATGTGTTCTGAACCATGACCGGTTATCCAACTGTGTGATCTCAGAAATGACGTCGATGGTATGAATCCCTTGGCCGTTCCCTGTTTTGCATGTCTGTAGAAAAGCATATGTATGATATAGCGTTTACTCTGCTAATCCTAACTTATTTCTTTCACTTTCAGGTTTAGAAGAGAGAAGTGTAATCAAATTAGTTCCGAAACGCTCCTTTTTTACAGCCTGAGGGTTAAACAGCGTTCTCTCAACGTAGGAGTTGTAGAGGTGCGCGGATTATCACGAGTGGTCCCATACAAGCCATTAGTTTGTGGCACACACACTTCCTCATTTATGAACTAAGCACCTTGGTAATCCACTACATTTCTTCCAATCTATGCTGTCAAGGTCATGAGAACTGCATGAGACGTGCACCTTACATTTTCTATGTTTGCTACACCATACTTGTGCGCTTCCACAATTACGCAAAACAGAAAGCGGCGAGCGGATTCAAACCGCGACTTCAGTTTTGGGATTCCGATGAGCTGCAGAGTCGGCAAACCGTTAGTGTAAGGCATATGCGATCTCTGGAGGAACCTTGTATGTGGCAGCTTGCACCGAGCCGTTGCTCCGTACTGTACAAGGTTCATTTGACAATTTCGTAGGGAGAGAATCCTTGGAGTATATGCCGCTTCGGCTGTTTAGGCCTACCCTTCCATGGGGATGGTACGAAACTTGCATGGGAGCGATTTATCTACGGTTCGAATTGAATACGCGTCTATATTACCTGATGGTTGAGGAAGGTGGTGTGTAGTAGAACACGTGGGAGGCTGAGCAACGCATGCAGTTGCTGTCAGGGAGATGTAATGCTATTCACAGTTTATTTCTTAATTAGTAGACTTGTTGCTGCTCCTTAAGGTATCAATTGTGAAATAGCAGGTCGGGGTGTCCAAGAATTTAAGAGCAACGGTTAGTAAGGGAGCAGAATTCGTTGCTTCGAATCCATTAAAGCGGACAAGTGAGTGATAGCAGCTGACAAAATACCGTTCGTCGACCTCTTTGCAAGCTTATGTTTACTCAGCGTGGAGACATTATAGATATTGATGACTCTCGCAGAAGGGCATGATAATGATGGCTCGATGTAGGACAGGCTGTTGCAGTTGCGAAACGGTGCCTGTAGTGAACTAGCAGACGTTTTTTTTTAGCCCGTGAGCGGTTGAAATACTGGTGATCGAGGAATCTATAGGAAGGCTAAAGTAACGCCTCCAAACGGAGCTGATAAATATTTACCATTTTCACGCCAAATTGGATATTTCAAAGCTTAAAGCTTTTGAAATCAAACTGAACGCCTTTCAAATCAAGGACAGCTCCTTCCGTATTATACTAAATACTCTTAAAGACGGTTAGAATATTTTTTTGTCCAAGTGTGAGTGTGACTTGCTTTGCAGCTTTAATCTATTAGGGTGTGGGCCAAAAGTAATGTAACTCTTCATGCCGTGCCCATACATGTCGTAACTGGAGTCCGGTTTCGTGTTTCTCGTAGTTGTATGTTTGTTTGTTACACTGAAGGCCACCAGAGAAGTGACCACTTTCGCCGTTTCCAGGAGTATGTCAAAACACCACTTTGTCTCATGCCGAAACCACAGGCTGACGAGTCGACCTGCGTCGCGCAAATCCCGCCCAATTCCCAACCCCTAGCAGCCTGGACTCAATAGTCGCGCAAGATGAGAAATACGCCTTCAGGCCTGGTGACTTGATACCGACCATCGTTCGGCGGGATGTTCACGGCGGGAAGCACCTTCTGAGCTTTTGAGTCCGCACCATATTGGGCAAAACTGACCACGGATAAGCTTGCTCAGCTGGGCTAGGTTCACATGCCTCACCAACCATATTCGCCGGACATCTCTCCATGCGACTACCACTACTTCTTGAACCTATAGGACTTCACGGTAGGAAGGGACAAGGACCCAAGAAGACCTCGACAACTGTAAGGAGCAGTGGATCAGCACCAGGCCTAAGCAATTCTGGAAGGATGGGATCAGGAATTTGGCTGATCGATGGCAGCAAGGTTGTTGACCTTAATGGCGAATACATTCCTCAGCACCGTTGACTTGTAATTGAGTTATTATTAAGAGATAAAGAAATTTGTTGAATTTGTCACAATACTTTTGGCCCACCCCAATAGCTTCACAATAAGTGAAGAATTGTTTGAAATTTTTTGAAATGCCTATTTTCCGAGGAAAAATAATGGTTTAAAGCCTGCTTTGAAAAGCGGGAAGGAAGCCATTTTTAACGCCAAAAGAAGAGGCTGCGCCATGCTCTCGTTCAAGACGTCGTGATTAATATTCGATTGATAGCAAAATTTCTTCTTGTACTGAGTTTCACACCTGTAAACGATACAAAAAAAACAGTTGTAAGGAACACACATATTCCCACTTTGGTGCTTCATGTAAACCGCACCTACACTATCAACCAAATAAAAGTTGCGGTGAACTTTTTGAGTGCACGGCGCGATTTCATGTTTTAATGCACTAAATAATTAACGCCTTGTATCATCTTGGAAATCCTGCAGTTTAACATGTAAAAAGAGCGTTTTGATTTGGAGGTTATTCACTTCGATTTCAGAAGCATCAGTTTTGCATCGTAGACTGTCCAATTTGACGTGGAGATCGCCCTGTATATTTGAATAAGAGAGAGAAATTTTCGAGTTCCAGGATCATTCGGGTAGCACGAAGCAGACGCTGAACATTGAGAAGTGGGACACGAACACCATCACGGACTTCCTGAATGAGTGGATTGAATAACGCTGTGCTATGATATAGTTGTAGCGTCTAGATGTGTTGTTATTGTATTTCAAATGCCCTGTCTGAGAGCTCAGTGGAATTCCTCCAGGTGTGTCATTAATAAGTGCGCTGCAGTAGGCGCAGTCGGTTGTCTGTGTTCTCTTTGATGATTTTCTCGCGTGGTTCTCTTTCAGCTGAGCTTTCTGGTTTTCTGTTAATCGGCAACAGCTGATAATGATGATGTCTGTATTCAGGTATTATGGGTTAACATTTTACTTGTAACAATTTCAAGATGTTCTATAGATGCGATCTAATTTGGTCAGTGAGTCATTGTTTAGGGACGTATGAATAAAGCTTGGCGCTACTTGTTCTCTAATATTAGGCGGTCCGGAAAGTTCGTGGCGTTTTGAGTGCTTCACCTTGAACTATCATAACTTTCTCACATCTTATCGGATTTAGTCGATATAAACGCCATTCGAATCAGCACACTTTTGCCAACGGGCCACCAGTCGGCGTATTCCATCAGCTAAAAATTTTGGCGGTCCAGATTCGACAAAATCCACGAAAGGTGTTTCGGCTTGGTCCTGATTGGTAAGGTTTTGGGCCTCTTCTGTTGGCCAATGATGGCTGAAGTTCACGCAATTTTCGGTGCAGTTCGATGATTTCCTGTAAGACTCTGCCATGATTGTTTAGCTTGGTACCGCCGACCGCCACACAGTGTCCATCACCTTTTTTGTAGTGGATGTTCGCCTCTGGAAAATGCCCGGAAGGTTTGTTGGCGTTCAACACAGTCCGGAACGTTTCCTGTTATCATACAGAATCCATTTTTAATCACATTTGATGATTCGATCCAAAAACGGGTCAGTTTTGTTGCATAGAAGTAGAGAAGAACAAATCTCGGAACGTGACAAATTCTGCCGCTCCCTCAACTCGTGGGCACCCATTTTTCGAGAATTCTACCTTCCCAAAGCGTTTCAAAGCATCCGTAACAGCAGTATTGCTGACGACTAGCTCTTCCGCGATCCCGCGAACTGTTTGGGATGGTTCAGCTGCCAGCAATACTTTCAACTCGTCACTCATTACGTCTGTTTACCAAAAAAAAAAACTAGTTCCGCAACGGTATCATAGGTTGCGATAGCTGTTCCAAGTCTTGATTTTGCAATGGAACGAGCTGTTTAAGCTCTCACACGTTTTCGCCAAAGCATTCTGCAGGGAATTATTGTCGAGAATTTTAAACATCATAATAAGTAGTGCGTGGTATGCAGTCGTGGGAAGCGCTCGCTGTAGCATGCACTCCATCCCTACATGGTCTGGATTCCCCTCATCGACCATCCAGGCTGCCCATCACTTCACGATGAATTGGTACGAGATTTGCCTGGAAAGGATTAAGCACCGGCTTGTCCTTCGGCTGACCACTGCAAGTCGCAAGTATATAGTGCAAATACACATTCAAATCGCCTTCACAGTGTCACATAGAAGTAGAATGCGTGATGCGTGCTAAGCGCAATTAATTTTCACCCTTCCTTATTATCTTAGTAGGGCCTCCTGTTTTACTCTGCTTCCTATTTAAGGTAGGCTTGGAAGTGCAGATCTCTGAGGCCCATTGGGAATCAAGCTGTAGTTCACCGAGGAACACCCCACAATCAGTCTTCTGGTGACACTGTCCTGGATGCTTTCGAGAAGATTATTGTCTTTCCTTTTGGCTAGATTATTTTTTGGCTTGTTGGCGGGTTTTCGAGAAATAGATCCCTTCTAATAGAAGTTCTGAATACGTTTTGACTTCTCTAGAGCAATCTCATCTCTCAAGTGGCGCTCCTCATTAGAGCAATCCTTTCGCCATTACTTTTTTCAAAATACGTTCCCTACATACCTTTAGCGCTAGAACATTGTGGGGTGATGGGAAAGCTGTCGTGCCAAGATTGATATCGAACCTTTATTGGGCTTACGTTTCGGCGTTACCGCCTTTTTTGAGCCTGGAAAAGACATGGGGAGTTTGAGAAATTACCCATCCAAGAGTCGCTTCAAGCTTCAGCTATTTCTGAAGTTAAAGGGAGAAAGAGACGAACCGCGAGGAAGAGCACCCGACTGCCCTTTTGTAAACGACAGAAAGACTAATGAGTTACCCTCATAGTCGCAAAGATATGGAGTAATTAAAAAAGCAGAAGACTGCACTAAAATTGAATTGGCGCTGTTAGTAGTCAAGAAATGGTCTCGTAATAGAACAGGTCCAACAGCTGTCGAGAATTTTTTAGATTTTAAATTAGGGTGGTCAAGTTTTTCATGTTGCTACATGTTGCGAAGCGTAGTTATTGTTGTTGTTATTGTTTTGTTACGATTGCATAGGGCAATACGTTAGAAAACAAACACAGAAACAAAAAAACACAGGGACGAAGACATGCAAACAGTGAGACAGCACTTACAAGCAATCATACTATTCAACCAATTTCAGATCTGAGCAACAAACTTTCAACTCGGCTTCTGAATTGTCTCGGTGGGGGAAACTGAAAGTGCTTAGAGAATTTCAGGTATAAACTACCTGCCCTATAAGTGAAAGACATTGCTCGTAAATCGGTTCTTGGCCGAGGTAGCTGTAGCTTAGCGGAGCCACCTCTTGTATGCGAAGTCTTCATCTTAAAGAATTTACAAGCCCCAGAATCGGTGGTAAAGTATAACGGCTTGCGTACAAGACAGATGTCAAAAACCCTGCGGCGAGATTCTAGGGATGGTAGCCCGAGATATCTATTTCTGATTGATGCCTTCGGTACACATGAATATACGAAACTCCCTATTCTGAGAAGAGGCTTCCTAGCGAAGTTGTTCTGTCTTTCTCTATAGATGTCGAGGGCCGAATTGATCATGAATTAAACCCGCGGGTATGCGGGGTATAAGGGTATACAGATAAGAAAAGGTGTAGAAATGAATGCTTCATCGTGGGTATCTTTCCCCCTAATACCACACATACTCAGAAATTTTTGTCTTCTCTCAAGATCGTTTCGCTTTCTACGTTTAGCCGAAAAAAAGTACGTAAAAAAGTTAAGAAAAGTGGGAAAAGAAAGATATCATCGCAACAGTGCCTAACATGCGTTACAACAGCTGTATCGACAGCGCCAGTGATGTGATGGAGTGGCATCTCGTCCGGTAAGCAGAGAGGACGGGTTCGAGTCCCGTTTTGTGCAAGGGTTCTGAAGACGGGAGCGACATGACGATACGAAGTCTGGCGCCTGGACCACATACAATGCAGTGATATTCAAATCAGCTGCGGTGCCCGCTGAAAACGAACAAGTTGCACTCGGCACACCTGCGCTAGCACGGGGGCATCGCGTGCGAGATGGCTTAAATTAGGTGTGTCATGAAACAGTCTAGAGAACGTTAGAAGCAGATTGCATACGTTATTGTTTGTTGTGAGAGGACTTGTAGACTTGCAGACAGATGAGATTCATGCGATCAAGTGTCTGATCGGAAGAAGAGGCGGCAGTTTCCAATATCTTCTATGGAAGGTCATGTTAGAGAGTCTTCATACCGATGGTGAGCTTGAGAAGTCGAAAGGATATATCCGTCTGGAGCAGGGTGAACATTTAATGGTTGACGATCTAACGAATCTGTTACGTGCCACTGTGTATTAGTCGCATTACATGATGATTATCATGCAGTGATCAAAGGGCCAATATATAGAGGCTACTTTGGTATGGCTTGAATTGTTTATCGGTGGTCGGCAATGAAGTGCCTATCGTCTATCTCGTCTCTGCCGTCTCCACCGCGCCGGCAGTTCTCAACGATGGCGATCAGGATCAAGAACCCACCAAGTCGTGAGACGGCATCTTTTTTGGAGCAGCATTTTGGCAGATACTGAATAGCCTTGCAACCGCAATCCAAGGAATCACCAACAACGTCGCCCATCCCCCGGAAGCATCAGTTGCCAATCCCAACAAGCATTTCGATACACTCGTAGACGGATAACTCCCTTCTCATACGTTCCTGAGGTCGGCGTTTCGTAACGAAGCTTGTTACTGCCGTCATGAAGGTATTTTCACCGTGGATGCAAGCAGCCTGAACGAGCCATCAAAAGTGCGACTTTTGCTGCACAAATTGGGTGCTGCCTCCTACGAAAAATTTTCCAACAACATTCTTTCCGAACCTCAAGGGAAGTATCCTTTGATCAAGCAGGCAAGACACTCAAGGATTTGTTTGACCACAGCAAATCGCTATTCAGCGCACGATAAGTGTCTATGACGGTAGTCAAAAATCCGAAGGATGATTGCTAAATTTACCGGACAGGTTAATCGTGAATATGCCAAATTCAACCTCTCAGAATGCAAAGAAAACTATTTCAAGCGTGTAATTATTGTTTGTGGACTTCAATCGCCCGAAGACGCCCTAATCAGACTGAGACTGCTTGATACAATCGAAGCTGATGCTAACTGCACTATTCAGACACTTACCGAAGAATGTAATCGGTTGCTAAATCTTCCTCACCGTACCAAAATGACTGAAGAAGGCAGGAACAGTTCATTCGATTAATGCATACCGAACTCAAGACAGAAGCCTTGGGATGATTTTCGCTGATCACGTTATCAGTACGAAAACAACAGCCGCAACCAAATGCATCCCAATCAGCGCAAAAATCTTCACAAGACACCCTCTTCACCAGGCTGGAACTGCGGTAGCATGCACTTCGTCAGAGACTGCACTATTCTGAACCATATGTGCTCACAATGCGTCACTAAGTGACACAAGGATGGCTCCTGTTTCTCAGCCGAACGTCGCCTAAGACCCAAATGACCTTCCCGCCACAAACGTCCCACCGAAAGGCAGAAGTCATGGAAGATGCGAACCCCAGAATCTCGAGTATCGACTGCAATCGATGCCGGCGTTAAGCGGCAATCAAAGTGGATACGCATACCATCAACTTTCAAGTTGATTCCGCATCAGACGTCACCGCCATCAACAGGGCGACATGGAATCGCACGGCTATGCCGAAGCTCGAACCCCCATCCCTCATCGCACCAAGCGCTTCCGAAGACCAAATCTGATGTCAAGGCAGGCGCAAATGCACCTACAGTTTCGAGGACGTTTCGGCCGAAGGAACTTTCTACGTGGCCAACACGTATCACAGCCTGCTAGGAGCGGAGTGGATATCGAAAATGGGACCCTACTCAATCATGGACACTTTGCCCACACAGACCCAAGTACAACCGATTCCACCATCATCACGTCTTCAGTTACTACAAGCAACGATGTAGCAGATGAACTACAGCGACGATATACAGAAGCATTTAGCTCTGATCTCGGACTTCACAAACATTCCAAAGCAACCCTTCAACTAAAGCACAGAGCCAAACCTGCCTTAAGCCCGAAACGCTGAGTTACCTTATGCAGCTGAAAAAGCAACAACACATCCACCTTTCGAGAAACTCAATTCACCAGCAGAGCTATTTGTTGGTAGGAAACCTCGGACTTCCTTGCCTCTACTGTAGCTTATTCAATCTCGTAATGGGAACCGAAATGAAACCATGGAACGTCAGCTACGCCAAGCATGGAGCTAAGACGAAGATTTTCAAGAGAGGCGACGCTTTCTACGTCAGCAACTACAAAGATGAAAAACGTAAATGGATAAAGGCTCCATATGGAATCGCATTGGAAAAGTGCTCTACAAAGTTCGCTGTGGAACACAAACTTGGATACGACATGCAAATCAACTACGACGACGTTGCAGTGGTAACAACAACGAAGCCCACGAAGATTTGGGCAGACTTTGCGAAACATTTGACTTGGAGCGACTCCAACTCCAAACTCAGGCATCTTCTTCTCCGCCTACTGGAACTTCTGGAGGAGTTCCATCTGTTCAACAAGGCATGCAGCTACTAGGCCTCATCCTTCCGATCAGGATTGTTCCTGAATACTTTCGAAATCAGCAACAATGCCTCAATGTTTTCATGTTATTTTCACATTTTTCACATTTCACATTTTTACACTTCTATGGAACATATGAGTTTTTGTAAATAATGCATTCCGAATCTAGAAAGTTCTTTTCGCTGAAACGCCAAGCACGTCAACGAACCGACAAAGATACTGGTCTGATCCTAAGATACGACTATTCCCATATGTAGCTGTGTATCGCGGGCTAGTGTCCGCGTCGAGACTGCACATGCTCGTAGAACAGTCACACAAAACGGTTTCGAAAAGAACTGAGAAAGAGGGAACCTCGGGATCTGTCTTGTCTAACTTACCCAGCCCACTCGTTCTCTTGAATGATAATTTCATACCCATTCCTCTCCCACGCGCTGAAGACAATTTGTTGCTGAGAGCCTGTTTATTTTGCTGTCCACACTTTGTTGATAATGAATTGTTTCTTTTACATTCTAGTGTTACACTCCGTTCCTTGAATTTTGTTGCTGAGCTGTTGAGATTAGAGGATATAACGTTCTCCTCATATTTTTTTATTTTA
The DNA here is from genome assembly GCA_947396885.1 of Heligmosomoides polygyrus polygyrus. Classification (NCBI taxonomy): domain Eukaryota; kingdom Metazoa; phylum Nematoda; class Chromadorea; order Rhabditida; family Heligmosomidae; genus Heligmosomoides; species Heligmosomoides polygyrus. The sequence goes on along the minus strand of OX377201.1, from coordinate 29,197,225 downwards.
AGAAGTAGTTTGCAGCTAATTGTATATTTTACCGAAATTTAACGACAATTTTCCGTTAATAATTAGACGTACAGAACTTCATGTGCACCCCTGGTCTGGAGACCAACCATATCTTGCCAACGAGACGCTGCGGCCTGATTTCCCTCTGCAAAATGGCACTTTTCTATAACACCCTCGAACTTTCACCCGTTCTCGGACACTCATACAGGCAATACCAGCAAAGTGAAAGATTGTGCAGCCAGAGCCATGGAGACCGATTCTGAGCGTGCAGTCACAAACCCTTACGCCTACATTCATTCTTTTGCTACGATCAGGATCTCTGTGCAGAGTAGTTTCTTTCGGGATTACTGCCATAAACGAGTAACGATTATGACTCCTGTGAAATTGCTCGAACGGTTAACTGCCTCTCCCTCACTGGATTATTGCCGTGCCGTCGAATTCAATTTTCCTTCTCCTGCACTAGGAACTTTTGCTTGATCGGTGCCGTAGATTGGAAGATTTCCTTTACTAGAAATAACAGAGGATATTAGCTGGAACCCAGACTATTTAAAACAATTTAAACCCATACTTTACACATTTATTGTTGCTCTGGAAGTAATATAAACACCATATATTTTTTAAATAATGTTTTGTTGAGATCAATCTCATGCACCTGGCGGGCTTCGAACCAGCACCCTTTGGTGCCAGGCAGGATACTGGCTCATTACACCAACTGCACTTCTGGATCGCATGCAACATCCCGATATCATAGGTGAGGATGAGTAACATTAGTGTAACGGGCTACTATCCTATCCAAAAAGCAGAGGACGCGGGCTCGAGTTTCGCATGGCGCTATAGTGTTGATGGGAGCAGAGCATCTTTTAACACCAGGTTACTCAATGATTCTGTTGATCACGTTTAACCCACCTCTGGTATTCGTTACACCCCATTACAACGCGGATTTGCACCCGTCTTTTCAAACGTGTTATAATGGGAGGGGACTGTATTTTAAAAGCCTATTCCTTTGCCATTTTGAGTGTAAGCACTGACCGCTTGCTGCGAGCTAGTTTCGATAGTCGATAACAAAAAAGCGATAGAGGCTTGCGAGTTTAGCGATTTTTGTTGATTTTTTGAAGGCCACGCGTTGACCGCCATAGTTCATTGCTACTCGCTTTGCACGGTCAACAAAAAAATGTGTTGCGAAGATTTAATCCGTCGCACGGTATGCTCAAACTAATTCGTTTACTTATTTGGGCGTGCAATTAACTGCAATTACAAGGAGTAAGCACAAAACAATGTGAACCTGTTACAAACAACGCATAAAAACTATTTGGGTGCTCTTGGAAATATCTGCCGACGAGTTTCTTAAAGTGAGGTGATGAGTCACAGGTCTTTTTGAGAATCGTAAGAACTGCTTTAACCCTTTATTCACATGTTTATATCGTTTTTCATGTGCACTATATCGGATAAGTCTTTGCATTCAGACAATCTCTTAACGCGAGTCGATTAGGTTAATTCACGCTCAGTTCCTATGGAAGCAGCACCGAGAGGAAGCATGATGCGGCTGCGCCGCTCCTAGGTGGTCGGAATAAAGACCGGGATCCGAGATACCTCGTTTGTCTAGTCTGCTCGAAAGTGATCTCCTCATACGTTAGGAGTCAGCCATACTGATTGTCTAACTGATCTCTGCACTGTTCTACTAGAATAACATTATTTCCTTAAAATATGATTGGCTCAAATTAACCTATTACTGTGATTCTTGTTTTACGATCATTCATTGATTCGAGTTCCTTGTAGTTGTGCTTCTTAATAGTTGCAGAACAGTGGGAAGAAAGAGAAAAAATGCGGGATTGCAGTGCTTAGTCATATTATGTTTTACTTTGTTGATCCGCGTATATTATTTATTTATTTATTTATTTAATACGCAGCAAGACGGCGTGCACCAAGAGACACTCAACCAGAAAGGAAGCGCTCCAAGGCACCGAACACAGAAAGCCAATAGTAGTGAATAAAAGGATTCAGTAGGAGGGAAGAAACAAACAAAAATAACATCAGAAAAGGAAGAGAGCACAACTAGATAGGACCCATTGAGTCGGCCAGATAAAGGAAAGAGCGAAATGACAGAACCCTTCGTAACCAACTAAACGATAAGAAAGGCAGGTTTCATAGCAGATGTTTCACTCCCCAGCACAAACTTGAAACCAACTGAGAGGAGCTTTAATAGAAGAACATTTTTCCATACAAGGAATAGCTATCGTAGCATATTAATATTTAAATCAATTATTTATTTGAAAAAAATTTGCGAATATATAGTAGAACCAACATAGACGGTGTAGGGGTGACAACCAGCTAACATTCCAAGTTAAACACTGTGTAATGTGTTCAGTCCATATTAACAGAATTTGTGCGACTTTACGTTGCTGTTATTATCCTGTTTTATGAGCGCATTTAAGGTGCAGTTGTAAATAAATAAATAAATAAATAAATAAATAAGGTCAGGGCCGGTCCTTCGGATGAACAAGGAAGCAAAGATCGAGCTTTTAACCAAGGAGAAACGAATTCTCGCAGCTCACCGCTTGTGCTAGAATTTCGCATCGTGTGGAATTCATCAAGTTTTAGTGGTACCATCTGAGTGATCATTTTGAATATCAATATCAGATCATTTCGTTACGTACAGGTCTCAAAACTGGGGCCAGATTTATCAACAATTAAGCCCGTGGGTATGTGGGGTATAAGTGAAGAGGTAAGATTACAGTCAGGTCGAGATAAGGCAAGAGTCAGAGACGCGGGCTTCATCGTGGGTATCTCCACCCCTATACGGGCTAGTCGTTGATGAATCCGGCCCCTGGATATGCTGACAATGTTGTCGCGATTAGAGGCAGAGGGTATAGCGGTGTAATCCTAACCATTTAAGCGTTTCTAGAGCTTTTTACAATGTCGCTCATAATTAGTGTCGGATTTCGCCTCGCAGACGCAAAGGCGGCGGAATAGTTTGCAGAGATCCACTGCACTAAAACCATTTGAGGTTCAGGCCTTTGCACACAATTGAAGGTTTTCTTTAAAAAACCTCAGCACCGTTCGATTTGTCTCATGAATGACTATCCACCTTTGTCTACAGACCACCTGAATTTCGTCGTGGGCAGGGTCGCATTTCGGCGCGCAAACCTGCCTGGATCAGGGTCTCTACAATTGCAAGAGCTCATTTTCCAGAATAAGCATACTTTCTTAGTCTCTTAAGTATGGCTTATTTCGCTGGTACCAACCCATGCTATCAGATGTTCCTGCAGTGGTCCGTGTGCGATGTGCATGCAACTGACAGAGTCAGTCGTGGGCGCAAAAACAATCGCACTGCCCTGCCATCTTCGCTTGCAAAAGTTAATGAATTTAGAACAGCTTCAACACTATATCGAAGGCTTTAAATGAAGTCTTCAGTGTTTGATGTGAAATTGTTTGGTGACCTGTTCAGGGGTCTTCGACACCGCCAGGCGTGCCCCTCGGAGGCGTAACATACGATGCATTCAGAATCGATCGAGTAGGCCAGTTTCGGGTTCAGATAATAGAAGTCACAACGATGATTTGTTGAGATCAAAACTTCTAGCGCCAGGCGGAACTCGAACCCGCACCTCCCTCTGACCGGGTGGGAATGCTCTACGCCTTTACACCACCGGCGCCGTTTGATCGAACGTAACATCCACACCTCGTGGAACCGATCAGCACTCACCCGTATCCGGGATGACCTGGATATCAGTATGGAACCAGTTAAGCTGATGGTCTCGATAGAAACAATTCAAATCAGTTTCATCCCGCACATGGGTGAGTGCTGATCGGTCCCACGAGGTGTGGATGTTGCGCTCGATCAAACGGCGCCGATGGTGTAAAGGCGTAGAGCATTCCCGCCCGGTCAGAGGGAGGTACGGGTTCAGTCCCGCCTGGCGCTAGAAGTTTTAATCGCAACAAAACATCGTTGTGACAGCTTACTACCTCGATACCAGCCACTTGGGGTTAAAGAAACTGATTTGATAGTAAAGTCTTGGCGCTCAAGTAGGCAATAAACCTGCCTGTGTGTTCAATAAGCCATCACAGCCCGATTGTGTCCGGGACAGGGATGGGCGGAAATTTTGAAAATTTTCTCAGAAAACAGAAAACAGAAAATCGCTTTCGTCAGAAAACAGAAATCAGAAAACAGAAAGGCCAAAAACGCCAGAAAATCAGAAAACAGAAATCAGAAAACAGAAAATTTCGAAATTATCACACGACCTAATTATTATACCCAAAGATCTATATTTCCAGTAGCAAATGCTTTTGTATGACTAGAAATGTAGTCGTAAACCAGCGTTTTAATTTGCAAGCGTTGATAAAAATTTCTGTTACACTCCAGTGCACTGCAATCAGCAAGTTGTAAATGTGGACTGATAGATCCTAGGAATCTCGACCCTTGAAGTATACAACATTACTCATCATATTGGTCCTACCAGTAAGAAACTGGCCTTTTAGAGTACCGAACACGATGAAGGCTCAATGATCACTGTTTGCATCAACTCAATTGCTAGAGTTTGTAGACACACTCAACATACTCTAAAGCTGTGCAGAGATTCGTTGGTGTTACTGGCTCCGCCAGAATCTGTATTCCTAGTTCGTTTCGTTCCTCGGGAATACCTTTCCTTGTAAGTGGCCTGGCTGAAAATTTTCAGGCCAATATAATTCTCTTTACAGCACCTTACTACTTAGCCGACTAAAGATGTGAATTTCACAGAACAACACGAGATTGTGTCTGAGGGGGCTGTCAGCACAACAGGTCTTGGGTGGAGGTGCTTTCTTGAATGCGTAGACACCATATAATGAAGACCGAGCATAGCGTATACCCTCTCCATCACATTATTATTATTATTATTTCTCCTTATATCTACATATCATATTACATCTCAGTGGAAGACCAGAAGAACCGCCTTGGTGTACAGAGGAGTGCACGGCATTAGCAACAATCGCGCGATCTGCCTGATGCTCGTAGTCTACAAGCTGTTCACTCGAGTCATCCTAAATAGGAACAGCAATGCGAACAGGCAGAATTTCAGAGAGGATTCAGCACGATCCTCCACACACACACCATTACGAAGCTCATCGAAGTGTCGCGAGAATACAAGCTGCCGCTGTGCCTTACGTTCGTCGATCTGAAAAAGGCATTTGACGCTGTCGAGACCGAAGCGGTCATCGAAGCCCTGCTCACTCAGGGCGTTACTACTCTGTACGTCAGAATCCTTCGAGAGCTGTACAGTGGACTCACGACAAAGGTTTCGCCATTCTACAACAAGTCGATGCCAATGTGAACAGAGAGGTTCGATGAGGTTCGATGAGAGAGTATCCCCGGTTCTCTTAAGCGCCACCCTCAAAAACGTCATTCGCGAACTCGAATGGGAAGACACGGAAGTGAAATACGACGGACGGCAGCTACACCATCTAACACCGAGCACTAGCCAGGCGGAACGAATGCTGGCCGACTTCGATCGTTTACATAAGTGGGAATGTTGGACTGCTGCTGAATCTTACGAGGACGATGTTCATGAGGAACGGGATGCCTCATCCTCGCTCAACGGAACGAACATCTTCGAATGCTCCAGACACGTGTATCTGGCTCGCGAAGTCAACATGACCAACTAACTAGCGCCAGAGCTGAGCAGGAGGAAACGAGCGGCTTGAGGAGCTGTCAAGAGTGTCGAAAGAGAAGTGGGGAAGACGAAGAATGTCGGGGCTCTGTACCTACCTTTTCGACTTTACTGTTCTTCCTGCCCATACGTATCAGAGACCTGGGCTCTACAAAGGCAGGATTAACAAGCGATCAGTATCGCGGAATCGAGAGGACGATGCTCGGAGTGACACGACTCACACAAGTGAAAGAAGGCCTCGAGACTTCCGAGCTTCGCCGACGTTCGAAGATCAGAGATGCTGTCGCATGTCCAAGTCGTCGAAAATTAGATGGGCCACGTAATGCGCTTCGCAGACACCGACTAGATTCCGCGGAATGTCAAGAGAACACCAGGATGCCCAACAACGCGTTGGCCGGACTTCTTCGCCAAAGCCCTGAACAAACAATATGACGCTCTTCGCGCCCCTCGAGCGAAAAGGATCCATGGGGCACCCTGGAGCACCCTGGTGCCCACCCTACCCCAGTAACTCTAGGACAAGTGGTTAGTTAATACATAGTTAAATGCCCCTCAGAGTACTAGTTTTATAGTTTTAAAATAAAATTTTTAGTGATCGTAGATGGTCCAAACTACTGTTAAAATCGAAAGAATACGAAGCCAAATTATGCAAGTCGAAAAATGCTCTATGATATACTCCTATGCTCCTTGCCAGCAGCACTTACACAATCAATCAAGCAAACAAAGCGGCATAGTTCATGAGCATATGGCGCAATTACTACATGAGCACATCCAAAAAACGCCACATGCTTACCATGTAAGATACTCTAGAAACACTATTTTGGAATAAAGCTCACTATTCTACGACACTTTTTGAAACCTTTTTATTGGATTTCTGTAATAATATTCTGTTCGCAACTCCATTTTCTGTTTTCTGGTCAATTTTTGGCCATTTTCCCAGAAAACGGAAAACAGAAAAAATTTGCCCAAAATGGCCAGAAAATCAGAAAACAGAAAACAGAAAACAGAAAACAGAAATTCCGCCCATCCCTGGTCCGGGAAGGCATTACCGTTGCGTCTTGAGCTGGGATCACGATTCGAATTGGAGATCGAAACTTCGCTGATCTGGTAATAAACAAATATGTGGATTTTTGTGGTAATCAATTTTTCAAAAATCTTAAATTAGACGAGCTACTACAGAACGTATATCGGCGGATTAGGCTGTTGCCGTTTTTTGAGCGTGCGATGCGAGTATGTATTGTACACACACAACAATCCACATGGGTTGGCAAGACACCTGATTTCGCACCTTCTCAGCCCGAAGTTCACATTAATAGGCAGACGTGAACTCCAGTAGAATCGAAAAATTGCATAAAGGGCGACAATTTCCGCTGCTGGAAACCGTGTTGTCCGCATAAAGTATCCTTATAAAAACACTGCCACAAGAACTATTATATACAATGCGCTGGAGTCACAAGCTTGAGACATTCAGGCATGAATACTAGCGGTCTTTTTGACATGTATTGTACACAGTTGCCGTCACTCACGTACGAAGAAGGTTTTTAGAGAAGGATAATAGGAACTAACGATGCATCAAAGAGAAGACCGTCTCAGAGCTGGTTGTTCCCACGTTCTTCGCTGTCGTCTTGACCTTCTAAAGTCGGAACTTATGCTACACCTGGTTTAAGTTTGAACCTTGAAATCGCTTTGCTACGTCTTTTCCGCGTTGAATCCAGTTTGCTCTAATCGGCTCCAAGGTGTCCATCTCATCCCGAGTGTCATTGTGGCCCTGCACTCCTCGCTCCAAGCGCATGAAAACCTTCGTATCCGTTGTTAAGGATGTTGACGAGCACATAGGCCATAATAGTGTGTGTCTGAATGTCGTTGAATTCGTTCGAATGCACACAGCAATGGCTCTCATCCAGTCTCGGTGCATCGAAGCGCGCTACACTGCTCAGCTAATCTTGAGCAGCCGCTAGCTGACAGTTTCTTTGATTCGCGAAAGTAGACGAAACTAGAACTCCGCAGCCTTCTGAATAGTCTTACTCTGTCATCGTTGTAACGTACGCTGGATGAACAGCGCTGATTGCTAGGTACTCAGAGCATTCTGTGCTACTGCTACTACTTCCTCGATGCTCGTTAGATTTACCTGGGCCGTTCGCCTTATCTCTGCCTCACCTTTTGAATAGACTCCCTGATTTTTTCAACGAATTTCAACGATAGAATGGACGATCACTGTTCTAAGGTATTTCCCACTTTTAGTGGCGTCGGTGGTGTGCTATCCCCAGTTTCATTCTTGTTGTACACCTACGAGCTCTCCAGCAAAGATCTTGGCGTGAAAACGTGTAAAATGTTTGCTGATGACGTTAAAATTCACAAAAGAATTAATTACTGGAAGGTTCCCAGTCACTTCAGTCAGCTGTTGGGCGAAAAAAAGTGGAATTGCCACTTGTAGTTGAAAACACACACTTTCTGGTGATTGGAACGGAGACCCAAGATTATGCATCACTATATAAAGTCAACTAGCAGGTTTTGGAAGAGGTGGATGGTCTCAGTGTTCCTAGTTACGCCATAATAGCCATTCATCTCTATATAAGCTCAAGGTGAAAAATGGAAATTACCCCGTGTACAACCTCTTCAAGGTTTTCATCTTCACATCCGGAGCTCTGCATTTGTGCCTTCAAGACTTATGTACGCCTTATTGTGTAAACAGGCTCAACCATGATCAAGCCGATCAAGGAGAAAAATAATTAACTTCTATGAAGTGTCCGAAGCAGCTTCGCCAGGAAGTTTAGGATGAGGATGACTTCGATGCATCACAATACTATCCCACTCGGATCTCGAAGCTCACTAAACTTTCCCTCCTTTCGCTGGAAAATAAAAGAAGAGTTGCCGATTTCGTCATGTTAAACAGAATTCTCGCTCATAAACTACCTTTCAAGCACCGGAAATCTTTGACGCGAAGCCAAGATCCGTAACAGGAAAGCTCAAACTTCTGGTATCGGTTGACAAATCGCAATTAGACTGTGACTTCTAACTCTATAGGTTTCTGTAAGAGTCTAACTTGCAACTTGGAAAGTACTAAGGCCTGGCAAGATTAACTCCTCTAGTTTGTAATTTGTTTGTAATTTGTGTGTATGTTTATACAAAAGGAGATATGATTTTGACGCCTCCTTCATGATTTAGTGTTATGCCGTACTGTGTTGCAACGCTTTCTACGCTAGAAGGCTCTCGTCAATACTTTAAACAAATAGAATCATTATAGAGTAATTCTTCAGTGCTTACCTCTACCAGCAGACGTGTCTACTTATTCAAAAGTGAAAAAATCATTCTCTACTGACCTTTAATTTGAAAATGTAGAACAGGGATTTTTTATTTATTTCAGAGAATTTGGTGGAGAAGCGCTGTTATAGGAGCAACAGTATTGTGTTTCTGTGACTAAGAAGACGTGCCTCACCATCCTAAGTGCCAAACTTCGGAGTTCTCCAGCGTACTTGTTTAGTGCATGATTGTTTGAATAAAATTTCAAGAATAGGTAACTAATGAGAAACTAATGGGAAATCGAGAGCAAAAGAACACCTGTGAGCGTATTCCCTGTAGGTACTTAACTAGACAATTATTCTGTAGCTCGTTAACAGACACGCTGACAGAGCCCTCATTTTGGTGTTTGACGTCGCAGACCGTCGCGTCAAATGGCAAGTGCACACGTGTTATGCTGGGCAACGAGGTTCTCTTCAATAGGATTTCGTTAGCTTGAGTTATTGTGATGAACAGGAAGCACTTGATGAAATACTCTCGTTAAAACGACGCCTTCGAACAGTTAACAAAGGTGCGCGTGGTGCCTATGAATACTTCAATTAGTACTCATTTTGGAATGTGGATTCCCTTCTTTGCCTGAATATCCGCCCTGCCTATGTTTTGCACTGGTGGCATCCATGTGTAAAAGTGACTGGACCTATCGAGCATTAAAAAGATACACTCCGCATTTAGTGAGTAGTTTTCCGTTTCTCGAAATATCTGACGGAATTAGAGCGCAATGGAGCATACCTTTTGGATCACTCTGGAAATCCCCTTCCTCACAGCAAGCAGCTCTTCCATTCTATTATTGGTTCGGAAAGTTCTCAACGTTTTGCGTTGCTATTTTTCATTCGTCTATTCATCACCATTTCATCATCGTCATTTTCATTAGCGCCTGTCCCGCTTGGTGGGCGGGGTCCGCTCTTCTGGTGCTTCATTTTTCATTCGTCCATTATTAACTAAAAATTCAACTTGCGTCGCGCATTAATACTACTACTTTCTGTGCAGAATTTTCGCTATATCTGGTTAAATCATTTATGTTTCAAAGTTTTTTTTAGCATTTCTGTTATTAAAAGGTTTACTGAAGTAGGTCGAGGGAGCAATTCCGAACGATATTTTGTCCTAACTTCAGATTGGGACGATCCGCAGCCGAGACAACTCTAGAAATCAATCAAGTGTGGAGGCCCAACAGTGTCGGAGAAACCTATGTGCGCCAGTGGTTCAGTAAATTTCGGACCGGAGATTTCAGCCTCGAAGATTACCCCCGTAGCGGTGGAGCTAGAGCAATCCTGGACGACGAGTTTAAAGGATTGCTGAAAGCTGAACCATCCCAAGCAGTTCGCGCGATAGCTGAAAAGCTACAATACTGGCTTTAACTTTTGGTCTTTGGGCGGAAAAAGCGAAAAAAACCGCCTTTTCCGCCGCTTTCCTGTAGCACTCTTCAAATTGAGTGCATTGTAAATTGAAGCACATATTCGTGATCAGCACCGAGCCCTCTTCCTGATGAGCTGAAATGCGCCTAGCGAGCGCCTAAAAAGTAGATCAGTGACCTAATTTCTGCATGGCGCGGCTGACCCCTTCCCTCGCGGGAGATAATTACACCCATAGCTCCTAAGTAGCTAACGAAGCAAGAGATTCAGCCTATTATAGTCTATTTTCTACTTTATGTATAGTAATACTTGTTTTCTGGATTCCCTCGTTCACCGAGATCACAACGATATAATTTTCCAAAGGATCTGATTGTTTAAGTGCCATTCACCTGTATCACCTGTCGTCCCGTTGATCATCGACTTGCTCGAGCGGGCGCCAGCAGCGTCTCCATTTGTCCCTGTCGCGTGCCAGAGTGGTCCAATGGATCCTCCTCGCTCGAGGGACACGGAGAGCGTCATATCGGTCGTTCAGGGCCTTCACTAAGAAGTCCGACCAACGCGTTGGTGTTCTCTTGACATCCCGCGGAATCCAATCTGTGACGGCTCTCGTCCAGCGGGTGTCTGCGATTCGCATTACGTGGCCGGCCCACCTAATTTTCGACGACTTGGCCCATGCGACAGCGTCTCTGATCTTCGAACGTCGGCGAAGCTCGGAACTCCGGAGGCCTTCTCTCACTTGCGTGAGTCGTGTCACTCCGAGCACTGTCCTCTCCACGCTGCGCGGCGCTGATTGCGTGTCCATCCTGCTTTCATATAGATCAGGTCTCTGAGGTGTATGTTAGGGCAGGAAGAACTGTAGAGTCCAATAGGTGGGCACGGAGTCGGACGTTCTTCGTTTTCTTCACGACTTCTTCGACGCTCTTGAAAGCTCCCCAAGCCGCTCGTTTCCTCCTGCTCAGCTCTGCTGCTAGGTCGTTGGTCAAGTTGACTTCGCGACCCAGATACACATAGCTGGAGCATTCGGAGATGTTCGTTCCGTTGAGCGAGAATGGGGCCTCAGGAACTTGTCCGTTCCTCCTGAACTTCGTAAGATTCAGCTGCAGTCCAACATTCCCATATACACGATCGAAGTCGGCCAGCATTCGCTCCTCCCTGGCTGATGCTTGGTGTTATGAGCACGATGTCGTCAGCGAAACGAAGATGGTGCAGCTGCTGGCCGTCGACTGCCACTCCCATGTCTTCCCATTCTAGTTCGCGCATGACGTTTTCGAGGGTGGCGCTGAAGAGCTTCGAGGATATGGTATCCCCTTGTCGAACCCCTCTCTTCACATCAATGACGACGTCGTTGTAGAGTGGTGAGATCTTGGTCTTGAATCCACTGTACAGCTCTCGAAGGACTCTGATGTACTGAGTAGGAACGCCCTGGGTGAGCAGGGCTTCCATGACCGCTTCAGTCTCGACGGAGTCGAATGCCTTCTTCAGGTCGATGAACATAAGGCACAGCGGCAGCTTGTACTCTCGCGACACTTCGATGAGCTTCGTAATGGTGTGTATGTGGTCAACCGTACTGAATCCTCTCCGAAATTCTGCTTGTTCGCATGGCTGTCCTTCGTCCAGCGTTCGGCTGATCCTATTCAGGATAACTCGAGTGAACAGCTTGTAGACTACGGACAACAGGCAGATCGGGCGATAGTTGCCAATGTCGTGCACGTCTCCCTTCTTGTACAGCAAAACGGTCTTGCTGGTCTTCCACTGAGATGAAACCTTGCATTCGGACAGGTAGCGTGTGAAGAGCCGAGCCAAGGTGTTGATGAGCGCTGGCGGGAGGTTCTTCAGGTGTTCAGCTCTGATCCTGTCAGAACCGGGTGCTGTACGTTTCTTCACCGACGAGATGGCGTGTCGGATTTCGGAAGAGAGAACAGAGTGGACGACGTATCCATCCTGCGGAAGATGTCATGGGGGCAGGTGGACGTGGCTGTCGAAGAGATCGGAGTAGAAGTCGTGGATGACTTTCTCCATGGTCCCTCTGGAAGAGGTGATGGTTCCGTCAGGACGTCGGAGAGCGGTCATCTTGGTCTTGAAGTTGGCGAAGTTCCGGCGGGCATTGCGGATGCTCAGCCCTGCCTCTGCTGCTTCAGCCAACACTTCCGCCCTTCTCTCCTTAAGATCTTCCTTTATCGCCGCTCAGCATAGCTTTGCAAGCTCGGACGTCAGTTGGTAGTTGCCTGACGGTCGTGCTGCTCCACGCTGGTGTATCAGCTCGAGAGTTTCCGGACACAGGCGTCTATTGGTGGTCTTCAAGCTCTCGGCTCCCTTAGCACTATCGTGGAGATGGTGCACGAAGCGATCGTATTCCTCGTCGACGTTGTCCATGACGGCATCTTCCCAAAGGCCGACAAGAGAGGTGTAGAGATCCCAGTTGATGGTCGTTCTGGGATTCCTCTTCTTGAACTTCGCGGCCTTCTCTCCTTGACGCGAAAAGCGGAACCTCGCGCGAAGGAGGCGGTGGTCCGATCCCGTGTAGAACTTGGGGACAACGAGATATCGGTCAGGCAATACTTGCGATTGAAGATGATGTGGTCGATCTTGTTGTGGAACTGGCCACCGGGGGATTCCCAGGTCCATCGTAGGGAAGGAGGCTTCTGGAACTGCGAGTTTCCATGGATGGTCTTGGTCGACATGATGAACTCAGACAGCCTTTCACCTTGCTCGTTCCACTCCAAACCGTGGGTTCCGATGTGAAGTTCTTCCGGCGACCTTCGTGGCCCGATCTTGGCGTTGAAGTCGCCGACGATCACCTTGTAGAAGGTGTGATCTTCCTTATAGAACTTCTCCAGCTCCACGTAGAAGGCCTCGACGTCTTCGTCGTCGTAGACGGATGTTGGGGCATACGCGACGAACACAGTCAAGGCTGGCACGGAGCCACATCGCTTCAGTCGCAGACGTCCGATTCGGCTTGTCAGAGACTCGTACAAGTCGATGTTCATGGCCAAGTGCGTGTTGACGAGGACACCAACGCCGCCTACTCCCCTGCTGTCGCATGTTCCGAGGAACAGTTCTTCTCCGGAGTCGTAGGCGGCGTGTAGGGGGTGGTGTCTTCTCGTCTCGGTCAGTCCGATGACGTCGTACTTGATCTTCCTGGCTTGCATCATCAGGTCCTCGACGGATGCTTCCGACGCAAGCGTGCGGGCGTTGTAAGTACAGATCGTCATCCTAGTCCTTCTCAGTTTGCGCAGCCTGGTTAGGCCCTGAGATTTTAGCAGCCTCTCCGTACTCGTCCTTCCCATCGCTGCAGAAATGGGGGCTCTTTCGGGGTCAGGGGAATGAGGCCCTTTAGTGCTGCTGTGTTTGACTGGAATACAACACCGGTAGCTAGTCAGGCTCTGTCGTGCGGGCGGGGTACTCCGGGCAGCCAGCCAGACTGCCCGAAGGGACGGGGCGAGACTTAAGGCGGCCTCGAATCGCCTTACATGTACTCTCAGTCTACCGAGTGCAAGCTTTTGGCCGAGCCGACACAGTTACAATCCGCACAGTCACGGACACATCTACGCACACTGTGCACGAACATGGCGCTCCCACGCACAAGGAACGCATCGACCCGACACAGCAGGAGCAAGGAGTCCATCCGCTGCATCCCACCTGCATCTCTGGGCAGTACGCGGTCGCATTTGGTTCGCGTTTGATTCCCCTATCCACCACCCGGGGTCGCGCCACGTGGCCCTGCGACAAGCGGCCCGAGATCCCTCTTAACAAGAGAGCCCGAAGGCTCTCTATCGAGGGAGATCCTTGGTAAGTGCCATTAATTTTAGAAAATGTCTCCACTTTGGAGAACCCTAACACTGGAATATCAAGTTTGTGTGCTCTTATATTTGTTTGACCCGTTAAGCGTAATGGCTGAAATCAAGCCACGGAGTTGAAACCTTTAGGGTTGAAATCTGCAGTAATTATGCGCTGGCAAAGTTGCCAACATTGCACTTCTTTGTGCTTATCCGCGCACTTTTCCCATGGTAAAAGCGACTACAGAAGCATTTCTTTAATGGAAGAACCATAACGATTTGGAGGCCTATGAAAACTCCTTATAGACTTCCACAGGTAGGATTTCGACCAGTGAATTGAGTGAAATTGAAAAAAAATTCAAAAATGGGAAAATTACCAACGAGTGCATTCACCACTCAAATCTGACGCGAACGGTGGTTCAGTTTCCATTTTGCGTTCAATTGCACCAGGATTATCACCAATCAAATGCCTAATAGCCCTGGTCGGGACTCAAACTAGGTGCGGAGTCAGTCCCGTTGCCTGCCCTTGTGACCCGTCGCGCCGTCTGAGGAAGCCGTAAATCGCCTAACCGGAGTCTTCACACCTCTGATGTTGCGCTGTATTATTGGTTACCAAACACAGCAGAGGTGGTATGGTCCACGGTCGAGTTTTTACCATATTTTGACATTGTTATCCCTTTTATTTCTCTTATTGCACTATTTTACCAATGCTTTGTGCAGTCTTATTCGTTTTATTTCCATTTCATTTCAATTTTTTACATAGGCTAAAATTTTTATTATTATTATTTTTAGTTTGAATTTTTGGGCACATGGGAGTTGGGGACCTAAATAAAGCAGAAGTAGAGTGCGTGGCGCATCCGAGAAGGCTTTAACTTCTACCGATCGTCGACCTTTTCGTAAGCACCGACTAGAACTTTATCTCCATTCTTTTTATTTTTCTGCAATACCTGTTCAAGTATAATATTAGGTTGTCCCATAAGTCTTCGCCGTTTTTTTCAACAATTCACTGCAGATTTCGCCGGCGGTCTCCTGCATAGCGCTGCATAGCTTTCGAAAGAGAATGATTTGCTCTATCAGAGCGTGTATTGCACTTCTTTCTTCATCATGAATTTTGCCAATTTTTAGGTCGTTGAAATGAAAAGTGAAAAAGTGAAAAAGTGGCCATTTGCGCACTTGTTCTCTCCACTTAGGTTTGTACTTTTTGCGCAGTTTTTTCGAGCGCTTGGGAGGCAATGTTCTGTACTACAAAAATGTGTGTTAGTGCTATTTGCTCATTTGTCCTTTATTAATTTTTAGGTCATCAAAGTGGGGCGTCCGAAGGAGAATGGTTATTTTTGCCGATAGCTCCTGCTCTGTGGTTGGACTTGTTTTGTGTTGGTGTTATATGTCATTCAAAAGAGAATGTCTTATTCTGTAAGAATATGTGTGTGTGTTTATTGACTTCTTTTGAATATTAACAAAATGCCAAAAAGAGAAAAATCGTCTTCACCAACAACTTCTCCTTCTTCAGCTGTTGTTATTCGACAGAAATCAGCGTGTGCCAATAAACGCGACACAAATTCTTACTGAGCAAGACATCCTCTTCCAAACGACATATGACACCAAGCAGAAAAGTCCAACCACAGAACCGGAGTTTTGGTAAAAATTCGGACGGAAAAGTCGGAATTCCCAATTTGATGGACTAAAAATCAATAAAGGGCAAGTGTGAAAATAGGACCAACACATATTCTTGTAGTACGGAACATTGTTTTCTAAGTGCTATAAAAAACTGCGCAAAAAATTACAAACCTAAGCGGAGAGAACAAGTGCGCAAATGACTACTTTTTCACCTTTTCACTTTTCACTTCAACGACCTAGAAATTGACAAATTCCATTATGAGAAAAGAAATGCAATATATGATCTGATAGAGCAACCCTATTAGGATGCGCCACGCATTCTAAGGATGTTGTGGAGGCAATTTGAATGCGTTTGGCCATACAATGACTTGCTGTGGCCAGCCGATGAATAAGTCAGCGCCTTATCCTTCCCATACAGGATGACCGACAAGTTCCGGAAGGAAGGTTTGGTTGGAGCGGGTCAGAGGGGGAAATCCGAGCTAGGAACCGCATATCGAGTGCACGCGACAGGTGGCACCTCCTCCGACTGCGCTACACTCGCCCATTCTCTAAAATTTATTAGATGAACACCTAGAAAATATCCTTTAGCCGTCAATCACGGAAACGCCACGCGATGCTGGACCAGCGCACGGCGTAACCTACAACGCTTAGGAAATATTTTCGCGTTCAAACTATTTAGTATAAGGTATAACACTTATGGATTAAGGATAAAGGGCGCCGTAAATCAATCTCTTTTGGGATGCGCCACGCATTCCAATTGTACGCATGTCGTGGAGGTAATTTGATTGCGTATTTGGCATATACAGTGACTTGGCCAACTGATGTTTAAGTCAGTGTTTCATCCTTCTCAGGCAAGGCTGGTAACAATTTTCCAACAAAAAAAAAAAGAAAATTTTTACCTTACCTTCGGGGAGATTCATTCTTCTCAGTGAAGGCAGACCTCAACGAATCCGTTTATAGGATGCGCCACGTATCCTATATCTACAGATGTCGTCGAAGCACTTGGCACACTTGGCACAGAGACTTGCGATGGCTTGCCGATGGACATGTCAAAGGTCACAACTTCTCAGAAAAGTCCGGTACCTATTCGAGGATCTCGGATTTGGCCTGTACAATGAGTTGCTGGTGGCCAGTCGACAGACAGTGTTTTGTTTTTTCCTGAGAAGTCTGGTACCAACTGAGAGATCATGGAAGGATAGAAGGATTGATTGGCCTGGGCGGGAAATCCGAACCGAGAACTTGATTCGTGGACGGCAGCGTCGAACACTGTAGTATTTTCAGGACTCCAGAGGTCATTGAAGTGTTTGATTTGCTCTCAGACATCGTGTAAGGCTCTTAGACATCGTGCATCGCATTCACTAGTTAGCCTTGTTGTTATGCAGGCTTTTTCCTTCGGAAAATTTTTTGTATCTTACATCTAAACAATGGAGCGTGGTAGCTCAACCAGGGGAGGCGCAGGCAGTTATGTGCACTATTTGGTATCCTTGCAAGACATCTATCCATAAGTGCTATCTTTGTGACAATGAATAAGGGGCGGCATTAATCAACCCCTTTTGGGGTGCGCCGCACATTTTACTTTCATGGAATCCCGTGGAGGTAAAATGAAAGCGTGCATGACGCACACAATGGTTTTCGGTGAGCGGCCGGTGAACATTCCTGTGTTTCATTCTTCCCAGACGAGTCCGGTACTAATTCACCTACTCCGGAGGTATAGTAGAATTGATTGGCCTAGGAGGAAAATCCTAACAAAGTGCCTTGAATTGGGTGCACGCGATAGCCGGTGCCTCCTCCACTAGCGTTTCCACGCGTCCATTTTGTGTAACATGGACCAAATACGGTATCTTACGGTGGGTGTGAGTAAGAATAGGTGTTGGGGCAGAAAAATAAAAAGAATGGGATAAAGTTCTAGTCGGTGCTTACGAGAAGGTCGACGATCGGTATTAGAACTTAAAGCTTTCTGTGATGCGCCATGCACTCTATTTCCGCATTATTCAGCTCCTTACACCCATGCTCCTAAAAATAGAAATAAAAATAATTAAAAATAGAAAGCCTATGTAAAATTGAATTGAAATTGAAAATAGAACGAGCGAGAATGCACAAGCATTGGTAAAAATGTACACTAAAATGAATAAGACAAAAGCCGTCTAGATTTGGTCAAAACTCGGTCCTGGAGCAGCCACCTCTACGGTGTTTGGTAGGATCAATAATACTAGCAGAAGTGTGAAGACCCTGGTTAGGCGATTTACGGCGTCCTTAGATGGCGCGAGGGGTCACGAGAGCAGGCGAGAGGACTGACTTCGGAACAAATCTGGGTCCCGACCACGGCTACTGGGTATTTGACTCGTGCTAGGCCGGTGCAAATGAACGCAAAATTAAAATTGAACTACCGTTCGGGTTAAATTTAATTGGTGAATGCATTCTTAGACAATCTTTCAATTTTTGAAATTTTTTCAAACGGCACTCAGTTCACTTTTATAGTGAGTTTGCTGCGTCACTGTGTGGCTAATATGTCACCTAGTCAAGTCGAAATCTCACCTGTGTAAGACTATAAGGAGTTTGCACAGGCCTCCAAAGCCCTGTGCTCCTTTCTTCAAAGAAATGATTCTGTGGCCACTTTAATCATGAGAAAAGTGCGCGACTAACTGCGAAGAAGTGTCGTATGGGCAACATTGCTAGCGTATAATTATTAAGGAATTCGAAGCTGAAGGGTCCACCTTTGCAGCTTGTTTTCAACTACCGCGCTTAACGGCACAAACAAATATAGGCACACAAAAATTTCATATTTTAAAATTAGAGCCCTCCAAAGTGAAGACATTTTCTGAAAATGTTAGCAGTTTAATTACCGGATCCTTTAAAAAGGTACATCATTGTGTTCATGAAATGCTAGTGAATCCAGATGACTACCTGTTACTATATATAAGATAGAAAACAGGCTTTAATAGGCTTTAATCTCCTCCTTCATTAGCTACTTAGGAGCTGTGGGTGTAGTTATCTCCTGCGAGGGAAGGGGTTAGCCGCGCCAGGCAGAAATTAGGTCACTGATCTACTTTTTAGGCGCTCGCTAGGCGCATTGCAGCTCATCAGGAAGAGGGCTCGGTGCTGATCACGAATACGAGCTTCAATTTACAATGCGCTCAATTTGAAGAGTGCTACAGAAAAGCGGCGGAAAAGGCGGTTTTTTCGCTTTTTCCGCCCAAAGATCAAAAGTTAAGGCCGGTATTGTACACGTCAGTAGAACTGCTGTTGCGGATGCTTTGAAAGCTTCGAAAAGATGAAAAAGCTCGAAAAGTGGGTGCACCACGAGTTGATTGAGCGGCAAGAATTGTCGCGTTTCGGGATTTGTTCGTCTCTGCTTTTACGTAACAGAACTGACCTCTTTTTGGATCGAATCATCACTTGCGATGAAAAGTGGATTCTGTATTTATTTATTTATTTATACTTATTTTTTACGTGGAGAGCTACGCAGATAACAAATCAAATATGGTTAACAAACAGTATGTAAAGCACAATGAACGAAACAATTTGAAGTCATCAAATGAGTAAAATAAGAAGCGTCCTGGAGATACCTGTCAACGAGTTTTTTGTCGTGTGTTGTTTTGTTAGTAAAGAAACCCAATCTTACATTACATTTTGCCCTTGGGATTCTGATCTTCCACTGGCCACCTCTCGTGTTAGAAGGAGAAACGGAGTAGAATTCGTGAACTGGGATGCCTAACATACCAGTACCATCTTATAAACCATGACAAGATCATACTTTCTCCTACGGAGCGCGAGTGTAGGTAGGTTGTAGACTTTATTTCTTATAGTAGCCGAAGGAATTATGGTGTATTCGTGTATGATAACAGGAAACTTTCCAGACAGTGATTGGACGCCGACGAACCCCTTAGGCATTTTCCAAAGGCGGACCTCCACCAAAAAAGGTGATGGAGACTGTGTGGTGGTCGGCGGCACCAGGCCAAACAATCACGGCAGAGTCGTACAGGAAATCAACGAGCTGCACCGAAAATTGCCGCAGCTTCAGCCAGCACTGGTCAACAAAACAGGATTCTTTTGCACAATAACGCCGGCCCACGCGTTTTACAAACCACTATACGAAAATTGAAGGAATCGAGGGTTGAAGTTCTGCCTCACCCGCCATATTCTCCGAACATCTCACCATCCGACTACCACCTTTTCAAACACTCTCAGAACTCTCTCGCTCGTAAAACATTTACCAATCAGTAACAACCCAAAACAGCTTTCGTGGATCTTGTCGAATCTTGACCGCCTAATTTATTCGCTGATGGAATAAGTCTGATGGCCCGTAGGCAGAAGTGTGCTGATCCGAGCGCGACTTATTTGGACTGAACCCGATATGATTTGAGAATTATGGTAGTTCAAAGCGGAGCACTCAGAACGCTGAGAACTTTCCCGACAACCTAATATAGCTGTGCACGCGATTCCGACCTAAAATTGATGATGGATAGCAGAGGGCTCCTAGCCCGTTGTTTATTTATTTATTTATTGAATACGTCATAAGAGGGGAAAGGGGAAAAGCCACATAAGAGGAAGCAGCAGACGAACATTTTAAAGATAATCTAAGCGAGTTTTCGACGGAAACAACCGTTGTCCACCTATCAGTAGAGTAAACACTGACCACCGAGTTCACCGAGTTATGAAAGCGAACAAAAAAGGTGTTTCCGAGGTGCTTAGTGCGGAAGGAAGTGTAAAAGATTTAGAAAAAACTTCTTCTTCAGCGTTTGTCCCGCTTCGAGGCGGGGTCCGCTATTTTGGTTTGGTGACGCCACTTTACGCGATCAAATGCTTGATCGGGATGGATACCAGCAACCTTTA
Organism: Heligmosomoides polygyrus polygyrus; assembly: GCA_947396885.1. NCBI lineage: Eukaryota > Metazoa > Nematoda > Chromadorea > Rhabditida > Heligmosomidae > Heligmosomoides > Heligmosomoides polygyrus. The sequence goes on along the minus strand of OX377201.1, from coordinate 29,176,717 downwards.
GGTCCACATGCAACGTATCAAGCCATCGCTGCTTCGGCCGCCCTTTAGGCCGTTTTCCGGGCACATCTATGTTAAGGCCAATCTTCCTAACAGTGTCACCACTAGCTCGAAGAACGTGGCCATACCACCGAAGGCGAGCTTCACGTAACTTGTCAGCAATTGGAGCGACACCAAACCTCTGGCGTATTTCATCGTTGCGAGTACGGTCCAGACGCGTAACACCAGCCGTCCATCGCAGCATTTTCGTTTCCATTACGCTGAGGCGAGTCTCAACCTCCTTGGTTGCAGGCCAGCACTCAGCTCCATACATCGCTACTGGTCGGACGATGGTTCTATAGATCTTCGATTTAAGGCGTTTCGGTACTTTCCTGTCGCATAAAACGCCTGTCATCGAGCGCCATTTGGACCACGCTGCGCTCACGCGCGAGTTCACCTCGAACGTCAGACTACCATCAGACGCAATTGCAGATCCAAGGTACTTGAAGTTTGTCGTTCGCACTAGCGCAGTGCCATTGATCTCAATGGACCCGGCTTCGTTTATGTCTGTCGTCAAGTACTCAGATTTTTTGACGTTTAGCTTGAGCCCGAACATCGACAAGCGGTCGTACCAAGCTTGCGCTTGTCGCTCGAGTTCACTCTTCTCTTCGCTTGCAAGCATTACGTCATCTGCATACAGTAGAGTTCAGGGGGCAGGCTTCTGAAGGTCTCTCGAAATGGCATCCATTACGACAATGAATAGGAGCGGGGAAAGCGCAGAGCCCTGGTGAACACCAACGGAGATAGGAAACTCCGCCGATGTGCCGGCTGGCGCTCGCACACTACTCTTTGGACCAGAGTAAAGTATGCGCACCCACTCAATAAGCTCTTCGGGAACACCGTGTTGTCGTAAGGCGTACCATATAACCTCACGCGGTACACGATCAAATGCTTTCTCTAAGTCGAGAAAAGCTATGTGCAGCGGAAGATTTAGAAAAATCCTGATGTTTAAAGGACCTGACAGTGGATTTAAAGCCTCGGTAAGAAGTTTGCAGACCGCTATTTAAATAAATTAAATAAACCAGCCTTTACGGGCAGCGCACGTGCCGGCGAGGGCCAACGAAGAGCATTTCCCCTAGACAGTCGTAAAGAAGAGGATTTCAATGGTATGCGAACAATTCCAGGCGGACTATGGAATATATTGGAACATAAGACCTGTGACCCAATGGAACGCCGTACGCAATTTGCCCTGTGCGTAAGTTCAAAATAGTTCGTAAACATGGAAGATTCTGCAACGCCAGGTATGTAGACAGCTGCCGTAGGAAGCGTACTGAAATAAAAAATAGGATAATCCAATTCAGTGAAAATACTAATGAATTAGATTAACAAGCATTCAGCACTAAACACCCCTGAGGATAAGCCTGGTATTCTGAGTATAGCAACCCTATATTATCTTTAAAAAATGCCTGATTACGCCTGAATCCGTGGAATCTTTACAGATCTTCCAGTAGTGATGCTCTTATATGATTGCTCTCTAAAACGTTAACGGTGAGTATGTAAAACGCTAACGCAACAACAAAAGAAAAGTAAAAAAATAAAATACAAAAGTAATGACGCATTAATCATTAACTGCTAAAACGCCTCCTCGATGCTACACCTCGAACCTACTAAGACTTAGAAAGCATCAGAAACTTCGAAAATAGGCTCAAGCATCCATTGTTCACAATTGTTTGGTCCATGACTTCACTTTTTTCCAACAGTGGTCATACCGTTCCACTCGAAAAAGTTCTTTCTTAATGAGGATGTGCTCCTTGATCAAATTATATATATTAATTACACAAGTTACCTTGTGTGATTCCATAAAGGATACTTAGTAAAACCAAAGAACAAAGATCCAACAGCAGCAGCGAAACACTAGCAACATCAAAAATAAAGCTCAACTGGAACTAACAAAATAAATAACGACCTGATTGTTTGAGAAGAGGTATTCAACAGAGTCGAAACACAGAAAATAACGAAGAGACTTCAAGAGCGGGAAATGTAATCGGAACACATTTGAGGTATCAGAAGCCTAGAGTTGAATAGAGTATTTTCTTAAATGTGTTGAGGCTAAATGAGATTTTGTGCTTCATACGGATCGTCTCAAAGGAAGATACAGTTCTAGCAGTGAAAAAGTAACGTCGGCAATTAGGTTTGGCTCCGCCGATGTCAAATTTGACGGTGCCTCCTCGAGTTATTGCGGTTCTCAGGGAAAGAAGATCACCAATCTTGATGCTGGTCTTACCAAATACGATTTTATGTGTATTTTATGTGTATTATGTGTACAGTAAGAAGAAACCTCAGAGGTCTAGTGAAGTTGTATCCCTGAGGATACAACTTCACTAGACCTCTGGGGTCTCTTCTTACTGCTCTCTGTGCTAACAGAGAGCCTCACGTTCGCGTGCGTAGAGGCAGCAGAATATTACAGATTTATTAGAATAGTAGTCGACAACGGCGACGACGGCTGGAGATGACGGGAGGTAGGCTGGCGGCGGCTGGAACTCCTTAGCGACGGTCATCGGTGACCCTCGGCGGAGACCTGGGACGACGACCCCTGAAGGTCTCGGCGCCCCGTTTTCCCGCCGGTCGTTACTTTGACCTGCCTTGGCGGATTACCACCGCGCCTACGTGGGTGGTCATCGGCTTTCTACTAGCCGGCTACGGGCGCGCTATACACGATCACCACTGTGATCGTCCAGCCATAACATTATGAAAAAGTAATTGATCGTTTCTCTTCCTTCTGAAGGCAAGTGATTTCAAGCCAAAATTCAGATTACGAACAGAACTGGATGGAATTAGGTCATAAGTGAGATCAACAGCACGTATCATAAGTTTTCTAGTGAAATTATTTTGAACCTTTTCCAGCATATTAATGAGTTTACACGTGTAGGGATTAAAGACTGGGGTGCCGTATTCCAGGATAGGTCTGATGTAGGACTTATAAGCATGAAGGAGAACAGCGCTATTTCTTGTCGACAGCGCTCTGAATAAACTGTGTAAAACCCTTGTAGCCTTTTTGGAAATCATTTCGCAATGTTTGTCAAGTTTTAGATCATCTGTTATCACAAACCCCAAGTCCTCTATTTCCTTGACGCATCTAATAGAAGTTCCATCCACAAAATACTGGTATTTTTTATTGGGTTTGCCCAAATAGAGTATTTTAGATTTATCCTGAGATAGTGGCAGTTTCCGATCAGTGGACCATTTTTGTACAAGGTCCACTACCTCTTGAAGAGCTTTGACATCATTTTCGTTAGTTGTTGGACGGTAAACTTTTAAATCGTCTGCAAAAGCACAATGGTCAACGCCATTCAGTGAAAGAAGTCTTAGCAGATCATGGGATCATGGGTGTAAATGTTGAACAAAACTGGAGAAAGTACTCCACCCTGAGGCACGCCACTATGTACTGATCTTGGACTTGAAAAGGAGGCATTTACTCGGACGACATACTTCCGACCGGATAGGAACGACTTTACACATGAGATAATACGTGGATGGATACTGACAACATTCATTTTGGAGAGTAGTAAACGATGAGAGACCCTGTAAAAGGCTTAGCTAAAATCAAAGTATATAAAGTCAACATTTTCCCCTCATCCATCCATTTAGTCCAGTGATTGAGCGTTTGAATCATTGCGGTGACTGTCGAACTTCCTTTTTGAAATATGTATAAAAATATATCAGTAGGTGTTTTCGTAAGTGATCCTCAATTCTTTTCTTTAGAATTTTCTCAAAGAGTCTTGCAAATATAGATGTGATGCTCACAGGTCTGTAGCTCGTGGGCAGGTCAGATGGAGGTTTTTAGGAACAGGTGTAATAATGGAAGAGGCCAATCGAGTTGGTACCTCTGACCTCATGAAACTGAGATTAAAAATGAAGGCCAGGGAACCGCTTATAGTTGGGGCCACCTTTTTAATGAACGATAATGGAATATAATCAGGTGCAAGAGTTTCTGACTGCGGCCATCGCAAGAGCACGTTAAGAACTTCTTCCGCGTGGAACCAAACAGAGTCTTCCATGATGGGAAAAATCGTCTCTATATTACGGAGGCCTTCAATTTCATCCTCGCCGACTACAAAGGTATTCTCAAAGGTGCTCGCAAGAAGCTCTGCCTTATCCTCGTCATAGTAGAGGACTACTCCGTTGGAAGTACGCAGGCTTACTATGCGGGATTTTTCTCGCAAACGAGTCCTCATCAGCTTAAAGAATGCCTGCTTACAATTCGGATCTACTACTTTCTTTTCAACTAAGGCATTGTACTTTCTTAGCTTCTTCTCAAACTTCGTGGCTAAAAGGCGGAATCGCTCCCAGTCCACCGAGTTATCTGTTTGCCTAGCTTGGAACCATGCCCGGTCTCTTGCTGCAAGTGTACTACTTATGTGAGGTGAAAGGAAGGACTTCTTAGACCTGGTCTTTATAGTAGGTACAAACAGCTCAACGCAGTGTTGTAGGACTCCTATGAACAGTTCATATTAGGTTGTAACGAATTGAATGGCACTGGCTCGCGCCATTTTTTGGCGCGTCTTTACGCGTTTGATCAAGAACAAACCGTAACATGTGGTATATCATTTAGAAGCGCAAACTTTGCTCTACCGGTGAGTACCAAATTTTTTATGCAAAAGTGGGAAAACTTTAGAGTTTTATTGACTTTTTGCAGATGGACAAAAGGGTAATCCGAGGCATTTACTTGTATGAATTCAAGCTGGGCACTACAGCTAAGGAGGCGGACGAGAAGATCAACGCCGCATTCGGTCAAGGATGTTCCACAATTCGGATGGCGTATCGTTGGTATCAGAAGTTCCGGAATGGAGATGAGAGCTTGGAAGAACATGAAGGTCGTGGGAGGCATAGTGATGCTGATGAGGACAGAGATGTGGTTGAGAGATGTGGTAGAGGAGGATCCACACAAAGGTACCAGGGAGATATCAAAGGTTCTTGGCGTCAGTCACAACGCAGCTGCCCGGCATCTGAAGGAAATTGGAAAGACCAAAAAGCTGGAAAGATGGGTGCGAGCTGTCTGAGGAGCAAAGAAACCGACGATATGAGATCTCGTCCGCACTGCTTCTACGGAACGAAGCGGACCCATTCCTTGATCGCATCGTAACCTGTGACAAGAAATGGATCGCTGTCCACCCACTGTACCGATCGTCGCTTGTTGTAGAAATGGACAACAAGCGACGATCGGTACAGTGGGTGGACAGCGATGAGAGCCGCAAGGTTTTTGCGAAGCCGGAATTGCAACAAAGGAAAGTAATGGTGACAGCATGGTGGTGTTCGCTGGAAGTTATTCACCACAGCTTCCTCCCTCCCGGTGAATCCATCACGGCAGAGAAGTACTGCATTGAAATTGAAGAAATGATGAAAAAGTTGAAGGACATCCGGCCGGGCTTGGTAAACCGAAGGCGAGTTCTCCTTCTGCACGACAATGTTCGCCCCCATGTAGCACGAATGGCGTTGCAGAAATTGAATGAGCCGAGCATTGAAACTCTACCACATCCTCCGTTTTCTCCCGACCTCTCCCCAACAGGCTACCATTTCTTCAAGCATCTTGGTGACTTCTTGGTAGGGAAAATATTCAAATACCAACAGGATGCCGAAAGTGCCTTTGAAGATTTCGTCAATTCCAGAACTTCTGATTTTTATGCTACTGGGTTAAAAAAGCATGTGTCACGTTGGCAAATATGTGTAGAATCAGAAGGTTTTTATTTCGAATAATAAACTTGCCTACAAGCCGAGATATTAACTGTTTAAGTTTACAGTGGTTCAGTGCCATTTATTTCGTTACAACCTAATATTTCTCATCTACTGTTTCCACGCTGTTGAGAGAGTCATAACGGTCGACATTTTTCAAATATCCTAATATGTCAGAGTAGTTCTCCCTGGAAAAGTCGCGCCTAGGTACAGTTCGGCTAAAAGGTGGTTTAGTGTTAATTAAAATTTTTAGGACACAGTGGTCACTTGAACCCAAAGGTGGATTAATAACTAGCGACCGTATAAGTTTTTTGTCATTCGATAATACTAAATCAAGCGTATTGTCACCTAATGTGCTCGAATGCACTTTTTGAGTTAGTGCATGAGTTTCGCGCATATTAAAGAAAGCTTGCGCCATGGCACTAGGGGATTTGAGCTTAGGGACACCTCTCCAACTAATCTCTGGAAAATTGAAATCACCTGAAATTACGCATTGCTGATTACATGACATCATATCACTAATACAGTTGAGCAGTTGAGCAGCAATTGTTTTATTTCAAAGTTTCATGAGTAATTTTATGTAAATAGAAAGACGGGGCGCGTGCGGCACAGCCTGAGGAGGCGCCGGCTGTCGTCTGCACCCGATAGCAGGTTCCCGGTTCGGATTTCCCGCCCAGGCCAACCAAGCCTTCCATCTCTCCGGGGCCGGTGAATTGGTCGGTGAATTATGGGAAGGATAAAGCACTGACTTGTACATCGGCTGGCCACCGCAAGTTATTGTATGGCCAAATACGCATTCAACGCGCCTCCGCGACATCCCGTAGAAGTAGAATGCGTGGCACATCCCAAAGAGGATTGAATAACGCCGTCCTTTATCCTTTTTTAATTAAATATAAAGACTGTTGAAGGCCCAATTCATGATTTCCACTCAGAAAATCTCGCAGAGCATCGCAAATGCCGTGACTACACTGTTTTCTGAAAACGCTATTAATACCGTTAGGAATGGCTTATAAATTTGCAGTGCACATAATTCGTGATCTGGCGTTGAAATTAGAGCAATTTAAAAACCGTTTTTTGTTGTTTGATCGTTGTCCGTTTTCCGCTTTCCCATCCTTTGGGCAAAATTAGCTGTTAACCGTTATCCGAGCTCTGAAATTTCGTTATCCGCCCAACTCTGATGCAGAACCCCTGAACGGAAGACTTGCTTGCTACTGGAACTACAAAGAGAATGAGGTCGAGATACGACATCGTAGTCCAGGACCGCTGATTTCAAGAGTAGTTGGAACGGAAAACGAATACCTCAATCGAAAATGCTGGAAAAGCTGGAAAGTATGTTCCACTGATTTTTTTAGCATAACATTGGAATGATATCAGATACCCTGATAATAACTTTACTAATGCACTACAAAACGATGTTGGATTAATCGATCAAGAGGCTGTTCGCATTGATCTGCTTAAGGATTCAGGCCTCTAGTGATTTGACTGCTTCAAGTGTAGGCTGCAGGTACTCGTTGTCGATGTTCTTTCATTCTCTCAGCAGCCTGCCTTTAGACTATTTTAACGGTACCCCGTTCTGCCGTGGAACAGACCTTCGTCCTGCAAAGTGTTTTTTAGCCCACAGAATGAATCACATTTGGCCTCAGAATAATGTTCTGGGAGACATCGGAGTTGACTTTGACATTTCTACCCGCGAAAACACGTGCCGTCTTGCATTTTGATGTTATTCCAACCCGTACCATTACAGACTTCAGAAGTAGGGTCCTTGAACGTACAATACCGCTCGCGCCGCACGGTCAAAAGTGGGCGAAAAAACGCCAACATAGCGTCGCAAAGCGTCGCACGCTCATAACTCCTTCAGTTTTACGTTTTTTGAATAAAGGTTGGTACCATTCGATTCGCCTCTTCGAGATCTACACAAACTTGTATACAACTTTACCGGAACACCCGTATTTTCGCCGTGGGTGGTCTAAAATTGGCTGGACGGGCGATTAGAGCAGCTTATTTCCCAGGATATGCGTGCTTTCGGAGTATCTCGAAGATGGCGTACGTCGCCAGTGCTCTGTCATGCCAGGAATGCCCCGAGAGTGCGCCGTGCACAATGCACACAGAACCTAACCTATCAATCGAGTGGGCGAGCGCATGTCCCCTGCGCTTCTATCTTCTCTTACTGGGAACTGCGACGTTTTCAAGATTATTTCGAGCCGTTTGGAGAATGTTATCAGGAATCACCCAACACCCCACTCAGGATTAACTCCAATCTGTCCCAGCGAAACTTTGGTGTGCACCGTGAACAATGCATAGAGAATCGAACCTTTCAATCGAGGGGGGGGGGGGCGACCGCTCGCAAATTGCACGCGCCGGCGTCTTCGGAGCACAATAGCTCTGTCAAGTTGGAACCTTTCAGGTTGCAGCTTGTAGGTCTTGTAGGCAGTCGAACGTTCTGCTAGCACACCAAAGCAGAATGGTTTAGCATAGGAGGGGCAATGTTATAGGGGTGCGAAGATGCAGGTGAGGCTTGTGTGAAGCATTTTTTTCCGATTTCCGTGGACCACTGCGAGAAGACGCCACAAGCTAACGGCCTTAAAATGCGTACGCGAACAGAGCGCTTAAGGTACTTTACGACGACGTGCTCGTAGCTCTTCAGCTGCCCAAACTGCATAGCCTCAGCTGCCGTTTTAGAGCGGCGAAACCTAGCGGTTAGGGTTTCTTGCGCTCCTACTCGCCCAGATTTGAGTCGTCGACACTCGGAATGGCACCGCTCCATTCAGCATGAAAAGCGCTATCGAACGGTGTCAATTTCGACCGATTTTGGAATCATCAATTTTTTGACTGTTTAGCATCGAGGACGAGGCCGGGCGGAAGGACGATGACGTCATCGAAAAATCGATGTCTTCGAGTTGGGCTATGCTTGATACCATGCGAAAGAGCTTTTCATGCTGAATTGAATGGTGTCATTTAGAGTGGGAAAAACTGTAATCTGGGTGAGAAACAGCGCGGAGAGCGTCTGCCGTTGTTGCGCTAAATTGCACGCGTGGGCGTGTTCGGAGCACAATAACTCTGTCGAGTTCGAATCATTTCGGCTGCAACTTGTGTGTTGTAGGCAGTAGAACGATATATAATAGAATTTGGTGTAAATCTATGCTTTAATTTCGATCAAACGGCGCGTTCGATCAAACGGCGCCGGTGGTGTAATGGCGTAGAGCATTCCCGCCCGGTTAGAGGGAGGTGCGGGTTCGAGTCCCGCCTGGCGCTAGAAGTTTTGATCGCAACAAAACATCGTTATGACAGCTCACAACCTCGATACCAGCCACTTGAGGCTTAACGAATCTGATTTGAATCGTTTCTATCAAGACCATCAGCTTGACTGGTTCCATGCTGATATCAGCGGCCAGGTCATCCCGGATACGGGTGACTGCTGATCGGTCCCACGAGGTGTGGATGTTGCGTTCGATCAAACGGCGCCGGTGGTGTAATGGCGTAGAGCATTCCCGCCCGGTTAGAGGGAGGTGCGGGTTCGAGTCCCGCCTGGCGCTAGAAGTTTTGATCGCAACAAAACATCGTTATGACAGCTCACAACCTCGATACCAGCCACTTGAGGCTTAACGAATCTGATTTGAATCGTTTCTATCAAGACCATCAGCTTGACTGGTTCCATGCTGATATCAGCGGCCAGGTCATCCCGGATACGGGTGACTGCTGATCGGTCCCACGAGGTGTGGATGTTGCGTTCGATCAAACGGCGCCGGTGGTGTAATGGCGTAGAGCATTCCCGCCCGGTTAGAGGGAGGTGCGGGTTCGAGTCCCGCCTGGCGCTAGAAGTTTTGATCGCAACAAAACATCGTTATGACAGCTCACAACCTCGATACCAGCCACTTGAGGCTTAACGAATCTGATTTGAATCGTTTCTATCAAGACCATCAGCTTGACTGGTTCCATGCTGATATCAGCGGCCAGGTCATCCCGGATACGGGTGACTGCTGATCGGTCCCACGAGGTGTGGATGTTGCGTTCGATCAAACGGCGCCGGTGGTGTAATGGCGTAGAGCATTCCCGCCCGGTTAGAGGGAGGTGCGGGTTCGAGTCCCGCCTGGCGCTAGAAGTTTTGATCGCAACAAAACATCGTTATGACAGCTCACAACCTCGATACCAGCCACTTGAGGCTTAACGAATCTGATTTGAATCGTTTCTATCAAGACCATCAGCTTGACTGGTTCCATGCTGATATCAGCGGCCAGGTCATCCCGGATACGGGTGACTGCTGATCGGTCCCACGAGGTGTGGATGTTGCGTTCGATCAAACGGCGCCGGTGGTGTAATGGCGTAGAGCATTCCCGCCCGGTTAGAGGGAGGTGCGGGTTCGAGTCCCGCCTGGCGCTAGAAGTTTTGATCGCAACAAAACATCGTTATGACAGCTCACAACCTCGATACCAGCCACTTGAGGCTTAACGAATCTGATTTGAATCGTTTCTATCAAGACCATCAGCTTGACTGGTTCCATGCTGATATCAGCGGCCAGGTCATCCCGGATACGGGTGACTGCTGATCGGTCCCACGAGGTGTGGATGTTGCGTTCGATCAAACGGCGCCGGTGGTGTAATGGCGTAGAGCATTCCCGCCCGGTTAGAGGGAGGTGCGGGTTCGAGTCCCGCCTGGCGCTAGAAGTTTTGATCGCAACAAAACATCGTTATGACAGCTCACAACCTCGATACCAGCCACTTGAGGCTTAACGAATCTGATTTGAATCTATGCTTTAAATTACTTAAAATAAATAATATATTATTGTTATTTTTTAATTAAAATAATTATTTTCATAACTTTTCAATAACATAGAATACAAAGACACAACAATTTTGGACAAAGGACAACAACACCACCCGAAACATCGACGTCTAACAACAATTTAAACATGTTTTGTTTCGCCTCTACCTTCATACAAAACATGTTTATAATTAGTTACCCCGAGGCTCATCAGTGAAGAAGGTAACTAATTAATTTAGTTGTTAGTACAATATTAGGTGGCATATTATTTATGTGTTTAAACTTATGTACTAACAACTAAATTTTACAAATCAAGACAAAATTAACAACCTATGTTATAACACGAAATTAACAGAACAAAATAAAACAGGTAACTTAATAATGCCTAGCTTAATATTACAACACATTTCTTAAAACACAGGTCTTAAAACTGTAAAATACGTTACACTTGACATGAAACAGATGTTTATGAACGTTTCTTTTATTTCTCTATATATAACCATATTTACATATTTATTTATATATTTTTAAAATTTTATATATATATATATATTTTTTTAAATTTAAATTAAATTTATATATATTTTTAAATTGCTATTATTTTCAAAAAAATATTTATAGAAAAATTTTAAAAATTATTTATATTATTTTTTGGAAATTGTTTTTAAAACTTTTCTATTATTAATTAATTATTTATTTTAAATATTATTTATAAAAATATCTTATGTGCAATTCTGTGAATTTTAAATTACAACTTACCACTCACTCTAAACGGTGTCGATGAAATGAAAGTTCCGATAAAATGAAACCTACTAAGTTTATGCTAAAGTTTATCAACTATATCCACACCCCTATCATTATCATCCAGAATGTAGTTTTTGCTCTCATTTTGAAGTTATTTCTAACAAACATATCATTATTGATTTATAGATAAAATGTTATTACTATTATTTTTGTATTTAAATCTTATATTATAATTAAGTAAATTAGGAATGAAATGTAGTATATTATCCTGATCATAATTTTGTAATAAATATTTATTTCTATTCAAACATTTTACTATATTTCTTATAATTATATCAACTGGATAATCACTTTTGATAAGTCTAGTTATCAACTTAATAAGGTTTTCAACAAAATCCTTGAAAGCAGTGCAACATCTAATTAATCTCAATGTTTCTGTAAATATGATTGATTTTTTAACTTTTATTGATATATTTGAATAGAAATGTGGAAATCTGATTACATGAAATTTAAAATTGTCTGTTTTATTGTATAATCTTGTAACTATTTTATTGTTAACAATTTTAATATTTAGATCGAGATAATTGCAGTCGTAATCTGACTCATGTGTTGTCTCAAACTGAAGGAAATTTTCGTATGTTTCACAAAGTAGTTCTTGTATATATTGATTGTTTTTATTGTGAATTATAAGAATATCATCCACGTATCTAAATGGATGTATGTTTATGTAACGATTTTGTGTTACTAACCTTTTACAAAATTTATATTCAAACATTGATAATGTAAGATCAGCAAGTAATGGACTGCAATTACTTCCTTGAGGTACTCCTTCAATTTGTTTATAAATTGTGCCCGCAAAAATTGTAAAACTATTTTTGAGTAAGTATTCAGTAAAAAACATTAAATCTTCGGCTGTATAATATCTATATTTATTCAGTGTATTATTATTAGTGTAATAAATGTTGTTGTGTCCATTATATGCAATATATTTTTTACCTGCATTTTGAAAACATATTTTTATTAATTCTTTTATGTTTTTTAATATAATATTATGTGGAAGACTAGTAAACATATTAGTAAAATCTGCTGAAAAAAGTCTACAGTTTTCGATATTAATTTTACTGATTTTTTCAGATATATTTGTTATTAATAGACCAATAACCAATAAAATTTTTATTTCTTGATGTAATTATATTAACATATTTAACAAAATGCTGTTTTAAGAACGTAAAAACTATAGTTATTTCTTTTGAAAGAGGTTTTAAGGAGCTGTTATACGCTCCAGTAATAAATCTGAATTTGACTGGATTTTTATGTAGTTTTGGTAAACAATATATCAATGGAACTCTTTCTGTTCCATCAACCTTAATTTTATTATTTAAGCATAAGGTTTTATGCCTGTTGATAATTTCAAGTTCGTTTTCTTTGTTATATATTTCATATGTTTGATTAAAGTTAGAAATTTTTAACTTACTATTTTCTGAAACAATTCCCATTTCTTCCGCCAAAGTGATTAAATAGAATTTATTACAAATAAAACTATAATTATTATTTGCTTTGTCAATAGGGCATATAACAAAATTTTCTTTTAAAAAATTTAGGTATTCTACATTATGTGTATTTAATTTTTTAAAAGATCTATTGTTTTTCACAGTAATATGATATAGCAAAGATTTCCATATCTTTTTCATTAGAATATTGAGTTTTTGTTTTATTAAATTGAGGTGAAAATCTTTTAACTTATATTTATTTTTAATTTTGTCTAAAAATAAAGAAAAAACATCTTCAAACCAGAATTGTATGTTTTCTTTTGAGACACTATGTTTTGGGACAAATTTCGTGCCTTTCATAATTAAATTTTTAATAACTTTATCTGAAATTATTTCTAAATTACCTGTGATAATGTGTTCATGTGTTTTGTCAACAAATTTTTTATACTTTTCTTTGATACATAAGCATTTACTATTAAAGATTGAATTTAATTCTGACAATCTTGTATTTCTAATTAATGTATTATAATTAAACATTTTTTTTTGGAAAAAGAAGGTTGTGATTTAAATGCACATCTAAAAGGTAAAACTTTTTTATTAAAATTATTTTCTATCACTCTACGTATATAGCTTTTATTAAACATTTTGTTCAAGTTAACTTTGTCTAGAACACTATTTATATATGTGGTTCCAACATTAATATAGTTGTTGTGTTTTTGTTCTGGTTTGGAATAGCCAATTTCGAAAATATCGGTTTTCGATGACGTCATCATCCGCGCAGCTCGGCCTAGGGCGCCCACGTCCTCGATAGGATATTGCCGAAAAATCGATGTTTCCAAAAATCGGTCAAAATTGATACAATTCGATAGCGCTCTTCAAGCAGAACAGAAAGGTGTTATTGGGAGTGTCGAAAACCCAAATATGGGCGAGTAAGAGGGCAGGCAACTTCAACCGCTAAGTCCGCTGCCCTAAAACGGGAGATGGGGCTAAAGCAATTTAGGCAGCTGAGAAGTTCTGAGCCCGTCGCCGTAAAGTACCTTAAGTGGTCTGTCCGCATACGCATTTTGAGGCTGTTAGCTTGTGGCGTCTTCTCGCAGTGGTCCACGGAAATCGGAAAAAAATGCTTCACACAAGCCTCACCTGCAGCTTCGCACCCCTATAACATTGCCCCTCCTATGCTAAACCATTCTGCTTTGGTGTGCTAGCAGAACGTTCGACTGCCTACAAGACCTACAAGCTGCAACCTGAAAGGTTCCAACTTGACAGAGCTATTGTGCTCCGAAGACGCCGGCGCGTGCAATTTGCGAGCGGTCGCCCCCCCCCCCCCTCGATTGAAAGGTTCGATTCTCTATGCATTGTTCACGGCGCACACCAAAGTTTCGCTGGGACAGATTGGAGTTAATCCTGAGTGGGGTGGTGGGTGATTCCTGATAACATTCTCCAAACGGCTCGAAATAATCTTGAAAACGTCGCAGTTCCCAGTAAGAGAAGATAGAAGCGCAGGGGACATGCGCTCGCCCACTCGATTGATAGGTTAGGTTCTGTGTGCATTGTGCACAAAGCACTCTCAGGGAATCCCTGGCATGACAGAGCACTGTCGACGTACGCCATCTTTGAGATACTCTGAAAGCACGCATATCCTGGGAAATAAGCTGCTCTAATCGCCCGTCCAGCCAATTTTGGACCGCCCACGGCGAAAATACGGGTGTTCCGGTAAAGTCTCACATACGTTTGTGTAGATCTCGAATAGGCGAATCGAATGGTACCAACCTTTATTCAAAAAACGTAAAATTGAGGAGTTATGAGCGTGCGACGCTTTGCGACGCTATGTTGGCGCTTTTTCGCCCACTTTTGACCGTGCGGCGCGAGCGGTATTGTACACGGTGTTCTCGATGTTTTTTGAGGGTCGGGAGCAGAAGTTGCCGACGTCTTTGACTGTTATGTGCGACCTCAACCGTAAAAAAATGAAAGTCCTTCCTCCACAAGGAGTGCGATGGTGGCTGGATGGTAAGATGAACGCATAGCTCGTTAAGCATTGATCCAGGCGATGTGAGCCTTTGCACAAACACATGCTAGGGTCACTCTACGAAATCTACATATATATATATATATATATATATATATATATATATATATATATATATATATAGTATTTCTTGCCTAAGAAAAGTAGTATGAAGACTCAAGTCGGGCGGTTGCCGACTTCATCGACTCCCGGTCTCCCTAGAAGGGATTCTTGACCTGCCCAGTAGGTGGACCACTGTGGTGACTAACAATGTTAAACAATATTGTAGTGATTCAATTGCACTATATGCTGAATAAAGAAGTAAAGAAGAAAGATGAAGACTCTATCAAGTCTATTCTATCAACCTAATACTATGCTTTTGAAATGGAGATTTGTTCTCAAAAGGTACTCGCAGGAACTTGCGAAACACACTTTCCAGCCTTACGTTATGATGTATAATATAATGTAAAATATAATAATCCATAGTGTATCATTGTAAGACAAACACGCTTTCAAATAGCACACCAAAGCTGAGCTGATCCGTTCTTTATCCTTTCCTCATGTTTATTATCGCGTTGTTTTGTGCTTCGTCACATGTCCTAGTTTAGTTCTTCTTTTCTCTGTACCAGTGGTGACCAAAGTGTTCGCCACTTAACTGACATTCATCGTCTTCTGCTTTAACAGCGTCTCTTGTTGATCGCATGGCAGTGGGGTAAAAAACAGGGAGCAAATGCAGCCAACTGAAGCGTTAGCGGCGTGCTGGCCAACCCTGGACGATTCGTGTTTAGGTGGCGTGCTCACTCCTTCGAAATTTCTAGGGCATTTCCTCACCTTTCTGTAAGTCCATGTGAGAAGGTGTGGTCCCAGATTGGTGCAAGCTTTACAGAACAACAAACCGCAACTCCTATAATCGAACTGCTTTTGATACGCAGCTGAATGTGGCATAGTATACGAATCGTCTTTCACACTGGACACGAGTACGACACCGCTCTAGTGGTTTTCATCGTTGCAGATTCGGCGAATTGATGTAAAGACGTATCATTTGCCTTTCTCGTGGCAATATGAGGAGTGCACGCGCGTACAGTATCACATTTAAATTGAATACCTTTAATGTCAAGAGGATTAAGGCCATCCCTGGTGTTAATCCTTTACACTTACATTTGCTTAATGCATTCTCACAGATATGGAGTCTTATCCGCTTGCAATTATTTCTGTTTGTAGTTAGTAATGTGAAGCTGAACACTGTGCATGATCGAGGAATGCACACTACTTAACGTTGCTATATAGTGAAAAGTATTACAGGCGAGTGCAGGATGTGTAGGCTTTTTAAACGTTTTAGAGGCTGTCCTCCGTCTGCTAAGGGGTTCATGCGGACGGTTAAGATAAAGATGTATCACTTGTTCTCCCTCTAATTGTCGATTTATTTGAAATGGCGCCGAAAACAATTCCAGTCGTCTTTGATCCGATGAATCCTCGTCGCTTTAGGGACCCGAATTACGTCGAGCCTTTCGTTTGGGGCTTTCCGAAAGAGTCTGACCAACGCTTTCGTGGGGCGTCTTACATCAGTGTTCCTTGAGTACCCCGTCGTTGATAGATCTAGGTCTCGTCCATCGGATGTCCTCGAAGCGCATTACGTGGCCGGCCCACCTAATCTTCTACGACTTGGCCCGTGCAACAGCGTCTCTAATCTTCGAACGTCGACGGAGCCAGGACCTGAGGAAGTTCCATCACATTTGCGCTAATCTTCTCAATGTGAGCATCGCTCTGTCAATTTCTATGACGTACCTGCCTCCACGTTGTGCCACCGGAAACTGCCCGCTTTTGCGAATCGAGCTGAACCCGGACACTCAAATGCAGGCGACGTTCCCTTGTGACAGGGCGGCCTACGAATACCCGTTGTCACATCACCTAGTTGCTTGTGCTTCTTGTATCGCGAGATGATGCTACGGCGTTCGCGGAAGCCGACATGCACTAAATCACGGCGAGTGTGTAAGTATGCGAGGATCCCTGATAGAGGACGACATCGGGACAGAATCTGTATTAGTCCAAAAGCCCGCAACGTAGAAAAGGCTCGCCTAGCAGCTCTGAATGTGAATACGTTGTCGGGCCGCTCCTCTGAGTTGAGAGTTGGTAGAGGAATTGGAGCAATGAAAGATTGACTTCTGTGCGGTGCAGGAGACGAGGTGGTCCTGCAGCAAGTCAAGGGACATAGGGCGAGGCTTCAATGCAGTTCTGTGTCCCAGGTTCACCAGCGGTGTTGGTATAATCGTCTACGAACGTTTCCGAGACGCGATTACAAGCGTGGAACGTTTTAGCGACAGCTTGACGAAGATCGTTGTCACTGCGGAACGGCGAATGTATTACCTCTTTTCTGCATATGCCCCAGATCAGGTGCTACAAAAGAGACAACGATGAGTTTTGGAGCCTGCTTGATGAGAAGACAGCAGAAATTCAGTCACTGGGCATGATTATTGTTGCAGGTGGTCTTAATGGTCACGTTGGAGCAAGTAAAGGCGGTTGCAGCCGTCATGGTGGTCCCGGATACGGGTCACGTAACGTCGATGGTGAGCGCACACTTGAATATGCAGATTCACAAGACCTCACCGTCGTGAACACGAAATTTTGAAAACATGACTCCCATCTCATCTCGTTTTATAGCGGGAACACTAAAATGGAAATTGACTTTGTCTTTGTGAGGATCGAGACCAAGGGTTAGTTACTGATGCGAAGATCGTGCCGTACGAGGCGGTCGCCACGTAACATCGCCCGACGATCTGCACGATAAAAATCGCTCCTGTGAGCGTAGGCAGACCGAGCGTTGCAGTTTAGTAAGAAGCGGTGACGATTGAAGGAGAATGAAGCAGCTATGACAGGTCGTAGTATTCGGTTGCCGACAGAAGAAACCTGGCAGGGCGCTACCGAAGCGGTGCTAGAAGCTGCAAGCTCCAAATTCCAAGCTCCGGTATTCGGAAGTCTTGCCGATGACGTCGCCTAAAGTGTGTCTTGATTTAGAAGTCACGTCTGGTGCTAATATATTTCTGTCTCGTTTCGATTCCAGATCCGCCAGCAGGCAAACAGGCCCGGGAGAAGGTGGGGGGGGGGGAGAAGTCACCATGTATTCAGTGGTTTTCCATGAATGCTGAATCACGTCAGAAATGTCCTAACGCAGTTTACCAGAGGGTTTGAACAGAATAGCGTTAACCAACATTTCCAATTTCGCGCCATGCAAAATGCCGCAAGAGGGTCACCTCACTTGGCGAGCCCCCACCCCAAGCTAATCTGCGCCGATCCGCCTTTAATTTATTTCCTCGTTGGGCAGCAGAAGGAACTCCAAGATGTATGCAATTTTAAGCACGGATGCTTAGTGGTGCCACAGACCGTAGTCTACATTTCTGCGCAATTCTGTGCAAAACAAGCAAACAAACAATGCTGTAGATGTATTCTGCGCTGTCTTCTACTGACGCGGAGGACAACATAGAACACAACTGTGGCATTCCTCATTTGCCTTCATTATCATCAGTGAGTCTAGTTTCTTCTTTTCAGAGATACTGAAACTTTTCATAAGGTGACCTCTCTTACACGAAGAAACACTAAATTCTATTTGAGAACCATTCTATTTGAGAACCAGTCGTACGTCGGCCTAGCGGCCGCCTACGACTGGTTGGGGGCTTCGCCCCCAAACCCCGAGAATAGGAACCCATGGCCGCTACGGGTTTCCTATTCTTCCCTAGGCCTTCCGACCTTTATGTTAATCGAGATGGATCGATTGATCCGACTTCAGATTCGTGTTCAGCGACCTCGATTACACCTAAGGCCGAAGTTTCGCGCCACTTAAACGGCACCCTCAAAAAATCGATAATGTCGATCGATATCGATTGGTCGACTTTAGATTCGTGTTCAGCGACCTCGATTACCCCCAGGGCCGAAGTTTTGGGCCGCCCACGCGTTCGGCACGTCTGCGGCTCGCCATGCACGGTTGCCGACGTGGTCGGCACGTCTACGGCTCGCCATGCACGGTTGCCGACGTGTTCGGCACGTCTACGGCTCGCCATGCACGGTTGCCGACGTGTTCGGCTGCCGCGCCCCAACTCAGGTGTGACGGACGGACGGACACTGTGACACACGCACACACGCACACACACACGCTTGCTGCTTTATATATAGTAGGATAATAGGGACCTCTCATTTGAGAGGAAATGTTGTGTCTAAACCCAATTACACGTGAAGATTGTTTTAAAGATCCGTAGTTTTCTTGTAGGAGTAATTAATCTCACTGACATGTTAATCATATTGGCTTTTTTGTTCCGTATATTACTCAATTCGCCTTCCTAACATTTAGGCGAGACGGGAAATGCACATCAGACACTGCAAGGAAGTTGTCCTTGGCAATGCGAGTACTGGTCGATCCGTAACAAGCAAAGTTGTGCTTGCCTGTGCTGTCCTGCTTGTCGGCGGCGAGCTAAGAAGGAAAAGGCAAAAAAAGAAGATCGTCATGTATTATGGAATCCTCGTAGACCTTTGAAAAGGACAAGGAGTTGTTCAAATTTTCCACAATGTCAAGCAGAACTAGAATGAGTGGCACTTTTCAAAAAGATATGGCAATATACTCAGACATTCGTTATCTAGGACCCGTACAATCAATTGCTATTGTGGTGACAACCTGTTTCTATGTATATACCTGTATATACATATGTATATGTATGTGTATGCATAGTGTATACCTACTTATATGCGTATGCACATATATATGTAACTACGAGCTGGATATATGTAGATATACGGCTGCACAAGAATCTTGCAACACTCTAGCAACAGGAGCCGATCCTTAAGCCTAATGGTATACTTCCACAGGAGCGTCAACGGGGTGCAGGTAATCGCGTCGGGCTCCCTCACCTGGCCAATCGGCGCAGCCCGCCACACCCACAGCAACAGGTTCTCACCACAATAGCAACTGGTTGTGTGGGTCCTAGTGCTCGTTTGTCTGAGTAGTCTTCTACTCACTTAACATTCTGCAGAGTTGAAATACTGGCCTGGTCTGATTAGTATAGGCACAAATCGAAGCTAACTCGATTTTTGATGGTTCGAAAATTTCGACGTCGAGTAAATTCGATCGTTCGTTTGTTTAAAAAATTTCGGCATCGAATAGAATTGCTCTATTATTCGTTCGGAAATTATTGACATCGATATTAATCGTTCATTCATTCGTTCGAAAATCCTCGACATCGAATTTGTTCGTTCATTCATTCGTTTGTGAAAATTTCTGAAAAGCACAACTGTGGTGGACATCTACCTGGCTCGCATCCCCTATATATGAGATTTCTGACGTCAGCGTGGAAAGTGCTAGTCAAAGTGATTTCAAGGCTCAAACATATCCATACCGAGGTATGCACCACCTACATATCCATAATTCGAGAGACAGCGAGGCAGCGAAAGACGCGGGACAGTCAGCTCTGTAATGGTTTTCTGTGATCCATTGTCAGCCCTTCTTATCCTAATTCTCAGAACTTTCATTGCACAAGCGGCAGCCATTTTGTACGATATGTCAAAGGGACCTCTAGCATTTACGTAAATGCCTCAAGCTTGTGGCTTTCAACGCCCTGGAGATAGCAAATTCAGTGATAGTGCCTCTGTAGCGCGACGCTGTGCCTAGGTTGCCCTTATCTGCGACCAGCCTCAAATTCAGCTAATCTTACACTGCCTCGCTCAAAAGTCACCTTTGAAATCTATTTCAATATGCTTCCTATTAGAGTATATTCTACGCTTAATGGTAAACGCTGGAAATTACGAGATTTTGTCACTAATTATAACCTCATTGGCGCACAATGTGGCAGCTTTCAGCAAAGATGAGGACTTGTGAGGAGAAAAATTTCCGTAATATGGGCGCTTCTTCTGTGGCAAATAAGGCTGAAATTTGTTTGTTTGGAAGAATGTCCAGTTCACGTCAAATTGGACACTCTTCCAAACAAATGATGATGCTTCTGGAATCAAAATGAACGTCTTCGAAACCGAAACGAGTTTCTTACAGGTTAAACTTCAGACTTTCCAAAACGGCCCGAAATGGTAACAACATTACCGTCGAAACGTCAGGCGTAATAAAGTTCAATTTTAACAAAACTGGGTGGCCCAGAAGATTTGAAATCATTCCACCGAAAATGCCCAGGTTTTGTGATAGTCGATCATGAAGACTTGGTTATAATAATTCTTTTGTTGAAGAAAAATTTGGTATAACTTTCTTTGGAAATTTTCAGGCCAGCTGCCTAAATGTGTGGAATAATTTTACTTACAGAAAAACTTCTTGAGAAAAAATGATGCACTGAAATTTTTATTAAAGCGAAACAAGGTATGTAGCGGTCATTTAGTGCACTAAAAATGAGATCGCGCATGCATTCTATTAGGTCGTCGCGATTCTTATTTGACTGATAATGTAAATGCTGCCTGTATGAAGCATCAGATAGAGATAGGATATGTGAGGATATGTGCTCTTTACACTGATTTTTCTTGTACCATTTACAGGTGTGAAACTCCATGCAATTCCTACAGCAGCAATTAACTACATGAATCAATGGTCTAGGGACTGGAAACTATCCCTTTCTGCGGAAAAGACCAAATATCTCATAGTTGCACCCCGAGGCAAAGATGACACGATATGGTTGTTTAAGATTCTGACTATGAATAACCCAAATTACTTTTACAAGCTTACAAATCCTACGTTCGCCCCATAGTGGAGTTTGGATAACAGTATGTAACCCATTTAAAAAGAAAGACATAGAGCTGCTTGAAAGTGTCCAAGATAATTTTACTCGGAAGCTATATATGAGATGTTTTGAGAGAGATTATAAAGCCGTTCCAGATGGCATTAGGAGGGCAAGAGACCTTGGTCTTCAAACTCTCCAGAACAGACGTAGGGAAGTAGATCTGATTATGATGTTCAAGATTCTGACAAAAAGAGTTTTAATCGATCCAATAGCTTTTTTTGGTGCCTTCGGGGGTTCAACAAGTTACCTAGTGAAGAAAAAGATATCCTAGGACTTCAAGCTTTTCAAAATCTTATTACTCGCAAAATGTTTGGTTAAATTTGATGGATCCTTCTCTATTCAGATTTGATTTTCAACCAGTTGCAGCTGCTTATTTTAATTCATCAAGGCTAAGTAAACTCTCCTTTCTTCTCTCCGCCTCCGCATATTGGTTTTTCTAAGTGTTACTGTTTATCTGATGTTCATCTCTGAAATGTCCTTTTTCGATCGATTATTACGTGTGTTTATGTTACACGCCAATAAATAAATAAATAAATAAATAAATACAAAAGTTTAGCTGTCTATCAAATAAAAATCGCGACTTCTTGGACGAGGGCACGGCACAATCCCTTCTTTTGCACTTAAATAACATCCGGTAGACAATTCTTATGATGGTGTCAGACGACATCGTCGGACACCATCATAAGAATGTCGTGGAAGGGTTAAAACAAGGTTCATACCGTGTCACACGAAGTGTGGATGTCGCATTCGATCAAACTGCGCTGGTGGTGTAATGGAGCAGAGCATCTCTTCTCGGTCAGCATAGCGTGCGAGTTCGAAGCCCCGCCGCGCGCTAGAGTTTTGATTGCAACAAAATATCGCTATGCGAGCTTACAGGATCTGATCCATTATCTTTCTTCGAAAAATAAGAACTTGGGCGGGTGAATTAAAACTTTAAAGAAAGCCATACTAAATTCTTCTTGAACAAAAAATATTCTGACCTTTTTTAGAGTCCATAGTTTATTGCGGAAGACACTCGTTTTGATTTGGAAGATGTTCAGTCTGGTTTCGAAAACGTAAAGTTTATTTAGAAGAGTGCCCAATTTGATGTGAAAAAGCGTCCATCCCATGTGTAACGACATAAATCAACTAACTTTTAGGCATTCAGATTCCGTCTCTCGGATTTTTACAAAACACTATCGATGCCCACCATTCATAGCACTGAATCTGCAATCTAGAAGTTCCATCCAGTTGTCCGGAAATTAGGATGAGACAGGATGTCGGAATTTACGCTCAATCTGAAAATGAACAGATAATGGAGAACACCTCCTAGCCAGCTAGAAGAATCACAGTCCATTGCCATTAAATTGTATGATAAGCGTCCCTGTGCAAGGAGCAATTACAGCAATTGAAGGACGAAATGCTACGACGGTTTTTTATGGGCTGGGGAGATTGCATGATCCTCGGACCGATCTCGGAATTCATTCCCTTCTCTTTTCGCCTGTTTCTCTTCGCTTCTGCAAGGGATAGCACGGAACCACCCGACAGTGATTGGTCGGGTAGTGTAACCCCCAACAGCCCTATGGTACTTATCGACATTTCAGCAGTGTCAAAAACGCAAAGGAAAATCAAAGGATAAGGAGTAAGGAACGGTGTTAGTGAATTCGTTTGTAGGATGCGTGCATGCACTCTCCTTCGATAGGACCCATGCAATGAATTGGGAAGGCCAGCCGATGGAAAAAGCAAATACGTTATTCTTCCCAGAGAAGTGTGGTTCCAATTCACCGACCTTGGAGGAATGGAAGGTTCGGCTGACCAGGGCGGAAAATCCCTAGCACGAACCTGGTATCGTGTGCGCGCAAGAGCCTTCGCCTTCTTAGACCAGGAAGCCACGGACCGAGAGTTTATTTACCCAAACTTGAGGATGGTAAGTAGGCATCATGGGACTCTGACCTTGTCGCAGCGGACATCTCTTGTCAGAGGAAAATTGCGGAAGGGTGACCTATTCTTCTTTCAAGACGTAATAACTTCGAACGGCATTTCAAAGAGAGACGTTCTTTCGAAGACCTGCTAATCACACCACTTTGTTGTTAAATGCTCACGTCATTCGGTTCGCGTTTCCTGAGTTGCTGAGGGGACATCACGAAGAGGAGGAAGAAGTTCGGAGAATAGAGCACTTTTGCGAATTGTCTGACCATTAGTGTAAAGTGGAAAGGACGGATAAAGCATATCCACTAGCCATTCTGTTCCATCTATACAGCAGCGTTCTGACTCGTACGATTAACGGAAGCGTGCGTCATAAACGAAATTGTCGTAGAAGAAAATGTTAAAGGAAATTGCTATCTCTCATTCAAAGTTGAATGGTCTCTAATGATACTATAGTTATGTGTAAATACTTTTCTTATTGCACTCTCCATATCATTTGCACTTAAGGTTGCTTTTTTGAAATTATTGAAAAGGCCTATCCGCTCATCGACAACGCATTTCAACCAATTTCGAAATAGATGGCGCGGAAATGAGTCCCGCTGCCTTCTAAAAACGATATTTCATCACACACAAAAACGACTTCGCTTATAGACGCCACAAGCTCTTCACGTTTGACTCCTGTTAGTTTATCTTCTTTTTTTTTACAAAAGCGCCTTGGTCGACCACATATGCTCTGTAAATGGTGCGACCATTTTGTGCGTGAATGGAGGACAGTGCTCGTGTTGCAGCGCAGTCCGGGGGGACACCAGCTACAATGTGAATGATTTTGGCGAAGGGCAGCTTCTACCAGCATGCGCCTGGTCGGGCCGCCTAGGACGCGCAATTTTTGATTTCAAAAGGAATGAAGAGTCGCAGAGCGCAGAACACAACTGCGCGCTGAGCAGTTTTGGCGCAGCCTTCGCAGCTTAAGCCCTCCGCACACTTTCGCGGCAGCCGCGTACGCGGCTATCACTGCCGCGTGCTAGAGCTCACGCGGCACTCCTCCCGCTCGCTCAATCACCAACGCGGCAATGCGGCAACAATGCCTTGAAGGATTACTGCCGCTGCCACCGCCTAGGCGCACCTCGTCTGCCGCATCTGCCGCGTAGGTGACACATCAGCGGCAAGCCGCGCGAGGCTAGTTTTGCCTCGCGCGGCGACTCTGTGCCTCCGCCCCATGCTTAAAGATAGGGCTGCCGCGTTGCCGCAAAAGTGTGCGGAGGGCTTTACTCTGTCCAGAGTATAGGATAGCGAAAATACTAGTGTTTCTTTCCCCGCCTCTACACTACGAACGACTGATGAAAAAGCAATTTCGAATGTGTTCCGGTTCATGCGTGCAATACTATGAAAGAGCGACTCTGTACTCTTTCGCTAAGACGTGTGCCGTCAGCCACATCAGGAGAGTACTAATTTCAAATTCTCGTGCATTAGTTCAGCAGTTTCGTTCATTGCGTTTCTTTTTAAATGCCGGATTCTGTTGTTCTTTTGCTGGCCATTTGCTTGCCTATGGCTGCTTGGTACGAATAAACAAATGAACTAGACAGTCTTCACTCCGAGCCTTTCACAAACTGAGCGCTTTTGAAAGGAATATGTGCAACTTCATAACAGACATTTTCAGATCAGACTAGAAACAAAAAAGAAAACCAAAAGCTCGGTTTGAAAATAATTTTCCGTCCCGAAAAATAATTAAGCGACTGCACAGGTATATAAGAGCCCGTCAAAGAGGAAATTAATGAGGCTCCAAGGCTGTTATGCCAGCCGCATCAGGAGAGTACTATAATAATTTCAAACTTCTGCTGTACTACAAAGGTATTTGAACTCTTCGACTTGTTCGATCTGTGGGTTGCCCAGATAGAGTATGCAAGGTGAGCCGTCGGTTGTGAGAACCTTTTTCTTTTCAGCGTTTATAGTCAGTCCGTAAGGAAGAGCTATAGCGGCAATCTCTTGAAGAATATCATTTGCCTCCGCACCACTGTCTGTAAAGATAGCACTATATTCAACGAACATGAGATCTGTAACGAATTGATCTTCTCCAAATTGCACTCCTTGTTATCTGCTAAACAATTTTCGCATAATTGCATTCTCAGCTCTCCAACTTCAGCAGGGAATGTAAAGGAATGATCAGTACCTCTCCGCCAGCCTTCAGCTATCACACCATCAATTCCGGAAGCTTTGCTGTTTCGTAACAGCCTTATAGCTTCAGTAATTTTCTCCTTGATGGGCTCTTATATACCTGTACAGTCGGTTAATAATTTTTCGAGAGGGAAAATTATTTTCAAATCAAAATTTTGGTTTTCTTTTTTGTTTCTAGTCTGAATTTAAAGACGTCCTTTCTGAAGTTGCACATATTCCTTTCAAAAGTGTTCAGTTTGTGAAAGGCTCAGAGTGAAGACTGTTTAGTTTACTTATTTAATTTATTTACCAATGCAATTATAAGCAAACAAACGGCTAACAAACAGCAACCGAAACGGGCATTAAAAACGCAAAAAAAACGAAACTGCTAAACCAATGCACGACAGTGTGAAGTTACTACTCTCCTGATGCGGCTGAAAGCCAGAAATCCATCAGTTTCGACGGAATTTCAGTTTACGAGTTGAGAAGTCAGCTCTGGTGCTACTACAATACCGCTCAAATTCTTTGCAAAAAAAAGACGCTTTGCGACGGAATAATCTGTCAGAAAGCGTTGCATTGCCATAACTCTTTTCAAAGTTATTTGTTTAAAATCTAACACCATTAGAAGCCCCGTATCATTTTCTATCCAGCGATCTAAACATCTTCTAAAACGATTGCACAGTTACCTAGTTATGAAGCTTTTGCTTCCTCGGCTTCGTTAACTGATTTACGACCCCTCCGAGATCCCCAGTGGCATGTCCTTTTCGTTGACGAGATTCATCGAAACTCAGAAATCCTCTATGGTTTCAGCAGATCTGTATTTGTTACGCATCAAGTGTCACTGTGGTACTAAATGGTGCCAAGTTTGAATAACATAGGCCCGATTTCGGATAAGCGCAAACGCACGGAAACCACACAGTCGATGCTATTATAGCTTTGACCACGGCGAGCCTTGTGTCCCAGAGGCCTCTTTAAGCTAGTACGACCCAAGGCGACCCTAATGGGAGATCACGAGCGGACACCTGCTTGTCACTGCTTACTTCTTGTCAAGGAGAATATAAGCATAAATCATGTTGCAATACTCGACGCTCTTCAGGAACTCAAACTCAGAGCTTGTTTTAATTATCATAAATCAACCATGAGTTTGCAGTAAGCAACATGGCAAGAATTATTCTACAAATGGTATAATTTGTTGTGCTTTGTCATTGAATTCCCTCACAGCTATTTCGGAGCGTTAACACAGGCACGCAACATACCGGCCTTTCAATCTAGAAGATGTATCGAAATAACTCCAGCGGACGAAACAAGCGATTTGGCTGCTTCATTCTTTTCAAATTGGCGAATTTGTAAGATTATGAGAAAGATTCGGTGTCAATACTATTCATCACTTGCAATGTTCAATCGGCACTTGTTCTCCATAAAGCTTTGAAATTATAATTCACTTCCACTGCTTATTTTTTTATCTCCCGTCTTTTTTATTTGTTTTAAAATACGTGCAGTAGTAACTGTATACCGGCTACCTCCTCTCTTTCAGGACAAATGACCGTAGACGTAGGTCTGATAGCTAATTTCAACGCCTACATCAGCGGTGCCATCTCCGTATTCGTCAACGTCCTCCTGATCATTGCTATATCAAAGGCAAGGTCGAAGACTATCGGACTATACAAGTGGATGATGATCTTCGCAACATGCGTCGATCTGCTCTTCAGCATATGGACTGCCGTGTCGTGTCCAGTGAGTGAGCCCACTTAATCTCGCAAACTGCACAATTTGAGGTCTTGTTCAGAGCAGGGCTAGTTTTCCCCACCTTGAGTTGAACGAAGTTTTACCTGTTCAAAATTGTCGAATTTACGAAGCCAGTGAAGCTCTCTCTAATAATGCATAAGTGCTCCGACTTTGAAGAAAAAACCATCGAACCCCGTCATGACGTTTCGTTTCTTGCAGTCCCATTTTTACTCATATTTTTATAACAGTTTCGACATATCAAATGATGATTGCTACCATTAGCATCTTCGCATAAAATTAGACGATTTTCTGAGTTAAGAGGCGTACAATGTGGTATGCATGAACAGTGGCGAAAGTGGTCTACGGAGAAAATGCCCGAATCTCACGGCGCGCACTGCGTGCGGAGAAAATGCCCGGGTTGACGAAAAGAACGTATAGCACACCAGAAGACACCATCGTGTGGTGATTAGCAAAAGCGCCCCATTAAGAAAACAACTTTGGGCGGTAAACACCACTTAGGAAACTAAGAAAAGTTTGAAACTGTGGGAAATCCGCTTATTAGGAGACCCTTAACCGAATGTATCGTTACTATTATATAATTCTCTATTTCCGCAACGTTTCATTCGTATCAAAGCTCTAATAAGAAGTTGATAGCAAGATTTCATGTTCGAAAACCACTCTATATTTCGAGAAGGGGACTTGAAAGATTTTTGGCAAGGTGCTACATCGTAATTTCTGGTCATTTTAATAACCTTTTTGGTAAAACCCATGTTGTAACTAACCATTCAGATATTTAAATCTTTTATTTAGATAAAAAAGTGGAAATATCAGAAAAACAACAACAAAGCAAATCAAAATAAAAATCCTGTACTAAGAAAAACTTTAATTAAAAAGAGCACAACAAGTATTTACGAAACCAGCAGTTGTCAGATAAAAATATTTGAAAAGCAATGAAAGTTGAAAAATTTGTCTTCAAATCCTGTTTTAGTAAAGAAAGAAATGATTGGTCCAAAATGAAGACTTTATCAGAAAGACCTCTGTACAACCTTGAAACCAATTTGTAAATAAATTCCCAAGTAAGTTCTGTCACTTTTCATTTTCTACTTCTCATGACTTTGAAGTGCATATTCCTTACTGTTCACTCCATGTGGCGTTCATGTGACTCAAAAAACTCAAAAATTGAGGTGGCTTACAGTTCCGCAGCTCATTGCTTCGAAAAGTAACTCTAAGTTACCAGATTCCGCTGATGTGCTTGTTCTCTAGCTTTACGACTTAAAAATTGAGACCTCTGCGAAAACGCTTCTTTCGCTCCTTTCAGTGTTTTCAAGTATTCTTTTCATATAAAACACCGTTGATAATATCTTAACCATTGAGTATACCTTTCATAACGAGAATCTTCCCCAAAGCTTCTCGATCACGGTAAGGCCATTAAGTCTGCCATGAATCCAAACAACGCTAACACACTCTAGGAGTTACATCAGCGGCTGGAATTGATCTTTCAATTTCTTCATGGACACGGCGTTGTCTTTCCTGTAGTGGTTGTTGTAGTGGACCTTATCGAAAACCAAACCATTCAATAGCAGCAGATATTTTCTCCCCTGGTCACGGGCCTTTTCTCCCCTGGTTGCGGGCATTTTCTCGCACCGAAACAGACGCGACGCGGTTCGGGCATTTTCTCTGGTAATCAGTCAACTATGTACGCTGAAAAGGCAGTGGAGACAAGGTTTCTGGGTTGCTGTAAAGCAGGTGGTGTCAGTTAAACTCCTGATCTCAAAACTTTGCTATCTGCATCATCTTGGAGCAAAATGCCTGCTCCTTTGAGCACATGTCATCGAAAAGAAGTTATGAAAGCGTACGACGGCAGAAATCGTCGTGCACGTCCACAAGATTTTCCGAAAAATGTTAGATGCGAGTATTGAAGAATGATCCAATAAACGCGTCAAACGAGTCACAAATTCTTATAGAGCAAGACATTCTCTCTCGAACGACTTATAACACCGAGCAAAAAAGTCCAACCACAGAGCAGGAACTGTCGTTATAAACAAATCTTCTCCTTCGGACGTACCAATTTGAAGGCCTAAAAATCAATAAAGGACAATTGAGCAAATAGGACCAACACGTGTTATTGTAGTACAGAACACTGACTTCCAAATGCTATAAAAACTGCGCAGAAAATTCCAAACCTAAGCGGAGAGAAGCGACTGCGCAGATGGTCACTTTTCCACTTTTTCACTTTTCACTTCAACGACCTAAAAATTGACAAAATTCAGGATGAAAAATAAATGCAACACACATTCTGATAGAGCAAATCATTCTCTTTCGAAAGCTGTATAGTGCTGTGCAACAGACCGCCGGCGAAATTCGCAATGAATCGTTGAAAAATACGGCGGAGACTTATGGGACAATATTTGGGTCGAAATGTGGCTTCAAAAAGAAAATTACCTAGCCTAAAATCGTATATGCGATTCGGGTTTCTTAAATAAGCCGTTTTCGGACTACTCTAGAAGCAGAACGTTCGTTACCGTTTTAATGGCTTACAATTTTCTTTTTTTCTTTTCTTCGCATTCATAGCGCCTCCGAAAGACTGTGACCTTCTTAGGCATAGCTTACATCTGCGGGATTTGCATGCCCATTCACACGTATCGATCAATAGCACACATATACAGCTTGAGATACCTACGGATTTAACATCTTCCAAACACGAACAAAACGAGCGAGTCTCTTCATAAGGGTTACGACAACTTTTTGTTCAAGAAAGCTTACTACGACTTTCTTCAAATGTTTTTAAAGTTACCCACCCCTATAAGTGAACCCGGCTTGAAATTCCGTACGATTTTTTAAAATGGAAAATTAACATTGAAAAATAGAAATTTTGCAAAATTTTAGAGAGTTTGTTCACTTGTTGGAGCAGGCGAATAAAAAGTTTTAATGAAAGTCTAACTAAATTTTTCTTTAACATAAACATGTTATTCTAACATTCTCGGAGAGCCTGCAGTGTAATGTGTATGAAGCTCATTTTAATTTGGAAGAAGTTCAGTGTTATTTTAAAAGCTTTAGGCTTGTTTAGAAGACTGTTCAATTTTACGAGAAAATGGTATATTTACATCAGGTCAGCAGTCTTGGTTATCGCATTTCAAGGGGTAGCGAAAGGCTTGTTTCGTGTCGTGTGAATTTATTTATTTATTTATTTATTTATTTATTTATTTATTTATTTATTTGCACTATATAGTGCGCCATGATCAACAGTTAACAAACATGGACACGGTGAAAACAAGGCAACGATCTTTAGAAAATGAGAACAAAAACAAACAACTAAACTCCTCATTAACTCAACCTAGCGTTTAGTGATGATAGCTCACAAGAAAAAATTGATCAACAGGGGTCGACTTAGAAATAAAGGAAGAGGAAAACGCAGAAACAAAGGTTTATGGAGTGGGCAGTTCAATGGGACACGAGCAGTGGCCCCCCAACACTGCAAGTCGCAAGGGAGAACGGCTCCGGATACCATCTTAGTAGGTCCGCCGCTCCCATTGAAGCCCACATGACGGCTGCTAGGGGACGCAGTGGAAAAGTGGCAAATGAGTTTACAAAGGCATTACAATTGACAAAAAACCAAGGACAGCAAAGAAAAGTGTTGAGGAAATTGAGTGAACAACAATGCCAGAAATCAGATAACATTGGGGAACTAATTAGGCATCAATACAGAAACCAGATTAGTAACTTAAAGTAAAGTATAAATCAAACAACAAGTGAACAAAAAACACTTAACAGCACAAAAAAACCAAAGTAAGTTTTTTTTAAAGTAAATAAAAGTAAAACGGAAGTAAAATCTGCCAAAAAAAGGAAAGCAATGATGCATATATTCAGGAAATGTCCTTTAAATGCAGCGTCGAGAGTAGGTTTATTTTCCTCAACCTACTACGAAAAATTTTGGCATTTGGCGATTCTAATAAGCTTGCAGGCAACATTTGCAGCCAGCGAGCGCCACGGTAAAAAAGCGAATTGAACACTTTATCACGACATCTCTTTTTCACCCTAGGGTAGTGAAAACGGTAGTGATTACGGTGACCCAGCGTTGGCAAGAACGTCCAATATTTGCTAGCTTTAAGTCTTGATTCGCCTTTTAGTACTTTAAAGCAGAAAACTAGGTCGCTGAAAACACGCCTATAAAACAGGCTTTTGAGGTTGAAAAGTCTAAGCCTTTCCTCAGTAGTTGGGAATCATTCGTGTATCGTTTGGAGTACGTACGCATCTATAAAATAGAATTTTTGTGAAGGTCTTTTGCACTTTTTCAATTTTGGTTTGAGACTTTTTGGTAAAAGGACTCCAAACATTAGAACAGTACTCTAGAATAGGAATGACAAACGATTTATATAGAGTGATCAGTATAGAGTGGTCATCACACTTAATATTTCTGCAAATCAGGAAAAGTGTGGCAAAAGCTTTTTGCACAATAGTATCAATGTGTTTTTCAAATGTTAACCCACAATCTAGAAACACTCCAAGATCCCGTACCTCTGATATGGAGGTTAGAACACAGTTGTTGAAACAGTACTCGTTGCTGTCCGAATTTCCAACATGAAAAACTGATGTTTTCGAAAGATTCACAGGTAGCTCCCAAGCGTTGGCCCACACCATCATATTGTTGATGGACTGAGATAAAGCTTGATAGACCTGAGCCTTATTGCCATCATTGTAAGCGCCGTAAATCTTTATATCATCAGCATACACTTGCACCTTCACACAAGGATCTGTAATTAAACAGGAAGGAAGATCGCAAGTATATACAAGGAACAAAATCGGAGATAATACACCTCCCTGAGGCACTCCACTTGTACAATCATAGCAACTAGAAAAGGAGTTTCCCACCTTAACACGCATATGTCTCCCACTCAAGTAAGAGCGAATCCATGCTAGAAGAGATCCCCTAATGCCCTCTTGATAAAATTTGGCTAGAAGTTTCTTATGACACACCTTGTCGAAAGCTTTGGACAAATCGAGGTAAATGATATCAACAGAATCTCCATTATATTGAATTGTTTAAAATGCTGCCCAAAATCCTTTGAGACAAACACAGAGAGGAATGTGTTCTGCTCAAAATTTATAACACATTCCATACTTTTTTGAATAATTTATGCCACAGTTTTGCTATGTATAGGAAAATCAATTTTTTATTATAATGGTTACGAATGAACCGTTTAGCTGTTCGCAAGATGAAATTTTACTTCGATGTTTAGTAATTGTGATCTGAAGTACGACTAGTGTTTAGCCAGTGCTGCTGCCAGCTAAATATTTAGACCGTCGCTGCTGACAGCAAAACCTCGTCAGTGCTGTTCGTAAAAGGAGGTTTTCTCGTGTCGTTGTACGTCGGACGCACGTTTCTGATTGTTTGGATCGTCCTGCTTTGCACATCCATCATAGTGTCGCCATCGCTCTTCATTTTCCGATATTTACAAGTCTGCAGGTTTGACAATTAAGGGAAATCAGTCGAACGGCGCACTGAGATTTGCATAAAATAGCGATTCAGGTGACTAGGAATCGTAGTTTCTCGTCGATTTAGGAGAAACTGGGTGCTCACGTACGGAGGACGACTCTTTCTCGTATTCGTCATTCCGATGTCACTCGCTTGGTCGGCTGCTTCGATGCTTTTGTATTCAGCGTATCCGTCTGAAAGGGATCTCGACTATTTCAAAAACGTTGCCTTCACTGTGAACCTGGATGGAAACCGAGCATTTCTCGTTGCTTGTCTTCGGGTAAGCAAATGGGCTTATACGTTTAAGCTTACACGAGACTGACAAAGATGTAGCCTTCAGAAACTATTTGAAATTTTCATTTTGTTTTCAGTTGGTTCTAGGTACAATCCATTCTCTATACACGCGTACAGTACCGGACGCGTCTTTTGAATAGACGCCGAAAAAACCGCACTTTTGCGGTTTTTGTGTCTTTTTGCTATAACTCGCCCAAAATCATCCGTTTGAAAAAACAGGAGCATATTTGAGCTCAGGAGATCGAGCTCTATCGTTCGGTATATACATTTCATATGAAAGATCAAAAATCGCCAAAATTGAAAACTTGCGCTCCATTGAGAAGGCCGGCCGCGGACGAGTTGTCGGCCGCAAGGGGTCGAAAGCCGTTGCATGCTCCCTTCTTCTTCTTCTTCTTCTTCTTCAGCGTTTGTCCCGCTTCGTCGCAGGGTCCGCTCTTCTGGTGTGGACGCCAGTTACTTTCATGCTATGTGTAACGTATCCGACCAACGCTGCTTCGGGCGTCCTCTAGGCCGCTTTCCTGACACTTCCAACTCAAGGCCTATCTTGCGGACGCTGTCTTCCTTTCCACGCAGAACGTGGCCGTACCATCGTAAGCGAGCTTCGCGCATCCTATCCGCTATCGGCACGACACCGAACTTCTGCCGATAGCATCATTTCTGATGCGGTCCATGCGGGTGACTCCAGCCGTCCAGCGCAGCATCTTCGTCTCCATGACGCTGAGGCGCGTTTCAACTTCCTTAGTCGCAGGCCAACACTCAGCGCCGTACAGCCTACTGGCCGCACGACTGCTCTGTAGATCTTCGACTTCAGGTGCTCTGGTATCTTCCTATCGCAGAGCACACCAGTCAGCGAACGCCACTTGGACCAAGCTGCACTCACGCGTGAGTTCACTTCAACCCGGGCGGGAAATCCGAGCCAGAAACCTGGTATCGGGTGCACGGAACAGCCGGCGCCTCCTCCGACTGCGCTACCCGCGCTCTTAGAAAGCTCTATAGGTGCGCTGAAACGCAGTAATGCAGCCTATGAATGGACAAAGTTACAGCGGTGCGAATATGCTGGCACTATTGTGTGACACTATTTTTTCCGATTTCAGTCGACCACTGTACGAACACGCGATCATCTAGCGGCCTACGAATGCGTAAACTAGCAAAACAGCTAAGGTACTTTACGATGAAGTGCCCATAACTTTCCAGCTGCGTAAACTGCTTTAGTCCCAGCTGCCATTTTAGAGCTGCGGGGGCAGCGGTGAAGTTTCTTCCCCCCTTACCCGCCCACATTTGAGTTTTTGACAAAAGAATCGTTCTGTTCAGTTCGAAAAGCTCTACCGAACGGTATCAATCTCGGCCAATTCCGGGAAAATTGATTTTTGACAATTTCCCTCGAGGACGAGGGCGCACCTTGTCGAGTCTGCCTGGACGATGACGTCATCGAAAATCGACATTTTCGAAATTGGCCAAATGCCCTCATCCAAAATCATCTGGGGGCTATCTGGTGCGCTGATTACGAGTTTTCGAAAATTCCGCCGATTTCGATAGGTTTTGGATTTCCTTCTGGATAACTGAGGGTGGTCGGGACAGGAACACCGATTTAGCTCAAACTTCCTATAAAGGCAGGGGTTATTCAGGGTGTCGGATACGATGCCGAAGTGCATTTGGCCGATTATGGCAGGAGATCCCCCATACCGATAACTGAGGGTGGTCAGTGATCCTGATCCTAAAAACCTCAAACGGCTGCAACATGCCAAAAATCGGTAGAATTTTCAAAAACGGATGTCGAATTCGTAATCGCCGCTCGAAATAACCCCAGACGATTTAGGACGAAGTTTGGACAAGAAAATTTGGCAAATTTCCAAATAATCGATTTTCGATGACGCCATCGTCCGGGCAGGCTCGGCGAAGAGCGAGCACTCTCGTTCTCGAGGGAAATTGGCAAAAAATCAATTCTCCCGGAATTGGACGAGAGTGGACCGTTTGATAGAGCTTCCGAGCTGAACAGAACGGTACTACTTCTTGTGTCAAAAACTCGAATGTGAATAAGGGCGGAAGAATCTTCACCGCTGCCCTCCGCAGCTCTAAAATGGCAGCTGGGACTAAGGCAGGCTCGTGCTCGCACACGCATTTGCATGCCGTTAGCTCTCATTTTCTTCCCGCAGTAGCCGACTGAACTTGGAAAAAAGTGATGTCACACAAGGCCAAACTGCATTTTCGCACCGCTGGAGCTTTGTTCAATCACGAGCTACGTCGCTGTGTAGTTGCACAAGTTGCAGCAGGAAAAATTAAAACGTGACGGAGTTATTACGCTCATAACACGCTCACGGTGAAATTTGCGAGCTGTCGCGCCCATTCCATTTATAGGCTCCATCCTATTTACATTGTGCAGCGCACTCCAAAGTCTTGCCGGGACAGAGTACAGCAATTGCTGGGTAAGACGACTGAGGATTTCTCATAAAACTCCCTAAATGCTCATTCTACAAACTGTCCCATCCCCCTCAATTGATAGGTTCGATCCTGTATGCATTGTGCACGGCGCACTCTCAGAGGATTCCTGGCATGACAAACCATTTTACGCCATGCTTGAGATGCTCCGAAAACATGCAAGTCCTGGAATATAAGCTTCTCCAATAGCAAAAAGTCTGCTCCCGTCATTTTTGACCACCCACTGTGAAAATGCGGCGTTTTGGCGAAGATGTATATATGGTTGTGTAGATCTCGAGGAGGCGAATCGAACGGTACCAACCGTTTCTCGAAAATCCTTAAATTGGAGGAATTGTGAGCATGCAACGGTTTTTGGCGCCTTGCGGCCGACAACTCGTCCGCGGCTGGCCTTCTCAATGGAGCGCAAGTTTTCAATTTTGACCATTTTTGATCTTTCATATGAAATGTATATACCAAACGATAGAGCTCGATCTCCTAAGCTCAAATATACTCCTGGTTTTTCAAACGGATTACCGCTGTTATAGCAAAAATACGCAAAACCCGCAAAAGTTTTTTTTGGTGTCTATTCAAAAGACGCGTCCGGTACTGTAGTCATAATCATAAATTTTGCAACAAAATTTGTCTTCCAGCAAAAATAAGACTATAGCACAAAAGAAAAATGATTTACTTAAACAAAGTAATTGCCGTTATTCTCTATGAAATACTTCCGCTTTTCATGAACTGAGTGGATTACACCTGTGTAGATGTTATGCAACGATATTTGTTTTAAATATATTAAATAAATAAATAAATATATTGTGTAATAAATATATTGTATAATATATTAAATAAATAAATAAATATATTTTAAATATATTGTTCTCCTAAGCATGATAATTGTCATTCATCATCCATTCCTATTTGCTCTACATTATAATAGTCTGTCTTTGCATATGAAATGAGGATTTTGTGTGAAAACTTTGACAGATCATAACTTTGCTTGGAAGCTATTTTATTAATTGAAATAAGCACATTACAATTAATACACTTTTCCCAACCGACAATAACTTAGACATTCCATCTTTATAAAAATTGGAACTACGAGAATTAGTAAAACATAAGAAGTGAATTTCGACATCATCGGGGCTGCTGAATTTTTTATCCTTCACACAACGACCCAAATGTTTGAAAAATGGTAATCAGTAGGGAACAGATGTGGTGAATATGCTGGACGTGGCAGAGTTTCGTATCCCAATTCATCCAGTTTCTGGACAACAATTTTTGAAACATGACGCGCTTTATCATGCAGTAGGATTGGGCCCCTTCGATTGACCAAAGCCTACTGTTTTTGGTCTGGGGGGGGGGGAGGCAGGAGGCATTGTGCGGAGTGACGACGATTGCCATAGAGGATCCATTTTTCGTCACACGTCACGATCCTGTCTAAAACGCTCTCCTAGATTGCGCAACCTTAACGAAACACAGGTGTCATGGCGCTTCAGCATCTGCCCGGTGGTCAGTTCGTGCGGGATCCATTTATCCAATTTCTTTACTTTTTTGATTGCATATAAATGGCGAATGATAGTGCTGCCCTCAACGCCGACATGCTGTGCTAGCTCTTTGACAGTTTGACGCGGATTCGCTTTCTGCCATGGCTTTGTCCGATAAAGAGTGATTGCGGCCCACCTCAATCTTAATCCTCGAGACTTTCATCACCTAAGCGAAACCTTTCGAACCAATGGCAAATTGTGCGTACCTCAGCGAAATCCTCCCAAGTACAGTTTTGGTGTGAAGAACTGCAGCTTCGGCGTTGTATCCAGTTTTCATTCATCTAACAAGGGAACGATACTAGGTGAGCTTGAGATGATACGTATATCTCTGGACGCTGATTCCAAGTATATGTTTCGTTTATGCTGTGCGCATCTGTGAACGGAGTTACGAACCATTTTCGTAGCAGGCTCCTTTGCCCTCTAGGTCTACGCAGAGCGGGCCAGTCACAAGAGGCCGAGCTCAAGTAGGGCGCTGCGCTGACGGCCGAGCAGTGGTGGCGCAGGGGTAGAGCGGCAACGTGGTGAAACGGGGTGGTTTATGGTTCGAGTCCCCTGTGGTGCAGAATCTTCGCGCTTCCTAAAAAGATCAGAGCACCCGAGTATCACCTTGATTCAGGATTTAAAAACTACGTCAAAAGTCGGCAGGAGGCAATTATGTCACAAAAAATCTATAAATGGTAAGAAAGCGGAGATTATGAGCTCTCAAAATCTATATACAATGCCTGAAACGTTCGTAGCTACAAAAAAATCGACCAGAAATTGAGACAGCAAAATCGGCCATTTCACATGCAACGGCAATCATAGTGTGAGAAGCTGCCTTTGGTTGAGCTTAACTTGTTGACCTGTTGAAGTAGGAACATAAAACGTTTTCCTGGCTTTTCACTTGGAATAATAGCTATTAGTTTCGATTAGTGCTCTGCTGTGATGAGGTTGTGAGACCTCCGAAGACGACGAACAGGTCGAAACGTTAGGCCGCTCAATAAATGCTGATCCACGTCACATCCTCGCTCGGCACAGCAGTAATCGAAACATCTAAATAATGCCGAGGCTTTACGAAGAGAGAACTTGGAGAGTAGCGAATAGTATTTTTATAGGAATTTAACGATTCGCAGGAGTTTTAAGGAAAATGTTCGTTTAAAAATTCGTCTAAAATTTTTGACGCCCAGAACTCTATATGAAGCCCTTATCTGAACTATCCTCAGATTCGGTATCCTACTATATATAAAAGAGTAAGCGGTTGTGTCTGTTCTTCCGTCTGTCCTTCCGTCTGTCTATTTGGCCTTTCGTGAACGTCCAGTAGTAGCCATCCGGGTTCAGGCAAAGTGTCACCTACGCCGTGTTGAGAGGGGTGAGAAGACGTGTCGCCGATGTCACGCAAAGGGCGTCCGAGTTCCGAACATGTGTCATCGACGTCGTGAAGGCGAGCGTCCGAGTTCAGATGAGGAGTCACAGGCGTCGTTCAACAGGGGTCTGAGTTCAGAAGACATGTCA
Source organism: Heligmosomoides polygyrus polygyrus (assembly GCA_947396885.1). Lineage (NCBI taxonomy): Eukaryota > Metazoa > Nematoda > Chromadorea > Rhabditida > Heligmosomidae > Heligmosomoides > Heligmosomoides polygyrus. The sequence continues at coordinate 29,138,258 of OX377201.1, read as the reverse complement.
CCAATGCCGCGCAAAGGAGGGTTCAGAAGAGGTGTCACCGATCTCGCGAAAGGACTGTCCGGATTAATACGACCTGTCATCGGTGTCGCGCCAGGAGCTCCGGATTCACACGACGTGTCAACGATGTCGCGCAAAGCACGTCCGGCTTGAGAAGGCATGTCACCGACGTCGTTTATCAGGTGCCTGGATTCAGAAGAGGTGTCACCAGTGTCGCGCCAGGGGTTCCAGATTCACACGACGTGTTACCAGTGAAGGTGGCCCAGTAATGGGGGACCGGTGAAGGAAGAGGAGGGGTCCAGGGAAGGGGGGACTGGTAGAAGGTTGACCAGTGAAGAGGAGGCCTGGTGAAGGGGGACCGGTGGAGGGGGAAGGGTCCAGTGAAGGAGGGACCGGCAAAAGGTTGACCAGCGAAGAGGGGACCAGGTGAAGGAGGACCGATGAGGAGGGACCAGTAATAGGGACCGGTGAAGGGAGGAGGAGTCCGGTGAGGGGGAACCGGTAGAGGGTTGACCAATGAAGAGAGGCCAGTAATGGTGGACCACTGAGGCTGGGACCGGTGAAGGAGGGGGTCCATTGAAGGGGGAGCTGTAAAGGGTTGAACAATAAGGGGGAGAGTAGTAAAAGTGGGACCAGTAATGGGGAGCGGTGAAGGGGGGGGGGGGAGGTCCAGTGATGGGGGACCAATAAATGGGGTACCAATGAATTACCAGTCAAGAGGGGACCAGTAAGGGAGCCAATAATGGGGAGACCTTTAAGAGGGTTCAGTAAACGGTCCTGTAATAGAACCATTAAAGGGAGAACCAGTAAAGGGTAATGAAGGGGATCCGTGAAAGGGACCAGTAAGGGGATCAGTCTTTTCTCTCAGTGTCGTCCAAAGTGACGTCAGAAGACGTGCTACAGACGTCATGCTATGTGTGTCTAGGTGCAAAAGACGTGTCGTAGACGTCGTGACATATGCGTCCGGACTCAGCAAATGTGTCACAGACCTTATCCAAAGTGCATCCGGATCCACAAGACGTGCCACAGATAAGACTTTGCACAGCATCCATGAGATTTTCAGATGACTTTTGAAAGACTACGTGCAACAACGAGTGTGTGCGTACTTGATCCTCACTTCCGTTTTCTGCCGTCACATGTTTAAGGGGGTATTGGTGGGGGGGGGGAGGAGCGGGTAGGGAGAATGAGTAAAGGAATCGGAGTAATGCTATTCCCGTCGGACTGTGAACTGCATCGAGCGGTGCAAAAGTACCAATTGATTTCATTTGTGTCTTCGGAGAAAAATCGGAGAATAATAGCCGTCAAGGCATTCTGGCCCCACCTATAAAGCATCAGGACTTAAGCATATCCGTACCACACTTTTAGTTGTACTTTAATGCACTATACAGTACATAAAACTTCACAGAACCTTGAAGAACAAAGCGGCCACGGCCACAGTTATGGGGAGCTAGAAGTAGCCTCTGATGTGCCAGAATACGTAAAAAAAAAAACTAATCGAGAAGCTTAAAAAGTGGCTAAATTTCGTGCTCCGTATCTAGTCCATGCGTCACCGAGCGCACGTCTTTCAACGCCGCGACGTCGCGTTGGAGTTACGGCCTGGAGCCAGGCCCCATAGAAGCAGTTTTGAAGATTCTGCCCTAGCGTATCCTGCTATACTGTTCTATATTGCAAAACCAATTCTTTACTCAAATGAATGAGAAAAGGCCTAAAGAGGACAAGAAGACGGTCGGGGTGTTCTATTCTCCGGGTTTGGGAGCAAAGCCCTCAATCAGACGTTTGGTGGCCAGTAGGCCGCTGAACGTCTGGTTTTTAATAATGGAACTACCTGCATGATCCATTTGTTCGAAGCTTAACAAAACGACGGGTCCAAATTATCATAATCGACGTCGGGTTCATCCCCCTATGAAGAGGAAGGATTTTTGGTCCGAAGTTAGCTACCCCTACTTCGCATGCTGCCCAGCCTCGCCGGTTTAATCACCCAAGTTTGGGGACATTTGGCAGCCGTCCAAGATTGTTGATAGTAGCACCAAAGAGCCCAAATATGACGAGGTTTCGCAAGACGTGTCTGTTCATACCTCAGTTCCCTTCCCAGCCCAGTTGTATGGTGCATTTGCGTTACTTAGCCTCATAGAGGATTTTCCCTTGATTTTCAGTGACGCTAAGCCTCAGGTACCCTATTCCATCAAGCGATCAAGCCATGCCGTTTGGAGTTCCTCCCGTCCATTCGCGCAAAGTTAGTGGGCAACATGAGGGCCTTCTTATTTCGCAGCTTGCACTGGGTGATGGTTTCTTTCCAGCTAACATTATCTCAAGTCCCACCTACCTTCAGCACTGCATTGACCAAAAAATTAAGGAAGCCAAGGGCGCGTCGTCGAGGAAAGGAAAGTTGATAACAGTCTCGCTCTTCATGTTAATAGGTTGTTGCTGGATCAACTCCTAATTAATTATTGTTATCATCTTCTCGACAATGTATTTCCTTTAATGAAAACAAAGAAAACACCACACTCAAGGCATCAGCTTTCCTCACCATCCACGCAACTAAGAATTGTGTTCTCCAGTTATGTACTTTTTTATTCATCTAATAGAAAGCCCCTCCCACTTCACACACGAACACGTACACAACGCACAAGGCACGCAACATACACATGCTCACACCTTTGGTTGTATATCACCTACCAGCGCTGATCCAGGCTAGCCGACTACGCCGGCATCGGCTCCAAGGGCCACGCCAAGCTAGCTGGCTGCGGCGGGCGTCGGCAAGAAGCAAATGTAATGGAAATGGTGGGCACCGATGGCAGCGTGGATTGTTAAGCGTGAGAGGCTGTGGAGGGTGAGGACGTGAAGGAGCAGAAAAAGGTAAATGGGAAAATAAGTAAGTAGGAGAAGTAGGAATTGTGGGAGAAAATGAGAAACAGAAATGCAACGGCGGAGGTTGAACTCACAGTTCGCAGTTGAGGTTCGATGGCAGCGTGATTCAGCGGTTGTAGATGAAGCGAAACGGCGGAGGTGTTGAAAAGGGGTCAGCTGCTAGATGTGCTTATAGCAAGGCGAAGGGGAGAAGAAAATTTGTGATAACACAGGAGATGGAAATTTTGCTTAATATAAGCGAGACCTGAACGATGGACATTGAATAGGGGTGGGAAGGTATCAGCACGGATTTTAACAACAAAGTGTAGTGGAGTCTAGCTCTATACCTTTCTTGAGAGGCGAAAACGGCAGACACATATTCTGCAGCAGAACAACGGTGCAGTCCATGCGTCCAGGCCGACCAGAGAGTAGCTCCACCGCCACAACATTCAAGTGACGGACTGGCCGGTCTGCTGTCCTGACAGCAGCCCAATGGAGAACATGTGGGGGATCGTGGTTCGAGAAGTCTACTCGAATAACCGAATTATCAATGTCGTGGTAGCAATTTTGATTTCATGGGACATCAGCGGAGACAAAATCATCCTGAACTTTGTCAATAAGGACAATGAGGATAAAGGATAAAGGACGGTGTTCCCTTCTGGGATGCGCCAGCGCATTCTACTTCTACGGGATGTCGTGGAGGCGACATGAATGCGTATTTGGCCATACAATGACTTGCAGTGGCCAGCCGATGAACAAGTCAGCGCTCTATCCTTCCCAGACAAGTCTGGTACCAATTCACCGACCCCGGAGGGATGGAAGGCTTGGTTGGCCTGGGCGGGAAATCCGAACCAGGAACCTGGTATCGGGTGCACGCGACAGCCGCGCCTCCTCCGACTGCGCTACACGCACCCTAACTTTGTCAAATTTTGAACTTTGTCAATAGCATGAATAATACGATGCACGATGTTATAAGAAGTAATGATAGTCCGGTCAGCTTTTTAATTTAGTAAGAGTTTGTTTTTCACAAGTGGATACATACTTTTGAAACGCACATCAACGCAAAGTGTGGTTAAACAAATTTAAGATGAAGATTAAGTGTCCCTATGTGAAAACATTAATTATTTTTGGTTTGCGTATTCGTGATTCGCATGAGCTATAGATCTCTATCTTCATTCATAATCAGTTGTGTCATAAAGTTGGTCGCGATCTGATCTTAATATTTGACACTGCTCAATCTTTCAACAATTATCTTCGCTCCGTTTCAAAACAGTATTAAGATTTTTCGCCATAATCGTATAGAAATACTATAAATGATTTCGCAAATAATGCATAATTCCATTGAATATTGAGTGACTTCCACGCTGCTACATTCTGCTAGCAAGGTAATAAATATCCAATTCATTTGTTACGACAGAACTTTTACTTCGAATTGGACACTCTTCCAAGACGTTGCGATTTTTATTCGGTTGATAGCAGAAGTTAAACAACAAATACAACTGTAAGGAACACACATATCCCCACTTTGGCGATTCATGTAAGTGGCATTAACACTATCAATCAAATAAAAGCTGTGGTGATTTTCTGCTTCTTAGCTGTGGTTTAAGGAAAATTTTGATTTATTATTTTATCTCACTATTAAAACTTTTATAAAACTATTACTCTCATTGTGTCAGGTAAGCTAAAAAGTTTTGAAGAATGTTACATACCAAATTTTCCTTGAACAAAGCGTTAGACATTTTAATGAGTCTCTAGTTCAAACTGCAGAAGGTCATTTTGACTTGGGAGAGTTTGCATTGATTTCAAAAGTCGTAGGGGGGGATAAAGCTTGTATTTGAATCTGATTCGATGATAAAATACATAGTGTCCCAAAAAATGGAAGCGCTGATTGAAAGGTAGTGACCTTGCTGTGAGCAAAGGTAGTGAAGACTTTAGAAGCTCATACGAAAGCGCAAGAAAACAGAAATGTACCAACGTATAAGGGTAGTGAATGCAGCATGCACTCGTCTGAACTCCTGCATTTAACAATTGATTGATTGTGTTTTGCTTGAGTTCTTGTCATAGTTTCTCCACAGAGTGGGCGATTGATTTGTGCTTTCTTTAAGTTTAAAACTTAAAAACCTTGCAGAAAAATGTAGGATATCCTTCTCTTTTCAGCCAACAGACAAGTTTGGCGATGATGACCGGGCAAGAGTGCTTCTCATATCATGCATGTATTTGGTCGTAATTCTTGTGCTCTGCCTGACGACAATGCTTGTCTGCTCGCGACTTATTCTGTCCGCTGTTCAATTCGCCTGTAGCGCAAAAACCATGCAGCTCCAACGTCAGCTCCAGAAATCCTTGGTCATTCAGGTTTGTTAGTCGCATTACGCTGAAAATTTTTACGCAAGCAAACGAATGGTGTTTCAGTTCATCATTCCTTTCCTCTTCATTCAGTTGCCGTTCTGCTCCTGCTGTTTGGCTCCGTTGTTCCAGATCGAAACCGGCGTGCTTGCCGACTTTCTTCCATTCCTTTTTTCCTGGTCACCTGTGCTCAATGCCATAGCCGTCATGTATTTTGTGAAGGATTTTCGTTTAAAGTCGAGTACCCTTCCGTTTGTGTCGAGGGGTTTTAATGCTAACTCGACTGCGTCTGCTGTAGATAGACGGCATTCTGGCGTGTTCGTGGTAGCAGATGACGATCGAGCCAACGTAACAGTCGTTTTCTAATGAACATTTGAATATTTTGCTGATTAGGAAAATACTTTTTAGAATGCCCGACAAAATTATAAAAACAAAAAAGTGAGTATCACTTGTGTTATCTGTCGCCACGTTGATTGTTCTCGAGCGGGCGCCAGCAACGTCTCCATTCGCCCCTGTTGTTATTGTTATTGTTATTATTTACGACGAAGGTAATACGCATAAGGTAATACGTTAGAAAGCAAACACAATAGTAGTCACATCAACATCAGAAATAACACAGGGACGCAAACAGAAAACAGGGGGGTGGTGCTTGCAAACAATCATACTATTCAACCAATTTCAGAACTAATCGTAAGTGTAATGAGCGCATCTATTCCGGAATCAACTCTCGAATGTCTTCAGCATGTTGTAAAAGTGACAGCCGTTGTTCCGCCCCAATGGCTGATGGATATAAAAGAACCTCTAGGAATGCTGTGAGGTTCGTCGTAGTCCGATCGCCGGCCGTGTGATGTCGGCTCCGGCGCCTCCCCGCCCTGAGGATTTCTTCTTCCCCTCCTCCCCCGGCCTTACATCCGTGGTCCCTTGTTGCCGTTATATGTGTCACTACTGTTAATAAAAATCCTTACGTTATCTCTGTGTTTTCTTATGTAAGGGCCCATGAGGCTGTGTAATCTATATGTGAATAAACCTGAGGGATAGGTTTATTACATAAGCGACAAACTTTCAACTCGGCTTTTGAATGGTCTCGGTGTTAAGGGGAGCTGAAGGTGCTTAAAGAATTTTAGGTACAAATTACCTGTCTTATGAGTGAAAGGTATTGCTAGTGAATTGGTTCTTTTCAGATGTAGTCGTAACTTAGCAGAGCCATATCTTGTGTGTGAATTCTTCATCCTAAAGAATCTACAAGGCCCAGAATCGGTATTAAAGTATAACAACTTATGTACAAGATATACGTGAAAAAACCCTTTGGCGAGATTCCAGAGATGGTAGTTCGGCATATTTTTTTCTGATTGATGCTTTCGGTACACGTGAATGTGAGAAACTCCCCGTTTTAACAATAAGCTCTCAAGTGAAGTTGTTCTATACCTGTTCTATAGTATAGATGTGGTTTTCCTTACATGGGGCAAATACGGACACACTTGATTCAACAAGGGGACGTGTATAAGTCTTGCACACCCTAAGGAGAACAGATTTATTCCTAGTGCCTAATGCCTTAAACAAGTTTGATTTTCGTAACACAGCCGTATTACATATAACACGGATATGCTTTCCAGTGTCTAGGTTATTGCTATAAGAAAACCCAAATCCTTAACAGAGTCGACTCCTCGTAAAGCATGCCCTTCAATGTTGTACCTATGAGGTAATGTGTCCATTCCATAAGAAAGATGTGAGACTACAGTCTTTTGAGGAGATAGCGGCAACTACCACTCTTTCGCCAGCAACCATCAAATCTATTGCGTTTTGAAACACACATCATCTGAGCCTGCAATAGTTTTGTAAATCTTTACTACATCATCAGCATATACTTTTATGACGACGTTGTACTGCTTCATCATTATTTTCATTAGTGTCCCTTCTGCTTGGTGGCGGAGTCCGCGCTACTGATGTGGCGCCAATTCTCCCGATCAAATACTTAATCAGGATGCACACCAGCTATTTGCAACACCAGGTGCAACGTATCTAGCCCACGTCGCTTCCGGCGTCATCTCGGTCACTTTCAAGAGACCTCAGTCGTGCGCATCTCCCGGATGGTGTCGTCGTTAGTTCGAAGAACGTGCCCGTACCATCGAAGAGAGCTTCACGCAGTTTGTCGCCTATCGGTACGACGCCGAACCTCTGCCGCATGATGTCGTTGTTAACGCGGTCCAAACGCGTAACTCCGGCCGTTCACCTTAGCATCTTCATCTCTGTTACACTGAGGCGGCTTTCAATTTCCTTCGTCACGAGCCGGCACTCAGCACCGTACGTCGCAATAGCGCTGACGACTGTCCTATAAGCCTTCGATTTGAGGTACACAGGTACTGGCTTATCGCAGAGCACCCCAGTCATCGAGCGCCATTTGTACCTGGCTGAACTCGCCCGCATTCACCTCCAACTTCAGGGTGCCGCAGAACGCGACTGTTGATCCAAGATACTTAACCCGTGAGAGCTCAGTAATATTGATTTTGATAAATCCGTGCACATTCACATCCGTCAGCAACTATTTAGTCTTTTTGACGTTCAACTTGAGACCGAACAATGGCACCATGCCTGTGTCTGCCGCTTAAGTTCGGCTTTGTCTTCACATGCAAGCATGACGTTGTCAGCATACTACAACGTTCAAGGTGCCGCCATTTGGAGATCTCGTGAGATTGCATCCATCACAACCACGAAGAGCAGTATAGAGAGCGCAGACCCCTGATGCACTCCGAGAGAGATTGGAAACTCCATCGAGGTGCCCGCCGGCGCTAGCACTCGAGTCCTGGGTAAGAGTAAAGAATGCGCACCAACTCAATAAGCTCTTCAGGGATACCATGTTGTCGTAACGCGTACCATATACCACCTCGCGAAACGTGGTCGAAGGCCTTCTCTAAGTCCGGGAAGCAAAATGAACCGGTTTCTGTTTTTCGCGGTGCTTGTCTAGCAGAATACGAACGGCGTGGGTGGCATGGACGATGCCATTGCCAGAGACAAAACCACACTGATTATTGGAAAACTGGACGACATCCAGAATACATCCATCGACAATTCGCTCAAAGGTTTTCATGGTGTGCGAAAGAAGTCGAATTGTACGGTAACTACAGCAGTTCGCAGGGTGCCCTTCTTCTTCGAATTCGGAATAGTCGTGCTTTGCTGCCAACTCTTAGGCACTTTCTTCTCGGCAACAACCTGAATGAAAAATTCTGTCAGCCAGTCAGCAGGGCACCAGCTCTTTGACTTCCACAAGTTGGCTGGAAGGTCATCGGGAGCAGTGGCTTTGCCTGAATTCGTCTTCCTCAAGGCAGCTTCGGTTTCGCTCACTGTGATCTTCGGAACGGGACCGTATATAGGAGGTGCAAAAGGAATAGCAGAATGGGCAAACTTAACATTCGAGATTTCCTCTGTTGTATCCCTGAAGGTACACTTTCACTAGACCTCTAGGGTCTCTTCTTTCTGCTTTCTGTGCTAACAGAGAGCTCACGTCCGCGTGCGTAGATGCAGCAGGAACATTACAGCTTTATTAGAATAATAGTCGACAACGACGATGACGGCTGGAGACGACAGGAGGTAGGCTGGCGGCAGCTGGAACTCTTTGGCGACGGGCCTCGATGACCCTCGACGACGACCTGCGACGACGACCCTTGAGGGTCTCGGCAACGGCCTTATATGCGCCTCGCTTTATCGCCGGTCGTTATTTTGACCTGCCTTGGCGGATTACCACCGCGCCTACGTCGGTGGTCATTGGCTTTCTACTAGCCGGCTACGGGCGCGCTACGCACGATCACCACTGTGATCGTCCAGCCATAACATCCTCGAATGCTGAGTTTTTCACAGCCCGCTTACGATCCATCAGAAGATGGCCGTTCTCGTCGTTAATGCCAAAGCATCGCGCGTTCCCAGTGTTTCGCTGATAGCGCAGTATACGACTTTAGCAGCGGCCATTGCCCTCTTTGCCGCTTTCTTCGATTTCGATAATTCCTCCAATTATGGAGTGTTTTATCAACAATAGAACGTGATAGAGTCATTTCTTTCCTTTGATATTTCTCTGACATAGTCAGTCTACAGCCATGGCTGCATCGACCTCGAACCAGCGCCTTCCAGGCTTCGTGGTGCCGAGTTCGAAGCGTGCAGCCAAAACTGTCGCTTCGGTAGCCTCTTTCCAGGTTTCGTGGGCAGTTGTTACCGCCGGCAACCGAATGCGAAAAATATAATAACTGCCGCTTCCTTTTTTTCCAAACGCCACCATTTGATTCTAGCGGTTCCACACCGCTCGATACGATTACACATCGGAGGTGTGATCTTCAGCGGCAGACCAGTGGACGATTTGGCAGCCGTCTCATACGACACGGACTTCGCGTCTGTGACAAGCCTTGGTCACGATGCCTAACAAGGGCAAAGTCAATCTGCGTTTTGGAGTTCCCACTATAAAACGAAATGAGGTGGGAGTCAAGCTTTCGAAATTTGCTATTCACGATGGTGAGGTCTTCTGAGTCTGCATACTCAAGCGCAAGCTCACCATCGGCGTTGCGGGACCCATAGCCAAAACCACCATAGCAGCTATAACCGCCTTTCGTTGCTCCGACGTGACCATTAAGGTCATCTGCCACAACAAGCATATCTTTTGCTAATACTTCTGAGGCCTCTCATCAAGCAGGGACCAGAACTCGTCCTTGGTTTTCTCTGAACAACCAGTCTGCGGAGCATATGCAGAAAAGAAATGGCATCGTTGCTTCTCTACGGCGGCTACAATCTTCATCAAGCGGTCATCGAAACGTTCCACGCTTGCAATCGCGTCACGGAAACGCTCGGAGAAGATCATACCGACATCACTCGTGGTCCTGGGACTGCTGCACAGAATGGCCTTAAAGCCGCGGCCAATGTCCCTCGACTTGCAGCAGGACCACCTCGTCTCCTGCACCGCACAGAAATCTATCCTTCTTCGCTCCAATGTTTCTACCAAGTCGCACGAGCGACCCGTCATCGTACCCACATTCAACGTTGCTACACGGGTCTTTCCTTTCCTTTCGCTTGTTTTCCCTTGCAGGGATTTCGGGCTGGCTCGCTTGCCCCCGATGCCCTCCCCTCACCAGGGTTCCTCGCATACTTACCACACTCGCCGGGCTTTGCGAGTGCGCATCGGCTACAGCGGACGCCGTAGCATTATCTCGCGAGTTCCGTAACGTCATCAACTATGGTGTGACACGGAATATTCGTAGGCCGGCCTATCTCTAGTGCCTGTCGCCCGTATTCGATTGTACGCGTCTAGCTCGGTTCGCAAAAGCAATCAGTTTCCAGTGGCACCACGTGGAGGAACGGACATCGCCTTTTAAGTATGTCATCAGTGTTTTGTATAAATAAAAGAACTGTGTAACTTTTTGCGTGTTTTTTACATAATTGATAAATCGGAAGTTTTCCAACCCTTGTTCGGTGGTGGGGAACATTCAGCGAGTGTTCAGAAGAGAAAGCCTTAAAAACCCGTTTGCTAAATGGTTTTGGCGTTCCGTTCCTCGAACGTTCGATGAACATGGAGAATGACATGAAAAAGGAGATGGACAGGGCAAGAAGATCCATATTAGCCGTATATTCTCCTCTCAAAGATGCTACAGGCCATCCGACGCACCCGGACCTCCGAGCACACCTATTCGACTAGACTGTTCTTCTTGCGCTCTGTTACGCAGCGGGGTCCTGAGCCGATTCTGCTGGCCGTCTAATTGTTAAAGACCACGCAAATAAACGTCTTCTGAAGAACACTCGGCAAAGCATCAAGTCGGATTTTGAAGCTCTGACATAAGGGGAATGTCTCGTCTTCGTGATCCTACATATTAAGCATGGAAGGCTAAAGCCTAGTGGCCGGCTACGTCATGAGAAGACGAGGCCACCGATGGACCATAGGGCCCTGGGGAGGATACCAACAACTTCCAACCAGGTGGGACGATGCATTTGTCACACGGCTGACCCAGATTGCATTACAGTTGAGAACGAATCAAACTTCTCGTCACGTCACCAAGTTCGAATGGCAGCAATGTGCTGGACGGCAATGACGAGACAGTGAAACGAATGAAAGCGACCGTGCTGCCCGCACGACCACTGAATACGAGTCATGTGAGTATTTAAGTACGTACAATACCGGCCTTATCTTTTGGTCTTTGGGCGGAAAAAGCGAAAAAAACCGCCTTTTCCGCCGCTTTTCTGTAGCGCTCTTCACATTGAGCGCATTGCAAATTGAATGACATATTCGTGATCAGCACCGAGCTCTCTTCCCGATGAGCTGAAAATCGCATAGCGAGCGTCTGAAATGCAGTTCAGTGACCTAATTTCTGCCCGGCGCGGCTGACCCCTGTGCTCGCGGGAGATAATTACACCCACAGCTCCCAAGTGGCTAATGAAGGAACAGATTCGGCCTTTTAAAGCCTAGTTTCTGCATTATATACATAGTCACACATAGTTCTCTGGATTCCCTAGTATTTCACGATCACAATGATCTACTTCCTTAAAGGATCCGACAATTTAAGTGTTGTTATTTTCAGAAAATGCCTCCGCTTCGGAGGACTCTAATTTCGTCATATCAAGATTGTATGTGCTTACACTCGTTTGTCACGTTGGAGGCGAGAGTGAAAATCAAGCTGCGAAGTTGGAACCTTCAAGGTTGAAATCGTTAGCGATTGTACGCTGCCAAAGTTGCCCATATGACACTTCCTCGTAGTTAGCCGTACACTTTTCGTATCATTAAAGTGGGCACAAATTGGTTTCCATGAAGACAGGAACGTAGATATCTGGAGGCCTATGAAAACACCTTATAGTCTTCTACAGGTGTGATTTCGACTGGCCCGGAGGACATTTTGGTCACCCAGTTACAGAGCAAACTCACCTCAAATGCTAACTGAGAGTCACTTTAAAAAATGTCTAAAAACAAAAAAAATTGTCTACGAGGCCATTCCCTAATTAATTCTGACTCGAAGGATACTTCGATTTCAAATTTACGTTCATTTGTACCGGTTTTTCACGAGTCAAATGTGCCATAGCCCTGGTCGGGACCCAGATTAGTTCCGGAGCCAGTCCACTCTCCTGCCTCTGTGACCCCTCGCGCCATCTGAGAGCGCCGTAAATCGCCTAACTACAGTTTTCACACTTCCGGTGCCGCGGCGCCATATTGATCCTTCCAAACGAGGGTGGAGTAGAATAGTACACCAAACAAGGTTTGGACAACTACGACTTCTCCCTTATACTTCTCCCTTCTCCCTTATACGCTTGTGTTTTTCATTTCGCATTTACGCTTTAACAATGTTTAGATGCGTGGCGCATCCAAGAAAGACTGCTCGAACTCGTTTCACTTTCACAACGCTAAGTCTACAAGCTGTCCCTCTCCCTCGATTGAAAGGTTCGATTCTGTATGCATTGTTTACGGCGCACTCCAAAGGCTTTTCAAAGATTTCAAAAACTCTCCGAGTTTATATGCCGGCAACTGCGTTTCCTGAGTTTGTCGGTCATATGCGAAGAATTGAATTATCACGAAATAATTGTTGAGAACTAGGGGCAACGTCACAAAATGAAATTGCTTTCCATAAAGCTTTTAACATTGATTAGTATTCGTTAAAAGGCCGAGCTTCTCTGCAGCTAGCTTCGATGTGATGAAGGGTAAACGAGACAGTGCTCTGCCAAAACCAAGAGCGGACTCAATCCTCACCTTTAATTTTTTGATTTATTTTTCTAAACTCAAAATTGACTCCAGTTTCGGCCGAAACGAGCGGAAGTGTGTAGTCATTCTGAAACTTCGGACATTTTTACATTTGTTCGCCTTTTACTAGAATCTCATTATGGTCCAGCTGTGTGGAGCTGTGAACCATTTGGTCTGCTCACCCTTGATTTGCATGGTTTCAGTGGGGAGTTTTATCAGAAATATGCAGCCACCCTAGTCAGGAGTTGCTCTAGGGCTGTCCAGCTAGCCTTTGGACTGCGCCATGAACAATGCATACAGACTCGAACCTTTCAATCGAGTGGGAGGGACAGCTTGTAGACTGAGCGTTTGGGGAGTTTCGTCAGAAATTTGCAGCTGCCCTAGTCAGGAGTTGCTCTAGCTACCTTTAATTGCTCTACCTTTAATTTTTTGATTTATTTTTCTAAACTCAAAATTGACTCCAGTTTCGGCTGAAACGAGCGGAAGCGTGTAGTCATTCTGAAACTTCGGACATTTTTACATTTGTTCGCCTTTTACTAGAATCTCATTATGGTCCAGCTGTGTGGAGCTGTGAACCATTTGGTCTGCTCACCCTTGATTTGCATGGTTTCAGTGGGGAGTTTTATCAGAAATATGCAGCCACCCTAGTCAGGAATTGCTCTAAGGCTGTCCAGCTAGCTTTTGGAGTGCGCTGTGAACAATGCATACAGAATGGAACCTTTCAATCGAGGGGGAGGGACAGCTTGTAGACTGAGCGTTTGGGGGGTTTCGTCAGAAATTTGTAGCTGCCCTAGTCAGGAGTTGCTCTAGGGCTGTCCAGCTAGCCTTTGGACTGCGCTGCGAACAATGCATACAGAATGGAACCTTTCAATCGAGGGGGAGGGACAGCTTGTAGACTGAGCGTTTGGGGAGTTTCGTCAGAAATTTGTAGCTGCCCTAGTCAGGAGTTGCTCTAGGGCTGTCCAGCTAGCCTTTGGACTGCGCTGTGAACAATGCATACAGAATGGAACCTTTCAATCGAGGGGGAGGGACAGCTTGTAGACTGAGCGTTTGGGGAGTTTTGTCAGAAATTTGCAGCCGCCCTAGTCAGGAGTTGCTCTAGGGCTGTCCAGCTAGCCTTTGTACAGCGCTGTGAACAATGCATACAGAATGGAACCTTTCAATCGAGGGGGAGGGACAGCTTGTAGACTGAGCGTTTGGGGAGTTTCGTCAGAAATTTGTAGCTGCCCTAGTCAGGAGTTGCTCTAGGGCTGTCCAGCTAGCCTTTGGACTGCGCCATGAACAATGCATACAGAATGGAACCTTTCAATCGAGTGGGCGCGACAGCTTGTAGACTGAGCGGTTAGGGAGTTTTATCAGAAATATGCAGCCACCCTAGTCAGGAGTTGCTCCAAGGCTGTCCAGCTGGCCTTTGGAGTGCGCCGTAAACAATGCATACAGAATCGAACCTTTCAATCGAGGGGGAGGGACAGCTTGTGGACTGAGCGTTTGGGGAGTTCTACCAGAAGTTTCCTACCGCCTTACTCAGGAGTTGCTTTAAGGCTGTCCAGCTGGCCTTTGGAGTGCGCCGTGACCAATGCATACAGAATCGAACCTTTCAATCGAGGGGGGAGGGACAGCTTGTGGACTGAGCGTTTGGGGAGTTCTACCAGAAGATTCCTACCGCCTTTCTCAGGAGTTGCTTTAAGGCTGTCCAGCTGGCCTTTGGAGTGCGCCGCGAACAATGCATACAGAATCGAATCTTTCAATCGAGGGAGAGGGACAGCTTGTGGACTGAGCGTTTGGGGAGTTCTACCAGAAGATTCCTACCGCCTTTCTCAGGAGTTGCTTTAAGGCTGTCCAGCTGGCCTTTGGAGTGCGCCGCGAACAATGCATACAGAATCGAATCTTTCAATCGAGGGAGAGGGACAACTTGTAGACTGAGCGTTGTGAAAGTGAAGCGAGTTCGAGCAGTCTTTCTTGGATGCGCCACGCATCTAAACATTGTTAAAGCGTAAATGCGAAATGAAAAACACAATCGTATAAGTATAAGGGAGAAGTCGTAGTTGTCCAAACCTTGTTTGGTGTACTATTCTACTCCACCCTCGTTTGGAAGGATCAATATGGCGCCGCGGCACCGAAAGTGTGAAAACTGTAGTTAGGCGATTTACGGCGCTCTCAGATGGCGCGAGGGGTCACAGAGGCAGGAGAGTGGACTGGCTCCAGAACTAATCTGGGTCCCGACGAGGTCTCCTAAAAGCAGGAGCGCCCGGGGATTTGGTAGACTGGGGCGCGCGATTCTCATTGGGGCGCAATTGTTGGACAGACTGGCGCTGGCCATTGCATCCCATAGTTTCCACATTAAAATGCTATTTTGCACTGGAACACGAACTCTACTTCCGTGAAACATCTTGGTATCCAGAAACAACTATCAGCACATTTACAAGGCAGTGACTGATCAGATGTGCAGTGGTGAACGACTTGATGTAGACACCGACATACACAGATATCAGATTGGAGAGGACCAACGAAACCGTGGAAGACATTCTCATAACTCTGAGTAGCACACTCTGAAAAGGATGAGAAAGTCGTTTGTCTGGCTGAGCTAGTTTACTATTTCTCGTGCCCGCGTTAGTTTTCTAGAGGAAGGAAGATGAGTAGTGTATGACGTCGTTCAATATTATTTTCCAGTATATATTAACAAAAACAATCTCACAGAGATGCTATGACTCATTATAGTGAAAAAGAGGCTTGTTTTAATAGTGTTACCTATGAAACTTGCTGTACTACACATTTTTAAAATGAATAGATGAATAAATTTTCGCAGGGCCTCATCAAGAGTGACGGCGTTAGATAATGGAAGGCCATCTGAGAGACGGCAGATGCAGAACATACTGCTACTATTATATAAGTGAGTCGCCATGCAACTGTGACGAAGAGGTTGTCTCTCTAAATTGCCTTGCTATCCGTGATACAGTACAATAGCGCTTAAGATTTAGATGAACTCGCACTGCTACAATGTGGCGCTTCGAATAAATTGTAGCTGTCCAGACGGATTTTGGGCTGATGTGCCATGTATCCATGACTCGCTCATTGCATTCGCTGTTGGAGTGCAGTTACTTGCTAATTGTTTGTTGCTGTTTAAAAACCGGTACACTTAGACCTCTGTTATACTCCCGCGGGAGCATCCGCGGAACGTCCGCGGACTAAAGGTGCACCTCGGACGACGGGCGTGGCGGGGCGCGGCGATTGGCCAGGTGAGGGATCTCGGCGCGATTCCCGCCCTTCCGCGGGAGTATAACAGATGCCTTACTGTTTGGTCCCGTGGAAGCGCCATTTAGTGCCTTGTTTGAATCCATTACACTCAGCGTCTTCATTAGAGCTTCTCGTGAAGCAGCACGGAACGCTCGTCTTATTAGTTGTAAATGGTGAAGTCGATGTGATAGTATTAATAACAACTATATATGCCGTCCTGATAAACTTCGGTGAATAAGCGTCCCCGTTAACAATATATTAATAAAAGTCCAAGAAATAGAGCTTCTTTAATGTCACAACCGTATGTCGTCTACCATGTGTTCGAAAACTATATGAGGCAATAGCCCGGTATGGAATTATTATGGAACTGACCCATGTGCGTAGGATTTATTTATTTATTTATAGGATATAAATATGTAAAAACTTTTCGACCGTAATGTGTTAGCGCCACTCTTTATTATGTACTGGAAAATAATATTGAACAAAGTCATACACTACTCAGCTTCCTTCTTCTAGAAAACTGATGCGGGCACGAGTGAGAGTGAACTAGGTCAGCCAGACAAACGACATTCTCATCCTTCTCAGAGTGTGCTACTCAGAGTTATGACAATGTGTTCCACGGTTTCGTTGGTCCTCTCCAATCTGATATTTGTGTTTGTCGGTGTCTGTAGCAGGTCGCTTATCACTGCACATCTGCTCCATCAGTGCCTTGTAGATGTGCTGATAGTTGTCTCTGGATACCAAGGTGTTTCGCGGATGTAGAGTTGGTGTCTCAGTGCAAGAATAGCGTTTTACTGTGAAAACTATGAGATGCAATGCTCAGCGCCGGTCTGCCCAACAATCGCGCCCCAGTCCACCAAATCCCCGGGCGCTCCTGCTTTTAGGAGGTCTCGGTCCCGACCAGGGCTATGGCACATTTGACTCGTGAAAAACCGGTACAAATGAACGTAAATTTGAAATCGAAGTATCCTTCGAGTCAGAATTAACTAGGGAATGGCCTCGTAGACAATTTTTTTGTTTTTAGACATTTTTTAAAGTGACTCTCAGTTAGCATTTGAGGTGAGTTTGCTCTGTAACTGGGTGACCAAAATGTCCTCCGGGCCAGTCGAAATCACACCTGTAGAAGACTATAAGGTGTTTTCATAGGCCTCCAGATATCTACGTTCCTGTCTTCATGGAAACCAATTTGTGCCCACTTTAATGATACGAAAAGTGTACGGCTAACTACGAGGAAGTGTCATATGGGCAACTTTGGCAGCGTACAATCGCTAACGATTTCAACCTTGAAGGTTCCAACTTCGCAGCTTGATTTTCACTCTCGCCTCCAACGTGACAAACGAGTGTAAGCACATACAATCTTGATATGACGAAATTAGAGTCCTCCGAAGCGGAGGCATTTTCTGAAAATAACAACACTTAAATTGTCGGATCCTTTAAGGAAGTAGATCATTGTGATCGTGAAATACTAGGGAATCCAGAGAACTATGTGTGACTATGTATATAATGCAGAAACTAGGCTTTAAAAGGCCGAATCTGTTCCTTCATTAGCCACTTGGGAGCTGTGGGTGTAATTATCTCCCGCGAGCACAGGGGTCAGCCGCGTCGGGCAGAAATTAGGTCACTGAACTGCATTTCAGACGCTCGCTATGCGATTTTCAGCTCACCGGGAAGAGAGCTCGGTGCTGATCACGAATATGTCATTCAATTTGCAATGCGCTCAATTTGAAGAGCGCTACAGAAAAGCGGCGAAAAAGGCGGTTTTTTTCGCTTTTTCCGCCTAAAGACCAAAAGATAAGGCCGGTATTGTATGTATACTCGACACCGCCTATGCTTGCTCAGCGACAAACCTCAGATGGCAAAGATCACGCACAAGAGAAGAATATCCGACTCTGTTGTTGAAGGGATTACGGGGGACGCCGTACTTTCTCCATTCTGCTGAAACCATAGTCATGGATCAGGTGGCCGCTGTTTTTTTTTCAGAAGTTGGACAAAGTTGTTCAACTGAAACGTCGGAAGCGCAACGGTGCCTCCCTTCTTCTTGACAATGTCTGTACCCACGTCACGCAGCCGGGCCGAGGGTCAAGCGTGTGGTTCGATTTTTGCCGAATGTTTACGACCCCCTCCCAGGGTCAAGCTTGAGGTTCGGGAATCGAAGGGGGGGGGGGGGGGTCGGGTCGTACTGTAGCCTCAAATGGAGGGGGAGGGGGGTCGTACTCCTCGGTTTTGGCAGAGGACTCTCTCCAAATTCAGGTTTTTAGATGATGTTTGCATCTATTAATAAGTTGTTTTTTCCAGGTGTGACTACGACAATGCGGAGATTTACAAGCACTTGCGTTTCCTGGAGTTAAAAAAATAGGATTGAATATCAAAAAAAAATTTAATGCCGATTACTGTGCAGTGAAAAATAAAGATTTCCTGTCTGCAGATTTATAGTCAAAGAGAGATTTTCATTTTTTCAGATTTTTCCAGGACATCATGGACACGGCAGTTTTTTGCCTGATGAGCGACATATACTTCCAGAATTGCACTCTATAAAATTTCAAGTGTTAATTACTGATGACGACCTAAGTGCTTTCCCTACAAGATTTTTGAAGCGCTCTTCGAGTCGATGATGGAATGGCAACCGAAGGACGGACTTGCTTGAAAAGTAATTTCTCTCCTGCAGGAAACAGCATCAGAAAATGAAATCGCACCCTATAAAATTTTAAGCCCGTTTGACACACAGTGATAAAACTATGTTTCTCTGAAACGATATTCTATATGATCAGACGTCTCGATTTACCGAAAAGATGTCGACACACTAATCACATGGAACATGTTACTTTTAGAAACTGCCTTTTAAAGCATAGAAAACACATCTACTAAAGCTTTATGAATTTTCCAGGAGCCCCAAAAAATCTCCGTGTTACGGCAGTTTACATGCGGCTACTGCGTTCTCTGACATGATCAATCGCAATTGAAATATGGATGGACTACTCGCTGGAAATTTTTTTTCTGCCTTCTGAAGGACAGGACGACAGAGTGTGGAATTGCATCATATGAAATTTTAAGTCGTGCTTAACATACAATAAAAACTATGCTTCTCCGCTGCGATGAAGATATGACGAGGATGGATCGCATACAAAATTCTCATTTTTCATGAAAATATTATTTTTTAGCCGAAGCAGTACCCATACGGATAAAATTTAGCCACAAGAACTTAGAAGTTTTGATCAATTAACTGTGAAAAAATTGTGATTTTCTGGATAGAACAGGTTGAATCGACCTCTGGTCGACTTTGCACCAACGTCATCGGAGCATAAAATTAACGTTCACAAAAAGGTTCATAACTCGGTAAGTTTTTTGAATTTTGAAAATTCTTTTAGCTTTTCATAAAGTAGATAAAACGCCCTTTCTCATGGTGTAAAAATCGTTTTCCAGAAAAGGAGTCGTCACGCGTGGCTGCTGGTTTGTGCGAAAAAAATTGAAGTGGCTTCACAAAAATATTCATAACTTGACCAATTCTTCGAAGTTTCAAAATCCCGCTAGCTTTTCAGAAACTAGGGGAAAAGCTCTTTTTCGCTATATAAAAACTAATGTCCAAAAATTCGGTATTCATACGCGGCAGGGGAGGTTCAATTTCGGTTCCATGTCGCGAAAATACGTACCGAAAATCGAACCCCCCCCCCCGCCCCGCATGAAGACCCCTTTCTTGGAAAACGGTTCTTATATGGTTAGAAAGCATATTTGCTCTCTTTTTTGAAGGGCGATTTTTGATTTTCGGAAAAATAGCCGAGATATGATCAATTTTCGGAGGTCGTGAACTGAATCCTTCACCGGCGTCATCGGAGTAATTTCACAAAAATATTCATAACTCGGTTATTTTTTTCCATTTTTGCCGAAAATCGACCAGAAATCGAACCCCCCCCCGCCCCGCATGAAGATCCCTTTTTTGCTAAAAGTGTTTGTAACCATAAAGAAGCGCTGTTTATCTACTTTTCAAAAAGCTAGCGGGATTTTTGAATTTCGAAAAACTTGCTGAGTTATGAATATTTTTGTGAGGTCACTCCGATGACGACGGCGAAGAGTCGATGCGCGATTCAGTTCACGACTTGCAAAAATTGATCATATATAGGCTATTTTTTCAAAAATCGAAAATTCCGCTTGCTCATCAAAAAATAGAGCAAATATGCTTTCTAACCATATAAGAACCGTTTTCCAAGAAGGGGGTCTTTATGCGGGGCGGGGGGGTTCGATTTTCGGTTCGTATTTTCGCGACATGGAACCGAAATTGAGCCCCCTGCCGCGCATGAAGAAACCTTTTTTTGAAGATCGATTTTTACATGGTAGGAAAGCGCATTTTATCTAGTTTTAGAAAAGGTAGAGGATTTTGAAACTTTTAAAAATTACCGAGTTATGAGCATTTTTGTGAGATCACTCCGATGACGTCGGTGAAGGGTCGATCCGAGATTCAGTTCACGACTTCCGAAAATTGATCATATCTCGGCAATTTTTCCCAAAATCAAAAATCCCGCTCGCCCGTCAAAAAATAGAGCAAATATGCTTTCTAACCATATAAGAAACGTTTTCCAAGAAAGGGTCTTCATGCGGGGCGGGGGGGGGGGGGTTCGATTTCCGGTACGTGTTTTCGCGACACGGAGCCGAAATTGAACCTCCCCTGCCGCGCATGAAGACCGAATTTTTGGACATTAATTCTTAAATAGCAAGAAAGGGCTCTTCCTCTAGTTTCTGAATAGCTAGCGGGATTTTGAAACTTCGAAGAATTGGTCAAGTTATGAATATTTTTGTGAAGCCACTTCAATATTTTTCGCTCAAAAACCGAACCAGCAGCCACGAGTGACGACTCCTTTTTTGGAAGAGATTTTTACAATGTGAGAAAGAGCGTTTTATCTTCTTCTTGGGAGGCTAGAAGAATATTTAAAATACGAAAAACTTACCGAGTTATGAACCTTTTTGTGAACGTTTAGTTTCATGCTCCGATGACGTTGGTGCAAAGTCGACCTGAAGTCGATTCATCCTGTTCGATCTAGAAAATCATGATTTTTTTCACTGTGCATTGATCATGACATCGAAGTTTTTGTGGCAAAATTTTATTCGCATGGGTGGTCTGCTTCGGCTAAAAAAAATTTTCATGAAAAACGAGAATTTTGCTTACGATCCATCCTAATCATATCGTCATCGCAGTTCTGTCATCGCTGCAGAGAATCTTGTTTTTTTGCTGTATCGTGTACAGAGCTGGGGTTTTTTAGCTCCATTTTCGTTTTTTATGACGTTTTCTTAGGATGGGAGAACATTATTTCCGAGAGAAGTCCATCGTCCATCCTTCCTTTTTCCGCTCCATAATCGATTCGAGGAACGCTTCAAAAAAATTTATAAGGAAAGCACTCAAGTCGTCGTCAGAAGGTAATACTCAAATTTTTATATAACACAATTTCGGAGCACAATTTCAGATGCAAACGTCGCTACTTCAAGTAGAAGAATGTTCCGTGTCCATGGTGTTCTAAAAAAAAACTCCATAAATTGAACAATTATGATTGGAAACTGCTACCAGAAGATCTTTATTTTGAAGTGTCGAAAATAGCGTTCAAAATTTTAAAGAATTTTATTGTGTTTTGAAAACATTATTGTTCAGGGAACTCGTTTCCTCTTCAGTGCCGAAGCCGCACCTGAAAAGAAGAATCTATTAAAGAGTTCAAACTGCACAAGAAACCTTTAAAAAATCAAGAAATACAAGAAATAGAGCAGTGGAAGAGAGAGGGAGGGGGTCGTACAAATTCCGCTTCAGAGGGGGGGGGGTCGTAAATTTCCAGCAAAAATCGAACCCCACGCTTGACCCTGCCCCCTCCCCTCTCCCCTCCATAGCGGATTTGGTACGACCCCCTCTTGTCTTCATCACTGGTTTGTTTCTTATGTGTTGATTTTTTTATGTTTATGTGATTTTTGTAACCATCAATGGGTTCTTCTTTCTAAGTGTAGCTTGGACACTGTGAGGATTCGCTTACAGAAAATGACATGTTATTGATTGAATGATTAAATGATTTGCATGAAAAAACTAATGCTTTGAATAGTGATTGTTCTATTGTTAAAAATGAAGAACTTTTGCGAGCAGTTTTCAAAATAATCACAACGAGTTCGGTTTTCAGATTTTCCAAGGAGCTCATATATACGACACATTTTTCTACCTGAAGGTGCAACATCTGCATCCGAATTTGTACCGCATAAAGTTTCGAGTGTTAATCGCTAAAGCTGCCTCTCCATCATGCAAAAAACTATCGTTTTCGTGATATCCTGAAAAAAATCTGAACAGATGAAAACTTCTCATTGACGCGAAATCTGCAGGTAGAAAATCTTTATTTTTAACTGAGAACAATTAGCATTTAAACTTTTTAATATTTAATTCCGCATCCTTAATTTCGGAATACGAAGCTGCGCATGTGTCTCCGCATTGTTAATGACACGCCTGAAAAAAAAAACTTATTAAGGGTTACAAACTTCACCCAGAAAGCTGAAAATACGAGACAATCCTCTGCCAAAACCAATTGAGTACCACCCCCCCCCCACACACACACATACTTCGATTCTTTCACCTCATACCTGAGCCTATCTGGGCCGCAAATGACTCCCAAACTCACACGGGATTCCAACCCATGCTCCTCATTCTGTCTAATTCTCTTCTTCTGACCACCACTTTCTCGCCTCGCAACACCACTGGCAAGAAATTCAATGGTGAGCCGAAAACTGAGATCGTCCATTTTTTCAAGTTGCTGACGACGAAGTTCGATCCAAGGGAATCGAACGGCAGGCAGATCTTTGGGCACATGTTTCCAATAATGATGGACACTATGCTGTTTATTGAATTCGTGTTGTTATATTAGGTTGGTGCATAAGTTCTCGGACATTTGATCCCTCCTGAATTGAAAGCGCGTTTTCCCGCCAAATTTCTCATGTGTATCAACGCGTAAATGATCGATGGATAGAGAAAGGAAAGGGCTACAAAACTGTTCCTAACATTTACTTCTGCGTTGTTAACGTCAGCTATTATGGCTAAGCAATTCATCCCAACTGAGACGCATATTCGGCACGTCATGTTATTCCTGCATCAATCTGGCCTCAATGAGAACGAATCGTATCGTCGCCTGAAGGATGTTTACAACGAGAGTGCTCCTGCTCGAAGACTGTGTACCAGTGGTTCTCGAAGTTTGCAGTTGGTGAATTCTCCGTTGAAGATAATGAACGAGAAGGGCGCCCGATGACACTGGATTTGGATGGCCTCCGAAGTAGAGTGGAAGCGGACCCATACCAAACCACTCGCGAATATCAAGCACTCTTGGTGTTAGTCACTCAACAGTCGTTCGAGGATTGAAGTCGATTGGCAGGGTGCAAAAATTGGGTCGCTGGGTACCTCACGACTTGACACAACATGGCATGGATCGCAGAGCCGATGTCGCTCTGTCTCTCCTTACCCTCAGACGTACCCACAGATGGCTGGACAACCTTGTCACGGGGATGAGAAGTGGATACTCTACTCTAATTATCACCGGCGTGCACAGTGGGTTGACGCAACTGGAGAGGCAGAGGACGTTCCGAAACCCGACCGTCACGTGAAAAAGGTGATGCTACGCATTTGATGGAGCGTTCTTGGCGTAGAATACTGGGAGCTGCTGGACGAAGGGATAACAGGGAGGGCAGAGGTTTACGTCAACCAACTGAGGAAGTTGAGGGCCCACTTTCAAACCACACGAGGAGAGCAGGTGAAGGTGTACTTTCAACAGAACAACGCTAGACCGCATATTGCTAGAGCGACGGCGGCTGAGTTGGCGGACTACGGATCGACCCTTCTTCCACATCCACCTTACTCACCAGATCTCTCTCCTTCTGATTGTCATTTGTTTTCAAGCCTTCAACGCTATTTGCTTTAACGCCAGCAATTTAGTAACCGAGAGGATCTCAAGGAGGCACTGCTCACATTTTTCGAATCACAACCGGCCACGTTTTGGAGAAAGGCATCCATGACTTACCAGCACGTTGGCGAAAGACAATGGATGTAAAGGGTGGTTACTTCAAATGATTTGATATTGTTGTTCGTATGTTGTGATAATCAATATTTCATGCCCCAAATGTCCGAGAACTTACGCACCAACCTAACAGAACCTTACTTTTTGGAATAAAGGGCAGTTCCCGAGCACCGTGCAGGATACGATTAATGCCCGCAGATGCAAACAAGTATCCGCAGTCTGTGTGTGAAGATTCCATGAAAAGTATGGTCTCAATCGGGGTAAGGGGTGTGCTGGACAACACTCGCTTCTTCGTAGTTTTATTGAACCGCATTTCCTGTCAGAAGAGGAGAAGATAATTGAGACACCCTTCGTGTTTATATACCGCTTGGGTGATGTAGGAGTTCATGTCAGAACAGTTGCACTGAATAATTCACTGTGCATAATAAAGGGTCTGTCCCCTGCTTCCTCATGTCTTTCTTATAGTGCAAAGCCACGCTTGGTCGGCCATATTAATCGTCCCTCGCGTCTTGCTGAAGGCAATGTTAACCGGCCGGCTTGTCTTGAATAATGTTTCTGCAGTATTGTCCTCTCAATTTCTAATGGTGGCTTGAATAGAACAGGATATCCACCTTTCGTTGGCTAAGCCTTCACATGCGAATACTTTGCTTTGCTTGAGAACCAACAGTCCTGTGGCGTTTCCTCCTAGGAAGCTGCTGATGGTCTCGTTTGTGACGTGAGTTTATGATTTACTGCAAGTATCCCTCTCCCGACCACCAAAGTACAGTACACAAATTTACTAAAAACAGTTTATTATAGAACACGAATTTACAATAGCACACAAAAAGAAATCTAAACAAGAGTGTTGCTTTCTGGCTACGGAGGAAAGGTCCTGAAACAAAGCAAAATTGGTTCAGGTCTACTAACCCTTAGAGTTCCGCAGGCTTGCGTCGGTATATTCATGTATACGGAGGGTAGGTGGAAGGTAGTTGAGGCAGACCGGTCGCAGAGAGAGGTGGGCGGGATAGTCGTCTTGGCAGTAGCGCCGTCGTAGTAGGAATGAACCCTACTCCACTATCTTAAGACGGGTGGACCTGTAATACAACGTTGATCATATCAGTTTATCTGATAGCCCTTCCTTACAGTAGACACCACATTTGTAGCTTACTGTAAATGAATGTAAACAACTAGAATATGCGATAGCGATTCCTTCCATGTGCTTAGCTTTTCTCCATAATTGTCTGAACACCGACATAAAGGAAGGAAATGACAGACTCAGCTCATTGCAGTGCTCCACACTACACACGAGTCTATGCCTAACGAGTTATCTCCGCAAGAGTAGGTCTAGCACGTGCTGTTCTTTTAATGAGCTTGCACTCCTTCTCAATTCCATGAAAGCGCTAACGAGGTGCGGCTTTGAAGTTGTAGTTACCATAGGTCTATGCTCCTTAGTTAGTTGCTTCTCAGAAATTCATTCCTTCTCTTCTCGTTCTCTTTTTCCCTTCTTACCAAATTTGAAGTACATATTTGTAATCAGCGTTTCGAACTCTTTCACATAGTAGAGTTCTCTTCCTGAAGTTTCACGGGAAGCTGAAGGCATCCTCTGGTTACTCGCACTCGTACTGAAAGAGCGCTGCATGCATATTTCTAAATTGGTTGCACGTCCCAGCTGAATACTGTTAGGTTGGCCGGAAATCTCGCGGTTTTGACTGATCCTCTTTAAACGATCGTAGCTCTACTCAAACTCACCGGATTCAGTCGAAATAAGCACCGCTCGAATCATCGCACGTTATCCAACGCGACGCTTGTTGAATAATTCTATTAACAACAAAAGTGGTCGAGATGCGATAAATTCTAGAACGGCGGTTTTTGCGTGGTCCTGATTTGCGAAAATCTACCAGCGAGAAAGGTCTAAAAGTGCTTTGAGGTGGTGATTGGTTGGCGCAAGGTCTGTTGTGTATGGAGGGTGAGGCAGAACTTCGACTGCTAGTTCATTTAATGTTCGCAGGGTGATTTGCGAAACGTGTGGGTTGGCGGGCGTTGTTGTGTAGAAGAATGAGACCTCTTCTGTGGACCAGTGCCTGGCGCAGCTCACGCAATTTTCGGTGCATCTCGTAGATTTCGTCACGGCCTCTGCTGTGATGGTTCGGCCTTGTTCCAGAAAGTTGTAGTGAATAACGCTTGCCGCCGACCACCACACTGGTACCATCGACTTTTTCTGATGGGATGTCTTCTTTGGGAAGAGCCTGAGCGTACGTCGACATCAACCCACTATTCTCATCTCTTGGTTATCCTATCGTTTTATCACATGTGAGACGTGATCCAAAAGCGGGTACTTTTCTTTCCGGAGAATCAGAGAAGGATGGATTTCAAAACGCCACACTTCCTGGCGATCACTCAGATCGTGGCACGCCCACTTTTCGAGCTTTTTCACCGGTCCAAAGTGTTTCTGACCACCTGCAAAAGCAGTTTTACTGACTTCTAAACCTTCCGCAATCTTGCGGACCGTGCGACGGATCACCTTCTACGAAGGCCTTCAAAACGTCGTCTTGGATTTCTGTAGGTCTGCCGCTTCGGGCTACATCTTCAAGGTTGAAAAGCGGTCCCTACGAAAACCCATGTCACATCACATGGTTCGTGACAGTGCGAGTTTTTCGAGATAGTGCTACGGCGTCCGTGGGAGCCGACGCGCACTAGTAAAGCCTGGCGAGTGTTAGAAGAATGCGAGGATCTCTGATAATATGACGACATCGGGGGGCAACTGAGCTAGTCCGAAAGTCCCGTAAGGCCCTTGTCATCCCATCGCTCACCCCGAGCGACACCTAATGATGTGCTCCCATATCGATCGGGCGGCGCGATGGCATCGATATAGGAGGTTATCATTAAGCGTCGCTCGGGGTGAGCGGTGGTATAACAAAGGACTAACGTAAGCAGGACCCGTGTGGCAACGCTGAATGTGGGTACGCTGACGGTCCGCTCATGCGAGTTGGTAGAAGCACTGAGCGAAAAAGAGTTGATTTCTTCGCGGTGCAGGAGACGAGGTGGCCCTGCCGCAAGTCAAGGGATATAGGACGAGGCTTCAAGGACGTTCTATGTGAAATCCCAGGATACCATTGGTTTCGGAATAATCGTCTCCGAACGATTGGTCCTCATCCAAGGCTCCGAACAAGCCAAGGATGACTTTTGCAGCCTGCTTGATGAAAGGACAGCAAAAGTACCGTCGCAAGATGTCATCATAGTCGCTGGTGACCTTAATGAACACGTAGGTGCTACGAAAGACGGATACAGCTGTCAGGTGGTTTCACATACGGGTATCGTCTCGCCGATGGTGAGCGGATTCTTGAGTACGCGGAATCGCATAAGCTCACCATTGTTAACAGCGTCTTCCAGAAACGCGACTGGCACCTTATCTCATACTACAGTGGCAGTACCAAGACTCAGACTTTGTCCTTGTAAGAGATCGCGACCGGTGTCTTGTCACAGGCGCGGCAAAGATCGTGCCGTATAGGCGATCGCCTGAGCACCGACCGCTGATCTGCACCCTAAAGATCGCCCCTTCGAGGCTGAAACAGTTCGAGCGATGCGCTGCACCAAGAATCAAGTGGTGACAGATGAGAGGGAATGAAGCAGCGGTGAATTCTCGCGTACCGTTACTGACAGTCACGACTGTCGACGATACTTGGAAGAAAGCAACCGACGCGATACGCCAAGCTGCAAGGTTGGAACTCGGCACTACGAAGCCTGGACGACGCAAGGTCGACAAGCAGACATGGCGGTGGACGGACGATGTAAAAGCGAAGGTTCGAGGGAAGAAGTCGCTGTATCATGTCGGCGACAGAACAGCCGACAACTGGCAGAAATATCAGAAGGAGAAGAAGGCTGCTAAGAAAGCCGTGGCTGTTGCGAAAGCTACTCATTATGGTGATGTCTACCGAAAGCTCGAGTCGCGCGATGGTGAGCGGTATTTGTACCGACTTGCTAAGACCCGCCATCGCCAAACCGAGGACATTGAAAAGTTTGTTGGCATCAATGATGAGAGCGGCCATCTTCTGACAGACCGCAAAAAGGCGCTGAAGCGATGGCGTGATTACTTTGAGGAAATTTCCACTATGGAATTTCCTCATTCGGCCATCCCTTCTGTGGCTTCTGTTCACGGTCCCGTTCACAAGATCACCGTGAAGGAAACAGAAACGGCTCTGAAAAAGACGAAGCCCGGTAAGGCGACAGGGCCGGATGATCTGGCAGCCGATGTTTGGAAGTCGAAGCTCTGGTATCCTGTTGAGTGGTTGGCTCAGTTTTTCAACCAGGTAGTAAAGGAGAAAAAAGTACCGGAGTGTTGGCACAACAGTACGACGATTCCGATTTGGAAGAAGAAGGGTAGTCCTGCGGACTGCTTCAATTACCGTCCGATTCGCTTGCTTTCGCACAGCATGAAGATCTTCGAGCGAATCCTCGACAGATGAATCCGTGAAATCGTCAAGCTCTCCGACAACCAGTGTGGCTTTGTGTCTGGTTGTGGGACTATTGATGCTATCACGCCGCTCGCCTCCTCGTGGAGAAGCATCGCGAGAAGCAGAAGCCGGTGCATATAGCCTTTCTCGACTTGGAGAAGGCCTTCGACCGCGTACCGCGTGAGCTTATATGGTACGCCTTGCGACGACACAACATACCTGAGGAACTCATAGAGTGGGTGCGGATGCTCTATTCTTGCTCAAAGAGTAGAGTGCAAGCTGCAGCTGGAACCTCAATGGAGTTTCCCATCTCTGTTTGGGTGCACCAGGGTTCGGCGCTTTCTCCACTCCTCTTTGTTGTCGTCATGGATGCCATTACGCGAGATCTTCAGCAGCCTGTTCCATGGACGCCGCTCTATGCTGATGACGTGATGCTCGCTAGCGAAGATAAAGATGATCTCGAGCGGCAGGTGCAAGCTTGGTGCGACCGCCTGGCGATGTTCGGACTCAAACTGAACGTCAAGAAGAGCGAGTACCTAACAACTAACGTACTTGAGTCCAGCTCCATTAAGATTGATGGCATTGAGCTTGCACGCACTTCGGTGTTTAAATACCTGGGATCAGCAATAAGTCTGACGGCGGTCTGATTTTTGAGGTGAACTCACGCGTGAGTGCAGCTTGGTCCAAGTGGCGTTCGCTGACTGGCGTGCTCTGCGATAGTAAGATACCGGAGCACCTGAAGTCGAAGATCTACAGAGCCGTAGTCCGGCCAGTAGCGATGTACGGCGCTGAGTGTTGGCCTGCGACTAATGAAATGGAAACACGCCTCAACGTCATGGAGACGAAGATGCTGCGCTGGACGGCTGGAGTCACGCGCATGGACCGCATTCGAAATGATGCTATTCCGCAGAAGTTCGGTGTCGCGCCGATAGCCGACAAGATGCGCGAAGCTCGCTTGCGATGGTACGGCCACGTTCTGCGTGGGAAAGAAAGAACGTCCGCAAGATAGGCCTTGAGTTGGAAGTATCTGGAAAGCGGCCTAGAGGACGCCCGAAGCAGCGTTGGTCGGATACGTTACACACGGACATGAAAATAGCTGGTGTCCACCCTGATCAAGCGCAGGATCGGGAAAGGTGGCGTCGTAACACCAGAAGAGCGGACCCCGCGACGAAGCGGGACAAACGCTGAAGAAGAAGAAGCAGAAGAAGAAGAAGAAATCAGTCGAGTGCATGGCACAATCCATACCGCTCATATGTCAGAAAATTTCCATTTTTTATGCTTTCGTAGAGCTCTTATATCCTTCAGTACCTTCAATTTGAGCAAAGTTATCACATTTCAAAGAGTGCATACATTTTTTTGACACATCCTGCACCGCAGCGAAGGCGAAACCCGTGCGTCCATCCCCTTCCCCGGCTCGCTTCTCCCTCCCCACTCCATCTCGGAGTGAAAAAAGACCCAATACTTCTTACGAAAGAGTGGTGTCGGCGGAAATTCAGAGAACTAGAATTACCGTAATTCCTGGCCTTCCTATGCCACGCCTACGAATGCCCCGGGGCCTCTTCTACGAACAACCTGCTGTTGCTTTCCAAGGCACGCTTCAATATTGGGATCATTGACTACGCGAAATTTTTAAAAGTTGTCTTGTAGACTGTGCCGATTTTTTGTCTTGCTAAGAAGTCGCTTTTTACACATCTATTCTGTATAATCGAAGTTGCTTCTCCATATTTACATAGTTATTTGTTTACTTAATTGCACTCATTGTGCACTAATACATAGAATAGAAAACATTAAGGACAACGGTAGAGCAAGGTCAAATTCAAGCGAAACGGAGTGGTTGTACAAAAAAGAAATAAATGAATGTGTCTTCAATACAAATCCCGCAACTCACACTGGAATTTTTTGTTATCGTGCTCATACTGGGATGATTTCGAGAGCGAGTAGAGAAGTTGTGCACTCATTTGAAGTAGAACATTGCCGTGCTGAGGGGTGCGTAAGGATAGTAAATCCGCAGACGTCAAAGTGGGGGGGGGGGAGGAAGAGCCTTCCTTGAACTAACGCCTTCACGTAGACTGGCTCACAGATCGCTTTTGTTCCACGTTAGCATGCACTTCCTCGTCGTGTCATTCATCGCTGAAATCTCAGAAGTTCCTCTAATTTTCCTTTCGTTTTTTAATGATGTCCCCTTCCTGTTAGCTCCTGATGTCTTTTTATCACCTATTTTAGACGGATGTTAGCTATTAGCCTGATTTCCTTCATAGCCAGTATTATTTCTATAGTACTCAATATACTTCTGGTCTACATATTGAACCGAAAAGCGAAGAAGGTTGTCGGCATCTATCGGCACATGATGGTCGCCACAGCCGCGTATGACGCGATTTTCAGTGCGATCCTCATAATTGCAACTCCGGTCAGTTGGTCAGGTTCTCGCCTTTAGAAAACTTTCTACTTGTGAATACCTCTAGCACTCGAACATATATGGGTGGCCCAAAAATGCGGCAACAAAGGCTTGGTCGTTTGAAAACGGTATGAATAGACCAAATTTGGTAGAGATTTGGTACAATTTAAAGCACCATGTGCTCATGCATAATTCAATAGATCATAGAACAGTATTATTCGGAACCGGCGGCAGCTTAATAAGAGCCTTCAGATCGTTTGAGTACCTTTGCAGCACCTACTAGTTGTAAGGAGTCTTATTTTCCATTTCATTCAAGACTTTTTGTAGAACGGATCTATTTTGAGATGGTGAATACATGAAGATCAAGAATCTGAAATGGAGCAATCCCATAGCTGTTCTTTCGCAGCTTCGAAGTTGACAGACAAACGGGAGCCGGCCACCACGTCCTTTTCTTTTTGCTTCTACATATTGGTCGCTCTATCAGAATGTACACCTTGCCTCTAAATAGCGTCGCTGGTTTCAGAAAAGAAGATGCTATATTGTAGGGCCATAGGCCACGGGCCACGACGATGGATTTCGACGATTTTCATTTTTCTTACCAAAAACCCTAAAAACCCTGTGACATTTTAAGAAAATCGCAGAATATGAGCAATTACTAGATGCGGGAAATCTTTACGTGCCTTCATCCTTCGCAGAATCAATAGGAAGTGCACTATTGCTTCGACCTTTTTAGAATAGCTCAGCTTTGAGACATTTCACGTCAATGGAAACGGTGGCTGATTTCCTACCTGTGCGACGCTCTCCAACTTTCAAGACAGTTGACTAGCGCCTCTTTACCACGTCGTCAAGTTTTGTCAGTTTTTACGAGCCACCTTGCATATGTCTGGTTAACTTATGATCCTGTGGCCATGCCTCCAAATTTCAAGGAAAAGAATTGTTCAACAGCAACGATGAACTGTGTCTTCATGCTTACCAGAGAAGGGTCTTAAGCGTAGGTCTGGATGGGAGCAATGGATAGCACTGCGAGAATCTCTACCCTTCATATAGTAGAAAAACATGTTTCGTTTTTGCTGAGTCTTTGAAACCAAAGAGCTACGGGCCCTCGAAATTGGGAGTACAGTACTGCACCGTCACCGGTGTCTACCGTAACCTACCGTAATCGGCCGAAATTTAGAAAACTGATGTCAGATTCGTGATCAGCACTCCATATAACCCCTCTGGGCAAGGTTTGGGTGAAATGTTTTTTGACCTCTCCTCGACCTCTGGAGTCGTCAGTCGAGAAAGCACAATAGCGCCTTGAAGGTGGTTTAAATCAGCTTACTTCCTACACAACTACTTCACATCTATTTCCCTCTAAATTGTCAAATAAGGGTTTACTATGAGTAGTGGTTCACTCACTTTTGTAAGTTTCTGAATTATACAATGTTTTGTGTTTTTCGGTGAATGTTAAACAATGATCTTACAACAGGTACGGATTACAACAGGTACGGGTGACTAGAGATGTCGAGGTCATAATCACCGACTTCGCCCACCTTGCCCAGGGAGATTATTTGGCGTGCTGATCACGAATCTGGCATCCGTTTTTCAATTTTCGGCCGATTACGGTAGGTTACGGTAGGTGCTGGTGACTAGGGCCGTCAAAGTCATAATCACCGATTTCGCCCAAAGTTCTCCCAGGGGGGGGGGGGGTTAATTGGGAATGTTGATCACGAATCTGACATCCGTTTTCCGTATTACCCTCAGTATGTTAAATTACAATGGGTAAAGGTGATTAATGGTAAGGTCATGGCCACCGTTTCTGCACAAACCTCGCGTTGAGTACGAAACTGATCCTTATTTGACAAATTAAAGTGAAATAAATATGTAGGAGATGTGTAGGAAGCAAACTAGCAGAGAAGGCGGCAATCATGAAAAATGCAATAATGTTGCATAGCACGTGAGTCGATCATCCGACCTAGCACCTGCGAAGTAGCCACGCACCCTGCTGAGCCACCGACTCGCTTGACGCACAGCCTTTCAGCCGCGCCCCATACAGCAGCCCACGCACACATGCATGTGGGCACGCGGTGCGGTTACCCCCGCACCGTTACCCCCGCAAAAAAGTACCCTACCTTCGAGGGCCCCTAGCTCTTTTGGTTCAAGGACTCAGCAAAAACGAAACATGTCTTTCTACTATGTGAGGGGCAGAGATTCTCGCAGTAATATCCATTGGCTCCGTTCAGACCTACGCCTGAGACCCTTCCCTGGTTAGCTCTAACAATTCCAACAAAATCTTACTTCGCAAACCCCTTCTCCAGAATTCTTGCATTTGATTCTTAGGATCCTGTTTGAATTCTTGTTCGAACGTGGAGATAGCAGGAACCACTCTCTGAGTTTCAAATGCCGCAGGAAGTACTACCGCCCGAACTGCAATCTTTAAAATTTGGATATCCATCTATGTACGTGACCACTTCTCGTAACGTTGGCTCGCTGAACTTTGTTGTGTTGAAGCTAACTGCGAACTTTGTAGTGTTGCTTGATCGCTCAAGTTCAAAAACTAAGGAATTCAATCAACTGCTACAAAGTGTCTATCCAGTCAATGCACATTCCAAACATCGGTCTCAACATCAGTGATTGTGAAAGACTAGTCTATTCACTCATCGAGGCAGCAGCTGGTTTTTGGAGCCCATATGTGACGCTGAACCGTGATAGAAAATTAATGGACGTGGCTAATACATCCCCATGGCCTTCGCCGTGCATTTTGCTCTTATAGGATAAGATAAGTCAGCTTGGATGTCCACAGGTTTGGTTTGAACAGCGGCTTCCTGTGCCGTCAGGCGATGATGACGGTAATGTATCACCCATCCCTGACAAGTATGGTACCAAACTACAAAGTGACGAAAGGCTATGTTGGTCTGAGCCCAAATCAATATCGATACTGAACGCGCACGGTTGCCGGCTCCCACACAGACTGCGCCACACGCGCCTATTATTTATTTATTGCGCAAACAATAACGAGCGCTTCGAAGAGACGAACCATGAACTTCTACACCACAGTGGGGGGCGCGTATAGCGCAGTCGGAGGAAGCACCGGCTGTTGCTGTGTACTTGCCAAGCAGCAAGTTGAATTCTTTGAGAACCTTGTAGGTTAGAAAATCTGACCTAATCCGTGACTTAGCAATCGACACTCGAAGCTTAAGCTTTCCTCTTACAGATTTTCTGTAGATTTTTACATCATCAGCATACATTTTACAGGTGACTCCCAAATTAGTTATGCAATTAGGGAGTTCATAGGTATATAACAAGAATAGGATTGGTGATAAAACACCTCCTTGAGGAACACCACTTAAAGCTGAGAAGACATCGGAAAACTGGTCCTTAACCTTAACCTGATAAGTTCTTCCTGTTAGAAATTCTCGGATCCAGTTTACAATTGTGGGGTGAATCCCAACTGTCTCCAACTTGACCATTAATTTTTTGACTGAGTCTTTGTCAAAAGCGTTTGAAAAGTCAAAATACACAACATCTGTGCGTCTCTTCTTTTCAACAGCTCTTGACCAGTCATTTAAGGAGGTAAGGACGGCTGTTTCTACAGATCTGCCCTTGAGAAAACCGTATTGGTTGTCAGATATTACACCATGAGCCTCAAGATGACTCAGGATGTGCTTCTTAAGTATTTTTTCGAAAGTTCTTGCAAAGATTGAGGTGATGATTATGGGCCGGTAGTTCCTGGGATCATTTAGCGGTCTTGTCTGAGAAGGGTAAGGCACTGACCTCTCTATCGGCTGGCCACCGAAATTCATTTTGTATACGCCAAATATGCTCTCAAATTGCCCTCACGGTATCCCGTAGAAGGAGAATGTGCGGCGCTCTCGAAAAGGGATCGATTAACGCTGTCTTTATCCCTTCTATCTATTATTTTGCTATCATTACAGGAATTGACATCTGAGAAACCCTTACCAGAAACTCTTTTTTGTGGCTCTTCCTCTCTAGATAACTCGCTCCTCGAATATGAAACCAACACTTTATTGGCATTTGTTCATCAAAAAACCAGCGATGCTAACCTCACTGAGATTTTTAGGAACAGAAAAAGGGTCCGAAATGTTAAGCAGTTATGCTATGAGTGAGACTGGTTTCCCTCAGCGTTCCTTCTCTTTCTTTGCCAACAAGCTAACAGACAACATTTCTGTAAGGGATCTACTGAAAGGCTGAATCGTTATTGTAGGGGATTTTGCCTTGCTCATCTAATGCAGACCCAGTCTCTCACATTTTTCGGTTCCCTAATGGAAAGTGATTGCTGGCTTAGTTGTGCTTTGATTGTAGCATAGAACATTCATGCTATAGCTAACACTTAAAATGGAACATAATAGAGATGTTAGAGATACCAGTAACAACTCGTTCAACTCGTCCATAACCCCTCTCTTTCCTTTTGTTGGCCACGAACTTGCAGCGGTCTCAATTTATCTAATTTCAAACTGGAATTTCCACATCACTCACAAAAGGTTTCAAAACCGCTCAAACCTAACATATGTCATGTATTCTGGCTTAATCTACAGTACTTGTCTCGCATATTCTCCATGGTGCACAGTATGTGCAATAAATAGAATAATATCCCATTGGACATCTTATAGGACGCCCGAAATTATAGAAAACCAACACAATTTCACACTAACCAGAAATGAGCAGGGAGACAGCTCAGATTGCAAAAAATGTGTGTGTAGTCTGGGTGTTTAGTGGAGGATAAGTAGGGGTCATACGCCACAATATAGGAAACCGCCCCACATTTTTCGGGACCAAAATAGCAGTGTTGAGCAAGCCAGCCGTTTCAGATAATAGCAGCGATTTCGAACAGACGTTCGCTGCTGATCACAAAAGCCGGAGTGCCGATGCCGTTCAGTCCAGGTCGATTCCTCCTCGTCTGCTGGGTGTACCTGCTCTGCTTGTCCACGGCCGTTTCACCGTCACACTTTATTTTCCGATACATCCAGAACTGCAAGTGAGTGCGAGGCACACTCTTGAACTACCGAGCTGGCGATTTCTGGCCCAATTTTTCCCTTGGTTTAGGCAGCACTGGATCTCGCACCATATCAAACGTACGCTCGTTGTAATCCTTGCGCCAATGGCGGCGGCGTTCATCGGCGCAACCATGTTCTGCTTCTCGTCCTGGCCCGGTACGGACGATATCGAAGCTTTTGGATGGATCGCCAAGCGAATAAACTCGGGTCGAACTGAGTCCTTTCTTGTAGCATCGCTAGACATGGTGCAGGTACGGAACGACATTGTTCGAGTAAAAAATGGTGCTGAATTCTTGTCTTTTCCTCCATCGAGGAATATGAGTATCTTCTTTGAAAGTACAGGGTGAAATAAAATAACGTGGACAAGACTTTTTCGTCATAATTATAAAACAACCAACAATTCGAGAAAACGTCAACAAAATTACAACAACAAAAACATTAGGATACGCCATGTTCAAGTGGTTTCGAATTGGCCTTCCTTGGAGAGGATGCAGAGGGTCAAACGTTTCGCCAATTTTTCCGCAGGTCGTACCTGGGAACAGATTCTGTTCACGGATGGGAGGCTGTTCACCGTGGAGCGGGCGCACAATCGTCAGAATGGTAGGATGTGGTCTACAGAGGCTCCAAGCACCTCTGCTATCGTCCAAAACCCACAATCTGTCATGGTTGGGGCGGAATCTGCGCCAGCGGCAAGTTCCCTAGTTTTCGTTGATAAAAGAGTGAAATTCGACAAAGATGTGCACCAGCGAGACATTCTCGAGTCCGTAGTTCTTCCTTGGGCCGTCCAGCACTTCAATGATGCCCATTGGACGTTCCAACAGGACTCTGCACCTGCACATAGTGCGAAGAGTGCGCAGGCGTGGTGCAAGGCCAATTTCCCCGATTCCATCACGCCTTCGGAATGACCGCCGTATTCTCCCGATTTGAATCCGATGGACCACAGTGTGTGGGCATTTTAGAGGCTAGGGTCGGCGTCAAACGCCACCACAGTCTCGAGTCCCTGAAGAAATCCTTGCGCCAGGAGTGGGAACGGTTGTCTCCTGATGACCTGCGGTGCACAATTAATGCATTTGCACCAATGCACAATTAATGCATTTGCTGGTGCATCTCCTGCAATAAAGTGGCGACTTTAAAATAAGCAAAAATACTACGCTGAAAGGGATTGTAGTGCTTAATTATCCCACCGTTTCCTGCCTGCCTTCTCCAACAGATTCTGCAAATCTACTGCACACCTTGCGGCAAAAGTATTTAAGTTCTTAGGTTAACAGAACAATACGATACGGAGGCCTAAACAAAAGTCTAGCGAATTTGGTAGAGTTTCATCTTTACAGAAAAACAACCAATACACTCCTTCTCAACAGACAGATATAGAAAAAACGAAAGATACAGCTCTCCGGAAAACAAGGTTACCTTCTCCGGATTTAAATCCGATGGACTATGATGTGTGGGCATTTTCAAGACTAGGGTAGGCTTCAAGCGCCACCGCAGTCTCCAGTCCCTGAACGATTCCTAACGCCAGAAGTGGGAATGATTGTTTCCTGATGACCTGCGGCCCATCGCCCCCAAACCTCGCAAGCGTTTGGCCTTGTGCAATCACTCCAAGGGAGGCCACTACGAAACCACTTAAACATGATCTACCTTAATGTTTGTATTATTGTAATTTAGTCGTTGCTTTCTCGAGTTGTTGGTTGCTTTATAATTATGATAATAAATCTTGTCCACGTTATTTTGGTTCACCCTGTATAGTCGGGCTCGTGGAGCGTACTAGTTGGAGCAGACACCGATACCCGGTTCTTGGTTCGGATTTTGGTCCAGACCAACCAAGACTTCCATCCCTCCGTGGTCGGTGGATTGGTAAAAGGCTTGCCTGGCAAGGGAACAGCACGGACTGTGAACAACTTTGAGCAACAGTTGACAGCCGCAAGTCATTGTAGAGATCGACGCAATCCCTTTTAGGGATCCAACACGCACTCTACTTCTACAGGACATCTTGGAAGGGATTTTGAACACTTATCTGGCCCATAGTATGAAATGGCGCGACAAACAGATGGAGAGTCAGTATGCTTATGCTTCCTAGTTCCAATCTGCGAACCCCGAAGGTATGTCTGGCCTGGGCCCAATTCCAACCGAGAACCTAGATTCGGGATGCATAGGACAGATGACGGATTCTGCGACTGCGCCACCACGAACGCCACCAGAACATATAAAGCAAGAATTCCAAGATTCACGTATTAGTCTGCTTTGAATAACTAAATGAAAATAAATGCAAAAGCAACACTTTTTCAAATGTGGAATCGCACCTTTGAGGATTCGATAATTTTAAATAGAAGTGATGAAGTCCCAACAAAACTCAAGAACCAATCATCACCTTCTCAGCTTCACTTCAGAAGAACATTTTAAAAATTCAGAATGAGACGTGTCGCAGCTATTTATCACGAATGAAAACCAAAATTCTGAAGGTGGTTATTTTCTACTTAATGCTACTCCTATTATTGAACGTATTCACTATGATATTCTGCTCACGATATATTATAATGGAAGTACGAAACGGTCTATCGAATAGATCTGTTGCCCTGCAACGACGGCTCTACAGGCTTCTCCTAGTTCAGGTAATACTATGATTTCCCTCACCATAATGTTTCAAAATTTTAGGAAACCTTATCTGCTGCAATAATAGGCTGCACTGCTTAAGTGCCAGCTATAGTGTCTGATCAAGTCAGGTTAATAAATTATGTGACTCAAATTTTTGTTTTTAGGCTCGAAATACCAGAGTACTTACCAGAAAATTCCCGTTATTCGAAGACCTTTGACCTCCATTGTTTGTCGCTTTTGAACTTTCAATTGGACTTTTCCAAAATGTACTCAGAATCGGAGGTGGACTGGCTTCATTCTCTCATGTTCATAAGGAAATGCGATATCGGAAATTAAACGGAAATCGCTTTCCACTAAAAATGCTGAGCTGTTGGTTCGAAAATTGGTTAGGTAGAAGTCTCTAACTTGCATCGGAACGCAAATATTGCGATGCGGTTTTAGCATAAAACTCAGTAATTCGATACTGCAAACGAAACACGGGAAAATAACATGTGGAAGAAACACACTGGGAAGCTCCTCTAAGAACGATTTTAGCTTTTTGTAACTTAACAACGAAAAAACAATAGCGAGCTTTTACGCAATGAACACGTACACGGAAAGAGCTTTCCAAGATACAACTATTGGCCCACAAAGTGCACTAATACATCCAGCGTAGTTCAAACAGAAAACGAAACCACATTTTTGTCTATGGAGCATAACTCTGAGCAACGATCATGACACCTTCTTAGTTTCTTCCTTTTATTAAGGCCAACCATTTCCTATGAAGTCAAATCGAATCAGAATCTGTACCATCAACAGTGTTAAATAATACGAATATTTTTGGTGCAAAAATTTCCGAAATTAACCATTTTATTAATTTCAATTAGCAAGAACAGTAAACTACGCAAAACCAGTATAACACTGTTACCAACCTCTTAGCGACGTTTCCAGCTTCATTATTTACGGGAATAGAGTCCTGAAGTTCATTGCCGAACAAGCGCAAATGTGTCGTCTGACTAGTCAATTGAAGTTGGGATATTTTTCGGATTGGTTGAGCTCATCATGACTTTATCATGAACTTTTCCGCATTCTTTATCTTCAACTCATTTCTGTGTTACTGTTGGGTTTTGGCAGGGCAGTTGCTTCGGCCACTGTTCTCAAAACAAATACGTCTGCAGGAACCTCGCATGAATCCTAAAGACGATGCCTTGGGTAAAATCATCTTCTCGGAGAGCTAGATCGAGACGGCACAGCGTGTCGAACACACTTTTTGAAATTTTTCTATTTATCGCATCACGTTTATGTTCTGATGAAAGATCAATTAATGTGCAAAAGAAGTTCACCTCTAATATTGAAAGGAAAAAGTCCGGAATTATTCAATCCATTTTGGGATGCGCCACGCGTTCTACTTCTTTAGGATGTGCTGGAGGCGACCCGAATGCGTGTTCAACCTATACAATTATTATTATTATTATTATTATTATTATTATTATTATTATTATTATTATTATTATTATTATTATTATTATTATTATTTGTCAGATATGAATAAAACAGTAACCAATAAAGTTTCCCATGGACCATCTTGACCGTAGATATTAGTGTACTCAGTGATTAAATAAAGGATAAAGGACGGCGTTACTCAATCCTTTTTTGGGATGCGCCACGCATTCTACTTCTACGGGATGTCGTGGAGGCGATTTGAATGCGTATTTGGCCATACAATGACTTGCGGTGGCCATTCAGTAAACAAGCCAGCATTCCACCCTTCCTAGGGAAATATGGTATCAATTCACCGACGCCGAAGGAATGGAAGGCTTGGTTGGCTTAAAAGGGAATCCGTGACAGGGGCCTGGA
Source organism: Heligmosomoides polygyrus polygyrus (assembly GCA_947396885.1). Classification (NCBI taxonomy): domain Eukaryota; kingdom Metazoa; phylum Nematoda; class Chromadorea; order Rhabditida; family Heligmosomidae; genus Heligmosomoides; species Heligmosomoides polygyrus. Next base: position 29,097,882 of record OX377201.1, on the reverse strand, counting down.
ATCAACCAGCAACAAAACATCAAACCCCAAAATGCTTCTTTTATTTATTTATTTATTTATTCATGTGTTTATTTATTATTAAGGGCGTGAATTGCATGAGAATTTCACGCATAGCATATAACAGCGTGATCCTGAAACTTCGCTACGGTTCCAGGCGGTAATTTCTCTTTTCTGTGCTTTTTTTTCGCAAACCAATTTGTGTTATGTGGTCTTTGCTTTAAAAAATGTCTGCTGCTTTTCCACTTAGGCAATAGCTAGAGGTTGCCGTTGACACCCGTATCCGCTTGGCGCTAGGTCGGAGAGTATAGATCAACCTCCTCCTGATGTACCCAAATTTCAATTTAATTCTGTCTTAGCATTTCCACGACTCAAGCAGTAGAACTCTAGGACACGGAAATAAGGCTTTTGGCCCTCAGGAAAAAGGCTTCTTAGTGTTTACAAAACCTCAATTCTATTTTCTATGCTGATGAAGGGCGCGTGTAGCGCGGTCGGAGGAGGCGCCGGCTGTTGCGTGCACCCGATAAGACGTTCCTGGTTCGGATTTCCCGCCCAGGCCAACCAAGCCTTCTATCCCTCCGAAGCCGTGGAATTGGTACCAGACTTGTCGTGGAAGGTTAACGCGCTGCCTTGTTCATCGGCTGCCCACAACAAGTCATTGAGTGGCCAAATACGCATTCAAAATCGCTTCTACGAGATCCCATATAAGTAGAATGCATTGCACATCCCAAAAGGGGTTGAGTAACGCCGTCTTTTATCCTTTTTGTCCTTCATGTTGTAAAAAAAAGTGTTGTTCTCTACGTATCTGTACCAATAACTCCTATCAAGTCATGCTGTAATTTAGTTAAATAAAGGTGGGAACATTCGAAGCACGAAAACGACTGACACTTTCCGTGCAACCTAATAATACGCTGCGTGTAGTACCGCGCTTTCGATACTTTTGGCATCCTATCCGTTGATGTTGCTGTACACTCTTCCAAGTCGTCACACAATGATTTCAGTGCTTGATTCCGTTCTTCTTCATTCACACGCCTTTCTACGTGTGCTGCCTGGCTCCGCTTTTTCGAGTCGAGACGGGGATCATCGCCACTTATCTGCCGATACTTTTTGCGTGGTCGCCTGCGTTGAATGCGATCATTATCTTATCCGTTGTCAAGGAGTTTCGCTTCACTGTGCGAGCGTTGTTCTCGAAGAAGATGTCCGCGGCATTCGTTATTACTTCATAGAGAAAGACAGACCATCAATTAGTCCATCCAATTTCTGACCTAAAGTAATATGCAGCTCCTCACGTCGAGAAGGTTGACCAGCTATTGCCTTTCTTTATTTCGTCTTCAATCTGGACGTTGAGCAGTGCTCATAGTCGCGCAGAATACCAGCAATCGTCTGCGCCGTTTCTTTCTGACAGATTGGCACCATGTTCTTCGACAACTGCTCCGGAACTGGACACTTTCACTTTTTTCATTTCACAATTTCGCACCGCTCAATAAAGCTGTTTGTTGGCCGTGAGAGAGTCGAAACAGAAGTTAGATGTTTTCGACATGACCGCTGTGTGCACGGAGAGTACGTCTATGTATGTATATGGGTTGCACCAGACCACGTTCGCAAATTCGAGCGTTCGAACTTTGATTTCTACGCGGCAATGCTACAACACAGAGTGTTTAACTCTTCACTAATTTATTTATCATTTATGCATACAAAGCACGAATATGATTCACGCATAGAAGCACCAATTTAAAAAAATAAAAACATCAAAAAATAAAAAAAATAAAATGTCACCTGTCATTAGTCAACTGCAATCACATCTGAAGACTTCAAAAGCAATTCATAGTAGAGTCTCCCTTTCTATTCTGAGCTTTCGCAGTGCATTCTCATGGAATGGCAAATGCTGTATCATAGTGACGATCACATTGATTTCATGAGCGTTTTCACGTTTTTAGCTTACACTGATTTTCCGTTAGACCTGCAGATAGCATTCATTAGGATATTTTTTCTAAGAACTCTCAAGACCCCCAATGATTCTTGTTTCCGCTTCAGGACAGTGGCCTTTTCATCGACGTAACAAGCAGTGCCTTTGCTCTTCTGATTCAAGAGTGCATCGGAAGCTTTCATCAAGTAGGGTTACAGAGGAGGGTGGACTTCTGATCACCTAATGAAGAGCTCTGCAAGAGGCGAAGTGTAATAGATTTTCCATGTATTGTGTACATATCTCAATAGTAAGATTAGACTGAAATCTCCACTGGTCTTCATGACTCAAAGAAAGATCATTCAATGATTTATAATACTAGGGGTATTGCATGAACTATTAATAATAATATTAATGAACTATTAATATTAATAGATGCAGCCCAGTCGTCCAAATGCTAACAACGCCGGTTTTCTCTATGCGCAGCAATAACAAAATAAAAAAATTTATTCAACGAAAACAAGAATGAATTACAACAATCCGTCCAACAGCGGCACTTGTTGCGCCATATTCTGCTCCACGTTTCTTGTGCTCGCCAGCCTATCATGAAGAAGGATATTAAGGTTCGTAGTTAATCACGCGTGTGGTTACATCATGAATGTGCTACAGATCTTGCGTCAAGAACAGCTCCTTTTGTCAAGAGCACTTATCTGCTGTGCCCTCACAATTCGCAAGACTTCTTACCAACGAACCAGGAGAGCTCACACGTATATGTTAACCGGTGAAGTGATGAAAGATTTATGTAGTTCTGATTAAGGCTTTTGAACAAATGACGTCACCTGAAGAGATGTGTCAGACTTATAGAACTAATTACTGTAGCGTCTCCTCTAGCAAGAGTGCAGCAAAGAATTTCAAACCTCACAAGGTAGATTCTTCGCTGTCTCTTTTCGCTCGGGTCAACCAAACTTTTCATTCCTCCGAGGTCAGCGACTTGGTACCAGACTTGCTTGGGAAGGATAAAGCACTGAGTTGCTCGTCGGCTGACCACCGTAAGTCAGTGTGTAGGCCAAGTACGCATTCAAGTTGCCGCCGGATGGAGCAGAATGCGTGGCGCATACCAGAAGGGGATGATCAACGCCAATTATTATCGTTTATCCTTATTTCCCTTCTTAATCAGAGTGTTAATCCTTTACATAAGAAGTGTCTGTTCAAATACGATTCAATTGACACGTCCCATGCAGAAAGATAGCCGCAGGTGCTTTTCCTACACAAATACACGCCCATAAGTCAACTCCTCGTTTTCCAAGATCTCCTCAATTTTCCACTGCTGTCCATCCCAGTCCAGATTGGTCGCGCGTTCCGACGAGATAACCGCCCGAGTTTCTCCTTCGTTTACAGGTGCTGCGCGTCCACGCTGCCAGCGCTATTACGAGCGCGGGCCAAGTTGTAATTTTGGGATTATCCTCTCGAGACCCACTTCCTGGTAAAAGGTCAAGACGACATAGCACTAATAGCCCATCCGACGACATCATCGCTGCTGACAGCTCGTCCCTATGCGATGACACTTTATTATCAATGGCGATTACGGAGCACTTCATGGGCGAGTCGTCTTCCTATTGATCCTCTTCTGATTACTGTAACTGTCTAATGTGACTCGATACCGTACATGAAGCAGCTACCATTGTAAAGTTTTATCTCACGTGCTGAAGCATTTCGCTCCCTTCCATTACGTGTAGGCAAAGTAAAAGTCGAGATCACTCGCTACTCGATCTCATTTCAAAGCGAGCACTAGATCATCGAGAATTTTCTATTCTCGTCTGCCATCAGGATATCTTTTGAAACGAGTTGCTCTCGAAGGATGCACGATTAGATGTCAACGCTCCTCCTCCCATAAATAATTATTTTATAACCACGGACTACAGGCTCATTAGTTGTGTTTTTATCAGTTCGCTTTCCTTTGTTCATGCAGGCTGAGTAATATAAACACAAAGGTCAAAGAGGAGTGTAATGTTTCTAGACGGATAATTCGTGAAAAACAAGACCAAGGCTGCCATTGATTCTATGTACGAAGTGCCATCCATTTGGGCGTGCCACGCATTGCACGATGTATATGTAGACGAGGCATTTGGATTGCCCTACTCAACCGTAGTCACCAAGGGAAATGCAGTAATAAACTTAACCGGTTTTATGGTTGTCGCACAGGCCGGGCGTCGGAGCTCTAAGGGATTTCGGAGGGACGTAAGGTCTCGTTGACCTGAGCAACTAAAAGCTTCTTGGGAACACTAGGTGGGCTTGTGTTGACTACTGTGCCGTGTACGCTCCATGAATAATTATCTCATTTTAAATTTATTCATTGAAATTGGATTTAAAGAGAAATGATGAAGTTCTACGTCATCCAATCCCTATCTGGGAGACGCCACGGATTCTAGTTTTGCGAGACATCGTGAAGGCAATTTGTATGCGTATCTGAACCAATAGACTGAATTGAGGTGACCAGCCGATGGAAAAATCAATGTTTCATCCTCTCCAAAGAAGTATATATAGAAAATCAACGTTCACATTCATCATTCCTGGAGGGTAGATGGCTCGATTCGTCTGATCGGAACCAGAATCAATAGCCCTAAATCGAGGTGCGCATGACAGTTGGCGCTTTCTCCGACTGCGCTACCATACGCACTAAACATGAATTGTTTTAAACAAGTCTTCTTGAGCTGTTTTGACAAAATTTGTATTCGTTGTAGATTAAATACTATTATTTTTAACTGGTCGCAAACCTGCATTTGAATGTAATGTCCAATAAGGTGTCGTTTCCATCGTTTTTTTTTGTTGCGATTCATGACCGCCTTCTTGATCCAATTTTAACCTGCGAGGGATCCGTGTTTCGTACTTTATTTTCTGGTTTATTTGTCCAATCACTGACATATCCTATCCCTGACCAAGTAGCGTCGAAGTTCCGGTCAACATAACATGGTTGTGTGCCTGCCGCCTTGCTGACCGCTCGATCTGGTTGCTTGATAGGGTTTCCAATTATTTATTTACCATAAGCCCCAATCTTCCTCCTTTCTTCTCTAGTCTTTTTTACTTTTATTAAGTAAAAAAACTGGTTTTACTATATAATAGAGTATTAATATATAATAATAGTGCAGCGAAATATGGTATAGGGCAGAATCTTCACTGCTCCTATGAAGCCCATTCACTCTCTATCGCATGTACGCGATTTGTTCTCCGAAGTGTCCATTCTCTATGTGACGAGAGGCAGATCATGAGAGTCTCAAACCGAAGTGTTTAATCTGCAGAAACATAATTATAACTAATCGGTATTGGAAAACAGGTCGACAAGTTTTACTGTAAGACGACAATAATACTCCTCCGAATCCCATAGTCACTCTCCCTACCTCTTCCACCCTCCCCCTCCTCGCTTATACTTCCTTACCCTAAAACCACATAGCCCTTCCTGCTGGCAAAGAAACGGAGTGAGAGTCAAGCCCGTACATGTGACATTGAGTTTCGGCTCACGTGTC